>CM077257.1:21111182-21711182 GCA_039654775.1 Spinibarbus caldwelli
AATAAAAATATACAAATTGACAATTGTATGTATAGATATATAACAAAAGACAGTTGTATGTACAGGAATATTATGTGCAAACTGAAATGTAGACTAAGTATGTGTGTTAGATAAATAAGTGTATAAGTGTATAAATAGTGTGTGTTCCACAATTACTGTCAAGTGTTCATGAGATGGATTGCCTGAGGGAAGAAACTGTTCCTGTGTCTGGCCGTTCTGATGCTCAGAGCTCTGTAGCGTCGACCAGACGGCGACAGTTCAAAGAGGGAGTGTGCTGGATGTGAGGTGTCCAGAGTGATTTTGCCAGCCCTTTTGCTCACTCTGGATAAGTACAGTTCTTGGAGAGTGGGGAGGGTTGTACCAATGATTTGCTCAGCAGTCCGGACTACCCTCCGTAGTCTTCTGAGGTCAGATTTGGTAGCTGAGCTGAACCAGATAGTTATATGATTTATTTATCAAAAAGTAAGTCCTGAAAAGTGTAAGGTGTAACAGGTAAAAAAGGTAAACAAAGTCAATTTAGCCCAAAGGGAATCATTTATGATTTTATAGGGAATATAAAACGCTGATCGGCAGCGATTCAGTGAACGAGCCGTATAACATCAACTCTGCACTGGATATTAAAATCCAAAATATAGTGAAAACACTATTAATAAGCACAGTAACAAGATCGGCAGTTTAAGACATTAACTTGTAAGCACAAAACACAAGATACTTCTCTTTTCAATATAAATAAGACTTTATTTATATAAACCTAAGACATGTAAACTAATCTAATCTAACACATGAACACACGCATTCACACATTCACATGTTGCAGAAAGAGAGAAAGTGAGGAAAGGATAAGTTTAAAGAATGAAAATGTGAAATCCCAAGTTTACAGCAATGTGCAATTGCATAGACCTGAACAACCATCAATCACTTAATTAACCCTCGCATTGAGTTTCTCAATGAGGCTAAAATTTGAATTAAATGCACCAATTCAGTTAGAATTAGGAGGTTACTTGCTTGTTGCCTTTGTGTTAAGGGATTCCCTTTTGTCTTGCAGAAAGGGGTTTTCCCGAGGTTGCGGATTGGCTGAGTTCAGTGGTCTTTCTTAGTAAAGTCTTGGGCGTTGGTTCTTGATGCTGAGTTGGTCTGGTTGAAGTTTTGGGCGGGTGCAGTCGGAGTTGGACTTTGCGGCAAACTTAACGAAACTCTCACGGAAAGACAAGAAATTAAAGTAAAAGAATAAAAGGATGTAATGAGACTAGGTGGGTTTTCTTCTCATTGTGGTAGCAGCTGGCATGTAGGCCAGAGCACGCTCAAAGTGCGCTAAAAAGCATGGCTAAATGTACAAAGCAAGAGCAATGACGAAAAAGCATGGCTAAAAGTTAGAAGAGCAGAGATTTGAAGAATAAAAGAAGCAGCAAAAAGCAGCAAAAAGCATAATTTGATGGTGTCCTGAGTATTTAAACTCGGCTTTCAGACCGTCCTATCTGGACGTCTTGACCAATTAGAAATGATCTTAGCCTAGGGGTGTTGCTCTGTTTCTTCCCCATCATGAATCCTGTATCAGTCACATGGTCCGAATTTTCTCGCTCTTGTAAAGTATAATATTGGACATGATTTGTCTAACAAGACTATGATACATTTGACAGAACTGATTGGAAGAAACATTTAAAGCATGATTTTTCAAACTCATACATACCAAACATGAATATTAACTCTTAAGCTATTCCCTAGTTATTAAAAAGACATACATAATATGTGATTAAAACATGATCGTCAATTGTGTGGGTTACATACATAATATGGAGTTCATTAGTTATGATTCATAAGTCCTTGTAAGATGATTTTGGTGCATCTATATGTGAAAAGGCAGTTTCTTTACCATTTTGTGAACATAAGGACATGTTCTGTGAGGCCTAGAGAGGTTAAAAGGTCTCCTAAGGAATTTCAGTCTCAGTCTTTCATGATTTCCATCGTGGAACAGATGTGATGGTCACACGGTGCATCTTTTTCACCATTAATCTTGATTACTTGCCCCAAATTTGAGGATCTCCTTCCTGATTTGGAATTATCAATAAGTGTTCCTTTTGTTTTAATGTTGCAAGCTGTTCTGTGAAAGAGGCTTGTTGGTAAGGTTTTCTTCAGATGGGCAGGAGCTAGGAATATGATTTATTGCATCCTGTTGCATCCTTGGGGCCCCTCTGTGGAATTTGGCTCTTTTGGTGGTTCTAATCGAATCTTAAAGTTGTCTGATTCGGTCCCTGATATCCTACAAAAGCAAGCTTCCTTGGTGTAAGCAGTGAGCAAGGTAATTGTATATATGTTTGAATAGAGCTGGTCACATCTGGGCCATGTCTGAAAGGCTGTAGCTCCTTTGTGTGAAGGCTTGGAAGCTGTATGAGAAATGGCCTTTTGTTGTCTTAATGAAAAAAAGCACCATGAAATAGCAAATTACTGTCTGATGGGAGAGAAAGGCCAAAAATGGAGCAGACAATAAAACTCATTCAACAGTGCTTCCTGTGTCTTGGGCAGGGGGAAAAGAGGCTGCTCTGAGAGCTAGAGAAAAGAGAGACTGTAAATAATGATCTTTCCCAAATGCATTGTAATTTATTTTCTACTGTCAAGGTCAGATTTTCTTTTCTTGCATCTGTTCTTATTGATAAGTTAGGCAAGCGCATGCTCGACCTTGTTTGAAACTATTTCTGCCTCTCCTACTTCATCTTTTCATGGATAAATAATAAAACCTTGGCTCAGTCGATAGTCTGTGATATGTATCTAGACTAGTTAGTTGTTACTGTTGAGGCAATGTTTCTTACAGCAGAAATGAAAAATTAAAGGGACTGGCATCACTGATTGTAATAAAGCAATATCACATGAGCAAGAGTGTGTAATTGTCAGGATATATACAAACGCTGGACAAGGAGGTTTGTGAAATCCAGTAATTTATTAATAGTAGCGCAACATAAACAGGTATAGGGAGCGATGGAAAGCAGAACTCAGAGTGCGGGTGGATGATATAACAGGAATAGTCTGATTGAAGAAGGTGAATATGGAGCGGGAAGCACACACCTTAGCATCAGCCGTTCTTCAGTACTGAAGCCATTCTTCAAGGAGATAATCTTAGTTCAACGGAGATCGTTCGCAGGAGAACTGGAGTGAGTTCGCTGGAATACAGGAGATCGCAGGATAGAAAGTCTGTATCCAAATCGAGGACAGACAAAGACTGAACTGAGGTGTGTGCTTAGATGCTGGGGCTGATGAGGGTGTGCTGATTGAGTGCAGGTGTTCAGAATTCAGGTGATTGGGATCGTTGCGTGGTGGTGAGAGAGCCTGCTGACTCTGTGACAGTACCCCCTCCTCCAGGGCCCGCTCCTGAGGGCCGGGGACCTCGACGCCGTGGTGGCCACCCTCTGTTCCTGGGTGCTGGTCGCTGTGGATGTTGCTGGTGGAATTCTGTGAGGAGAGTGGGATCCATCATGGCGTCACGTGGGACCCAGCACCGCTCCTCTGGACCCCTCCCAGTCTACAAGGTATTCGAGGTGGCCTCCACGACGTTGAGAGTCCAGGATCTCCTTCACCGTGTAGAAGGGCTCTGTGTCCACAATCTGAGGTACTGGGAGGTTGTTACTGGTACCAGGCTCTGTAGATGAAACAGGAGGATAATGAGGTTTAAGCAGGGATACATGAAAAGTGGAATGAATTTTGAAGTGTTTGGGTAACTTTAATTCATTAGTGATGGGGTTGATCTGTTTGACGACCTGGAAGGGACCAATATATTTGGGACTAAGCTTTCGGCAGGGGAGGCGCAAGCGGATGTCTCTGGTAGGGAACCACACCTTTTGCCCGGGTTGGTAGGTGGGAGCAGGTTGTCTATGGGCATCAGCGTAGCTCTTGTACCTGCGCACAGCCCTCTGCAGGTGGTGATGCGCTTCGTCCCAGACCCTCTCGCTCTCCTGGAACCAGTGGGTGACGGATGGAACATCAGAGGGCTCGTCTGACCATGGGAAGAGAGGGGGCTGATAACAGAGTATGCACTGAAAAGATGTGAGACTGCTTGGCCGTTGGCGGAGAGAATTATGTGCATACTCGGCCCAGGCGAGAAACTGGCTCCAGGAGTTCTGGTGGCTTTGGCAGAAGGTTCTCAGGAAGTGGCTGATCTCCTGGACCTTCCTCTCCGTCTGCCCATTCGATTGAGGATGATATCCGGATGTTACAGGGTGGCCGCGGGTCCTTAAAAAGTCTTAAAATTTCTTAAATAAAATTTTCCTAATAAAAGGCCTTAAAAAGTCTTAAAATATCTTAAATTCAGATTCGATGGGTCTTAAATATTTTCGGTCCCAATTCCGCAAAAATTTCTCCAGTCTGACGGACCTGTGACCGTTTACAATCATTGGACAGACAGATTTTTTTCCCGCTGTAGTTACTGCATACCGCTTTCTTGTAGCTCAAATAGTAGCGCATGGCACTAGCAACGCCAAGATCATGGGTTCAAGTCCCAGGGAAAGCAAGAGCTGATAAAATGTAAAAACTGTAACTTGAATGCAATGTAAGTCGCTTTGGATAAAAGCGTCTGCTAAATGCATAAATGTAAATGTAAATGTAAATGCTACAGTTAGCTGACCAGCTTCCTAGATAGTTTAAATGGGTTAAATGAAGTTTACTGAAAAATGGCTTGAGAATTTTACTTGCCCTACAGGACAAATAGCCTATGTGACAAAAAAAAAAAAAAAAACGTGAAGCATCGAAACGCAAGATGATTCTTCTGATTTTATTACATTCAGTGTATACAGTGATTGATAATGGATATTGTATTTCTGGTATCAAGGTCGCACTGTTTAGGCTCATGCTGCCTGTTTCTTTGTAAGAGACTTTTATGGAGAAATCAAATCAAATGACTGTATGAAATGAGCAAAAGAGCTGAACGGGACACATAAAGAAACTCACAGAAGAAACTTACTGAGGTAAAATTTCAACATGATGTAGTTAAGCAACATACCATGACAAGGGAGCTAATTGCCGAATATTCTCACTATTGCAAATGTTACATTGATTTTAGTTAAATAAACAAGTAGTTAAGTAGTCACATAATTAAGTTACTTACATTTTAGACACAATATTGACTGTTTTGTTCTGTTTCACCAACTAAAATAGTTCCAAACAAAGATCACAGCAGAATCTCGAAGCAACACACAGCGTTGTTTTTTACTGAATGATTCAGCGAACGGTTGAATGAATGACTCGATAATGACTCACTCATTAAGTGACTTACCGCCACCTACTGGCGGGGTTAGTATGTTTAAAAGTATGTTGTTTGCATGTATTTGTATGAGAAAGTATGTATTTTCTATGTTGTTATGTGTTGCTATGTTTTTTCTATGTGTCTTTGCTGTATCATGATATGCAACTGCATTCATCTTGTTTCATTTTGTTTTTGGACTGGGCAAATGTCTACTGTCCAACTTAATTATTTGTGCTGACTGTTTGTGACTATGTGAAATGACTGTCCATTGTGTTCCTGTTTTGGTAAAGCGTCCTTGAGCCTGGGAAAGGCGCTATATAAATTAAACTTAATAATAATAATAATAATAATAATAATATGTATCCCCCCAACATTTCTTATTTGTATATTCAAAATTGCATTTAAAACATTAATCTCATAACATTATTTATTGCAGTTGTAATTGTGCAGTGTAAATTAATTTGTTTGATAACAGCCTAGTGTAAATTTAATCTATTGATCAATTGTAAGAATTTGACATGAAATATGACGCATACATTTAATAAGGTTTAAAAAATGGCCTAAATAATATCCTGAGGTTAATATAAAAAATATGCACATAAATGTAAAAGCTAATAGAACACAGATAAAATATTGCTTCAGAATAAATTGTTTACATTACTAGAAATCTCGGTCTTGGGGTGCTTGTGTGGGGATGTTTTGTATGGGATATTGTCTGCTGATGTGAAAAGTTTGCTATATATCATAATAATAAATAGTATTTTTGACAGCTATATATATATATATATATATATATATATATATATATATATATATATATATATATATATATTTAAATATTACATTATACTTATGTAAAATAATGTGATTTCCATCAGAGGTTTGGTCTTAAATTTCATATAAGGTAGAATTAAAAAGGTCTTAAAAAGTCTTAAATTTAACTTGTTAACACCCTGTGTTAGACTCACGGTCACACCTAGGAGAGAGAAGAATGCCTTCCAAACAGGAGATATAAATTGTGGTCCACGATCAGACACCACATCTTCAGAAATACCAAAATTTCTGAATACCTGGTTGAACATAGCCTCTGCGGTTTCCATAGCAGTGGGAAGACCTCTTAAAGGTATCAACTTGCAGGCCTTGGAAAAACGATCTACTGTTACGAGGATGCAGGTGTGTCCATCTGATGCAGGTAGCTCCGAAATGAAGTCCACCCCTAGGTGTGACCAGGGGCGACGAGGAAGGAGTTTACCAGTCGGCAGATGGCGTGGGACCTTAGATGTTGCACATTCCTGACAGCCTTGGACATATCGTCGGATGTTATTAGCCATGCCAGGCCACCAGAATCTATCTTGTAGTAGCGAGAGGGTCTGTGTGGTCTCTGGGTGGCCAGTGCCCAATGAAGAATGAGCAGAATGCATGAATTGTATTCGAAGAGTTTTGGGTACATAGATACGTCCAACAGGGCAGCCCGGCGGAGCTGGTTCAGAGAGGGTAGCTTCAGCAACCTGTTCTTCTATGTCCCGTTGGATGGGACTGACAATGAGGGTTGAGGGAAGCACTGGTTCGGGTTGTTCTGGAGTTTCATCGGGGGTATGAAGTCGGGAGAGAGCATCTGCCTTCGCATTCTTGGATCCGGGACGATAACAGATTATGAAGAGGAGTCTGGTGAAAAAGAGTACCCATCGGGCCTGTCTGGGATTAAGTCTTCTAGCTTCACGGAGATACTGAAAATTTTTGTGATCTGTTAGTACTGTGAAGGGGTACCTGGCTCCTTCCAACCAGTGCCTCCACTCCTCTAGGGTGAGCTTGAAATGCGAGCAAGAAGTTCTGCTCCGCCGGGCTGTTTTTTGGAGAAGAAGGCACATGGAAGGAGTTCGGTTGTTCTCTCCTGCCGCTGTGACAATACTGCTCCCACTCCTGAGGTGGAGGCGTCAACCTCTACTACGAAGGGCTTCTCAGGATCAGGATGGAGGAGGAGTGGGGTAGAGGTGAATGCTAGTTTTTAAGTTGTTGCATGGCACGTCCTGCTTCTGAGGTCCAGCACAGAGATTTGGGCCTGCCTTTCAGCAGTGAGGTCAAAGGAGCTGTAATGGAGCTGTAATTCTGAATGAACCGGCAATAAAATTGGCAAAGCCAAGGATATAAGGATATACAAGGATATAATATAAGCACAATATGTGTGCTTATATGCTGGGGCTTATGAGGGTGTGCTGATTAAGTGCAGGTGTTCAGAATTCAGGTGATTGGGATCATTGCGTGGTGGTGAGAGAGCCTGCTGACTCCGTGACAGAAATGGCTGTATGGGCATAATTTTTTGCACACAGACTGAAATGAGTTTACTACTCAAATAAACCATAAACTCTTCACTCTTCCATTTGGAAAATGCTACAGGACTCTTGTTTTTTTTTTTTTTTTTTTTTTTTTTTTTCTTCTGCAGCTTTCAGCCTGCTCTCAAAAATGGAAAAAAAAAAAAAAAAGATAAACATTCATGTATCATACTAGTCAAATAGATTGCCCCTATTAGATTTAATATAAAATGATAACATTTCTGTAATACATTTTTGGTTGTGGTTAGGATGTGTAGTCTATAAAGAATTCTTCTATAAAGATTATAAAGATTTTATGTTGGTGCATGGCACCGTTATCATCTCTTATTCTCGTCAATGTTGTTTGTTGAGGCTGTTGAACTGTTTGACCTGCTTCATAACGCTTAGCAATATCACATGAGTAGGAGTGTGATGTGGCTTAGCACAGCGGTGATTACCTGCGGCACGAGGCCGGATGCTGATATAGAGCCATTGCGCACGACTGCAGGTGTGATATTGTATTTAAGCGAATTCATTCACCACAATGGAAAGCATATTTGCACTTTCTGAATTGCTCCCTATCCTACATGAAATATTTGGTAACACTTTATTTTAAGGTGTCCTTGTTACACACGTTACTTACTATTATAATAACAATAAATTATGCATAATTACAAGAAGTAACCATAAACCAAACCCTAATCCTAACCCTAACCATATAGTAAGTGCATGTAGTTAATTACTATTATTCACTACTTAAATGTATAATTACACTGTAACAAGGACACCTTAAAATAAAGTGTAACCAAATATTTTCTTGAATAACCGCCTGATTTTTAAGTTAATATTTCACTTTCAGTAATTTAACAGCACTTTCAAATGTTCACATTTCTCAAATATCATTAATGGTCATATGACATGCAGGAAAACACTATATTATTATAAAATATAATTTGGTAACACTTTATTTTAAGGTGTCCATGTTACACGTTACATGTACTTGCTATTATAATAACAATAAATTATGCATAATTACATGCAAGTAACCCTAAACCAAACCCTAATCCTAACCCTAACCTAAGTACATGTAGATAATTAATATTACTCTGTACTTAAATGTATAATTACACTGTAACAAGGACACCTTAAAATAAAGTGTAACCTAATTTTTTTAGTATTTATTTTACTTTGATTGTTTTCTATTTACAACATAGGTGACATAAATGTTCTAAAATATAGCCTATTAAGATTATTTTGTTATATGGTGATTGTGATATGATAAACATTTCATCTCATAAGAAATGTCTTCACTCTGAAACATGCAGCAATCACAGTCTTTTTCAGTTTGATAATTGCACTAAGCCAAATAATGTTTTCAGTTTTTTTTTTTTACTTACAGCCCTATAGGCGATTTCTGAGAGGCTAGCAATAGCAAGCTAGATTTGAAAGCATAAGATCTCACCCTCCCTGCACATCACTGTCCTCCAAAACACATCAAAATGTGCAGACTAGAGGCTAACCAGCAACACAATGAGAGACGGCATTGGTGGAGGGTTGAATGCAACGCTACAAGATTAACTCATGTCTCATTCACCAGTGAGAAAACATTACAGTACAAAGCACATTATATTACAATAATAACACCTTCCATTCTTGCTCGGTCTGCAATAGTGTAATAGCACAGATGGCGTATCATGTCTGTGTAAACAGGGTGCACAGAGTTATGCGAATACATATGTTAACAGGTAGGTAGAACAGCCTATTGTAGCCCTCGGACCGAGGGATATGATTGGATGAACATTTTATGGTCCTACGCCTTTCACAGATGACATAAATACATATAAATACATTTAGACAACTTAACTTAGTGATTGCTATCGGGGTGTGAAGAGACTTTCAACCTGCATAACAAAAAATGTTTTTGATCCGAATCCCCTACACTGCCTTTAATTAGCTTTTTGTCAACATAAGCCGCTTTTCCACCGAAATTACCTGAAACAATTTGTCCCAGGAACTTTTTCCTAGGAACTTTTTTTTTTTTTTTTTTTTACCCCAGACCTGTTGCTGTCTGCGTTTCCATCTTGGTCTAAAGTACCGTGAAGATTAGGCAAATAGTCTGGTGATGTAGGTCTGCACGCATTTCTCATTATATACTCAAATTTCTGACTTGCATCCTCGGTAGTTCGGACTTCGCAAGTTCGACTCGAGAGTGTGAACTCCCGGGGACGGGAGGACGCAAGTCCGATAATTCTGCAAATGGAGCAGCAGCGTACTTGATAACATCTGTCAGCTCGCCTCGGCTACTGCAGTTTTCCTCATTGTATTTACAATAACATGAAATATGATATCAAACACCACTGCCTCTTTTCGTTTTCATTTAAATATATTAATAGCCGCGGAAATGTAGTTCAGGGAACGTAAGTTACATTACAATGAAACGAAATATTATATCAAACAGCATTGCCTCTTTTCATTTTCGTTTTAACATATTAATAGATTAATAGATCAATAGAATAAAGACCAAAGATTACCTGTTAGATTTACCCTAAGTGAATTATTTCTCATGTTTAACCACTACAGAGATATCGGAGCCAGCGGCAAATGTCAGAAGGACTAGCCGAGGTTATGCTCCTCTCGTCGGGAAACATGAGCACGGAGCGCCAGCTGATCGCGTGGAGCTCACGTCTCCGAAATCGGCAAAGCACATTTCCAAATAGGTGCTGTCTTAATAAATAAACTGCAGATTGGAGTTTTAAACAACTACATTCTCGCCTGAAATACTTTTAAAACTACATTTCATGACACAATAACAGTAATATTTAAAAAAAAAAAAAAAAAAAAGTGAATATATAGTGGAAATACAATGCTCCGTGAACTCAACCAATCAGCATGTTCAGCGCCCAAGTCCCGCCCCCGAAAGTTCCAGACCTTTGAAAAAGTACTACCTCGCAAGCAGGGACTTTAGGGCCTTTTGCACTGCGGGAACCTTTTCATAGTACCCAAACTAATTGTGGTACTACCCACTTTTTGGCGTGTTCGCACCGCAGGAACTAGGAAAGGTTTTAGTTCCAGGAACTCCGTTTGGAGGAACTAAATTAGCTCCTACTTCAGAGTTGGGTCTAAAACAGTTCCATAGGAACTATTGTCACTTAAGTGTATGCTGATTGTCCAGACGCACACGAAACACCGGCTACCCGGCATTTTTAAAAAGCCATGTAAACATATTTACTCCACAAACATGGAAAACAGCGATAACGGCATTTACCTGTTGTCTGCAGTGTTGTGTTATTTTCTCAGCTTCGATGATATGTAACACTGCAAGTTGTCATAAAGAATTTAGTCTCTTAGCCCAACTTTTTGCTCTTGCAATCGCGTATATTGTGCGTTGACATTCCATCTCCGTTATCATGAAACCCACGACACACAACAAAAACAGGTCTGATCACGGCATCCTCCACTCACCTGTTTTTGACGTTTGTTACTGCCACGCAAAAAGATCGCTGTCGGCTGCTGCCGATGCGAACGCAACCAGGAAAACGGCCCGAGGGAGAAATTGGTTCTCTAGGAACTACCCTGCTGGCTAGTTCCTAGAACTAAGTTCCTAGAACTACATGGTGCGAAAGCCCCTTTTCTAAGGGGCAAATTTGTACCCGTAACTTTATTTAGATCCTGGTTCCTGCGGTGGAAACACACCGAGTACCGACCCAAAGTCCCTAGTTCCTGGGGAAAGTTCCTACGGTGGAAACTGGGCTTTACAAACCCCCTGCAGTTCCCTCATGAACCCCAAGGGCTTCACAAACCCTCATTTGAGAAACCTATATAATGCACAATTCATGGAAATAGTAAACCAGTGAACAAGTGACTGATTTCAAATGTAGCTTTAGTAGGATGTGGGTGTTATTTATAATTTAGGGAGGATAATCAAGCTATTTAATTCTCAACCAACTTAAGGTTTTGGGTAGAAGAGCCAAAGGATGCTGCTCAATCAGCTTCCTAGCTATACAAGTCTGGGTCACTGGTAAGGACCCTGGCTCACTACACATTGGGATAGTGATTACTCAATTTCTGGTGACATGACTATGTACAACGACAATGTGCAGTGTTGTAGAACAGTGGTTCTCAACCACGTTCCTGGAGGCCCCCCAACAATTCATGTTTTCCATGTCTCCTTAATCAAACACACCTGATTCAGATCATCAGCTCATTAGTAGAGACTCCAAGACCTGAAATGGGTGTGTCAGACAAAGGGGAGATGCAAAATGTGCAGTGTTGGGGGGCCTCCAGGAACGTGGTTGGGAACCACTGTTGTAGAATGTAACCACTGGTATTTATCAACACCTATATTTTCACTCTTAACCTATTTTGTATTATTTTTAATGCTCTTTAAACACAATATTTCAGCCAGAATATTAATTATAAACATTAACTAGATGTGTTGAATTTTGCAATTGAGACAGCCCTTAAAATGGCTGACTCCCTGATCAGTGCACTGGAAGAATTTTGCAATTGAGACAGCCCTTAAAATGGCCAACTCCCTGATCAGTTCCTTGACTGTCCTGATTGAGACGCACCCCAAAACACACCAATGACTCACACTTGCTGATTTCTCTCATTAATGTTAACTTTGGCAAGGTGATTTTGTAATGTAGGGGAAATTTCTAATGATACTCTGTAGTGCAGAATGAGTTATAAATACTTTTTTTTTTAATCCATACTGGTAAAGGAGATACATGAGTACATGTTGTATTTATGCATAACCACAATTTATGCATAATCACAAGTCCATAACAGTTTGTTTAAAATTAATACATTTCACAGTTGAAAACTGATAATCCATGTTATTGCAGCATAATCAATCACAAACTTGATTATCTGATTAGTAACATAGACAATGTAGAATCTTACATATTTCTGAAGCTATTCTATAAATTCAGTTTCAATTCAATTCAATTTCAGTTTATTTACAAAGCACAGTTAAAACAACTACCACTGACCAATATGCTGTACAAAATTAAATAACAACCATTAACAGAAGTGAGACCAAGGCAAAGTCCCAAATAAAACCACAAACCATAGAGGGAATCAGTTTTAAATCATGGATAATAAGCCACCTAGATTTAAAAAGGGATTGTTTGGGAGAAGTTCTGATTTTAATAGGTAGACTATTCCAACATCTCGGAGCGGCTATGGCAAATGCTCGATCACCCCTAGACTTTTGTCTGGTTTTAGGAACCACTAAGAGCCTTAAATTGGCTGACCTAAGGGCTCTTGCTGGTTGGTGTCTATCAACAGGTCAGAGAGGTATAATGGTGCTAAACAATTTAAAGACTTAAAAACCAATAAGAGCAATTTAAAATGAATCCTGTAGAGCATGGGTAACCTGAAGACCATAGGACAGGTGTTATATGCTTATGCTTTCAAGCTCCTGTTAGGACTCCTGTAATGACAGCTGCATTTTGAACCATTTGAAGATGGTTTAGAGAAGACTGACTGATCCCCAAATAGAGTTATATTAATCAAGCCTTATGGTTTAATCTAAATCTTACTTAATTTAACCTAAATCAAGACTTGTCAATCAAGCTTTATAGCACTGTCCAGTAAAACACCCAGATTTTTCACATACGGCCTGACATAAGATGCCAGAATCCAAGATTTAAGTTTGGTATACTCTGGGAATCAGAATGCTTTAACATCCAAGAGGCAAGCAACCACAGAGTCTACCAAAGTTAGAACCAAGTGGAAGCATGTAGATAGAAAATAACATGGCAGAATAGAAGAGTTGGAAAACAAACAATAATGAGAAAGAAGCAGAAGTAGCAGTGATCCTCTGAGTCAGAGGCATGAGGTTTGACAGCATTCAATGACAATGGCATGTTAAATATAATAGGACTATGGTCAGAAAACTGTGGTCAATCTCAATGTCACCCATAGGGAACCCATGAGGCATTATAAGCTCAAGTGTGTCCATGATTCTTTTACAAGCTGCGCTAAATCAAAAGCTTCTGTTTGACTAATAAAGTCCTTTGCAAATGAGCTTGAGGGGCAGCATATGTGAATATTAAAATCCCAAATAATTAAAAATCTATCAAAATTGGGGATGATTCCCCCCAAGAAGTTTGAGTTCTGAGTTCTTGTGAAGTTTGAATCTGTCAGAAAGTCTTTGTGTGGCTTTGGAGGCCTGTAGACTACAGGAATAACTAGCAGAATATCAGAGTCCAGCAATTGCAATTGAAATTATATGTAGTTCTTTGTATAGTCCGACACTGAAATAATTCTTTAAAAATTGAAACCAAACCGCCATCCAGATCGGTGGGGGAGTTACAAAATTTACAGTTGGGGGATAAGAGTTCAGAGAAAGGAATGTATGGAAAGTTAAGGAATCTGCATACATGGAATCTGCATAAGTTGAAAATATCCAATATTGATAGTGGTAATGTCTTATGGGTGGTAAGGGCAAAAAATACAGAAGAGTAAAATGTGAGCTTTCAGCCTTTCTGTTGTGCAGTGTGTCTGAAGAGAAATTTACATTTACAGAAACTTGTGTGATTCACACTTACAGTGTTGTCATCATTTTTCAATGAAATAAAAAAACAGTCAGCCCACTCCAAGAAACCTCTCATTTTATCCTGCAGCGTTTCTCCTGTCCCCTTCTGGGTATGCCTCTATTGTCATGCCATGAGTAGATAGCCGGTCATGGGGAAAAGTCATTTAATGGAGGTCCTCAGCTGGCACTAAATCTTCTCTGAGAGAGATGAGTTGTGGAGAAGGGAGGTGACTTCCATCATGTATGAGAACTGCTGCTTGCTTGAATATGCATCAGTTGTCTTCCTTCCTTCTTCAGAAAATCTACTCTGCCCATTGCTTTCTCATCCTGAAATTATCCATCCTTATCTTTTAAATTTGTTTGCTCTTCTCCTTTTGGCTAAAGGGCATCTTCTACACCCCTATTACTGTGCGATTTGTTGTTGTTGTTGTTTCTATGTTTTAAGGATGATTTTGGGATGAAGGATGTGCAAAATGCCACATATGCATAAATGCATTTGTTCTTGTTAACTGAGCAAAATGAATGTTTTCAGAATAGTGAACTTACATTCATTGTGTATGGAGAAAACCAATAAATGCTATTGACTATTTTAACAGTTCAAATGATTTTATAAACTTTATACATTTTCAGTTGCCAATTCCAAATTAATTTTGGATTAATTTGGATCTCTAGAATACAGCCATTTTATTTATTTATTTAGGTGTTTTAGGTGACGGTCGTTTTAGTTATTTATTTAGGTTTATATTAGGTGTCTAACTACTTTGTGCTGTCATTGTACTGTATTGTGTTCAACTTTTGCTGCTATATGGTTAAGGTTAGGGGCAGGTAATCAGTGGATTTATTGTATGTTTTTTTTTCGTAAGTCTGAAGAAGATAATAATTCTCTCATATATAAGACATTTGTCTTAAAGAATTTAACCTGCCTCTTTACAAAAACTAGTTTGAAATTGTTGGACTGAGGTCTGTTGTCGTATAGGATAGTTTGCAGAGATCCTGGCATGACTCTCTTTTCACATGTTATATTTAAGGACATTCTCGACAACCTGGAGAATGTGGAGTCATGTGACCTGGAGGAAGATGACCTCATGTTGGATTTGGACCTGTCTGAAGATGCATCTTTACACAGCGGTGAGTGATGGTATAAAAAAAATATCTTCTCACTTTCAACTACTTGAGGGGGTGGTGGTGGGGGTTTGATGTGGTACCCCGCTCTTCCACTAAGTCACTTGCAAATTCTTGATCACATCTGGGGGGACACAGGGTTACATGTGTGCAAGGACAAACAGCTGTCCTTCCTGTCTTCCTGTAGCACTGTCTTAGACATCTTTCATTACAGATATGGCAGTTTATTGCTCTGGTCACATATTCACTATTTACGTTTCCCTGCAACAGGCCTATGGCTTGTTCACGCAGGTGAGCAGAAACCCTGGGCATCTTTTTTGTTGCGTTTTTTAAATTTTTTTTTTTAGAGTCAGCAGAAAGGTTATTACAACTGTGACCTTCATTGCCTATGGCCTGTAAGCAGTTTGTGTCTTTAGGACTGTTCCACAGCTGCATGAGCAATAATTGTTTATGGTTCATTGAACAGTTATGAAAAATATTTACAAGTATTTCTATAAAGAATTTTGCTGAATTTACATACTACTGATACCCCACCGTATGCAAGCTTTTATATTGTTAAATTAAGTACATGTAAATATAGGGAAACTGACTCAATACTGGCTCAACAAACTTTCATGCAGATTTACTCTTGATGTATGGTGCGCCACTGCATGCCATCACTGTGATATCTTTACATGAAAGAGAGTTAGATGTCATTCTCATGTGTTTTGAGTGTAATTATGAGCTTTGAGCTTTTACTAGAGCAGTATCTGAACACTGAATACAGAGCTGGCAGTAGTTGTCTGTGTAGGAGTGTAAATTCACTTGTGGATCTGCTCTTATTTCTCCTTTAAAGATATAGTTCAGCCAGAAATGAAAATTCTGTCATCGTTTACTCACCCTTAAGTTGTTCCAAACTAGAGGTCAACCGATAGTGGATTTTACTGATACTGATAACTAGGTTGGACCACATTGGATGAGACCGATTAATCACCTGATAGTTTTTAAAATGGATACTGAATGGAAACTTAAATAGTGCTTTTCTATTAAAAAAACAAAAAAACAAAACTGTACTGAACCATACTTTGTTAATGATTAAAATATATGAATATTAATTATTATATTGATCATTAAAGTTTGTAAAGTTCATAGTTTATTAACTAATGTTAACAGAAGACACTTTAAAATGTAAAAATTGATTAGTAATAGTAAATTGAAATTAATACTCTAACAAGGAACAATAATTATACAGCTTTCATTAATTTTAATGTTATAAATGGACTCTTATTGTAAAGTGTTACCATTTCATTTCAGCAGTAATGCAATCTACGTCTACACAAAAGCCATAGCATTCAAATTACATCTATATGGATATGTGTGTTCTCTCACACTTTATTTGCTTCTATTTTAGAACACTTCATGATTATCTAATTAAAAAAAAAAAAAATTAAAAAAAATAAATATTTGGCGGTCGAATACCGGACAAAAGTGCGTCTTATGAGTACTGTATCACACACCGGACACAAAAGTTTACTTCAAGGAAGAACAAAGTTTCTGAAGTTTTTTGAAGTTTCCGCTCTGTGCAGCGCGTAGTCTCACGTGTCAAAATAAACAATACGAGGTGTCTGTGATTTCTGCTTCCACTTTTCAGCAGCTTGAGCAACTGACACAACCCGGAAAACTATCGGCGTGGATTTTTGCCGATAGTTCCGGTAATCAACTATCGGTGCCGATTAATCGGCTAAACCGATTAATTGGTCGAACTCTATTCCAAATCTCCTTGCATTTCTTTCTTCTGTTGAACATAAAAGAAGATATTTCAAAGAATATGGGTGACCAAACAGTTAATGGTCCACATTAACTTCCATTGTATGGAAAAAATACTATGGAGCCATATCTAGAGACCTAAATATCATAGAGAGAGGAGTTTGACTTGGGCCAGTAAGCAAACTCACAAAACTCTAGAAAGCACAAATGTTCTGGAAGTCACCAACAAAAGCACTCACAAAACTACTTTCTTATGTACTGTATATATCTGTTGTAGACACTGATGGTACATCACCTTATGAATGCTCTGAAAAAGATGGCTGGTCAACTCAGAGGAGGAGACGACAGCAGCTCTGGGGCAGGCGTGATCAGTTCCGCCTTGAAAACAGGTGACCCTTTTATTTATGCATTTTGATGTTTAGTGAAATTGTTGTAAATTGTGTTAGCGCTCATCACATTGTGTAAGAGCAAGCAACTACATTGTCATAATTTTCAGGTTAGCACTACACTTAGTAGTAAAGATCTGGACTATTGGCTTTCAGCGTAAAATCTGGTCGATTTTACACCTTTTTTTTGAGGTTAGAAAAAAACAAAACAATGTACAATTCACTGCAGTTTCCAGTAGAAATGAACACTAGTGGTAGTAAAACACTAACAACTTTTATGCCTTTTCACACAAATCATGTTTACACAGACATTATATTGATTAATAAAGACTTATTTTTGCATATCTCCTATGTTATGACATCATCACATTTAAAATAGTGCATGACTAATACATTTTGACATTTGCACCACATAGCATAATCATCAGCAAGAATCAATGTAATGTCATTTTGCAGAATTTTCATATGTTTCCAATGAGCCTAGAACAGACTGTGAGTGGGCTGGCGTTAAGCCATCGGAGGCTAAAACTAACCCTAAGATAAGCAAATATTTTTTTTATATTGAATACCCACATTTTGAATGCAGTTTTCAACTGTCTTTGTTCTGAAATTTTGTCGTTTACGGTTTGAGTTTTCAGCCTTTAGTCTCCACAAGTGCATCAGTGTCTGCCTTATATGATTAAAAAGGCAAAATTGTCTCTTTACTGCATGTCTAAATTCACGTTGCATTAAATCTGAACATGAATAATCATAGAGACTGAAAAGTCATTGCACATGAGAACTTTAAACTTCACTTCACTGAACACAACTGTCCTTTGCCTCTATTGCTTCATTCTCAAATCCTCAAAGCCACATTCTCGGCAGAGCCCCTGCTTGCCCTATACTGTATTTCCAGACTCAGAAGGAATCTGTATTTCATGGCTGTCATTGGAAAACTCAGCATTGTTGGCCTGTCTAAAGCTTTAATTTGCAGGTTGAGGCCTCTGGATGACCTGGCACATGTTCTGTGATCACTTTCTTTTTGTCTGACCTACAGAAGTGTCATTTTTCAGTCGTTTGACAGCCGCAAAGAACAGGGGCTGGAGAGGTCGGACCATGTGACATTGGATGAGTTGACACTGAAACTCATGACTCAAGACTGCTCTTCTGTCAAAGAACAGCTGCTTCAACTGAAGACATTGCTTCAGGTCAGATACAAACAAATTTTTGCATATATAACCAGGGATGCTCACAAGTTTTTCAGTCTGGTTCTCATGAAAGCACTTGGAGATTTTGTTTGTTCACTACACTGTACTTTAAATAATTGTTTTGTCTAAGAAAACACTATAATGCAAATAACTTTTTGTCTACTTAAGTGTAAAGGCCCGTTCACACAAAGAACGTTAACTATAAAGAACTATATTAACATCCACACCAGCGGATGCTATCTGTTTATAAGTGCACACTCGTCTGCCGCTTTGAATTCTTGAGCAGGATTGATTACGATTGGGTGTCAATGTTTTTATTGTTCATCAGCTGGATAAAAAAATCATTCTGAAAGTGATTCCAAATTTGATATGAAATATGAAATTTAGGATTCCTATATTTTTGCTCTAAGGGCATTTCACAAAGCATTTTAGCACTAAAACTAGCTCCTAAATCTTTGAAACATTAGGGGCCCCATTTTAAAGATCTAAGTGCATGGTCTAAAGTGCATGTTGCAGGTGCACTTAGGGCATGTCCGAATCCACTTTTGCTAGTTTAACGATGGGAAAAAAGGTCTGAGCACCCGGCGCATGGTCTGAAAGGGTTGTCCTTATTCTCTTAATGAGTAATGGGTTTGTTTGGGACATAACATGCAATAAACCAGAGTCTCATCTCCCATTCCTGTTAAGAGCCAGTTGCACTCGCGCCATGGCAGATTCACTATTTACACGGCGGAATTTGCAAGAGCAAAGACTCTGAACGCATCTCCAGAGAGGAACAGATCTGTTTGTGCGTGAAGTAGCCTAATTCTGATACATGTAATGACTATCCATTATGACATGTAGGCATTTTTATATTTATGTAGCCTACACAATAATAATCTTTTACATTGTAATCCTTTAATTTTTAATATTTGGCATGTTTGTGTGCTGCTGTGCATCCCTGTGTGTAATAAGCACAGTGTACGCGCGTTGTGGACCTGCCTATAGGCACGTATTACTAACGCACTCTTTAAATAACAAAAAAATACTGCACCATTGACTTTAGACCAGGTTTTAGTTGGTCAATGGCGCAGTCTATTTCAGTTGCCTCAAAATAGCAACGCGCCAGCAATGTGCCTGAACACACCTCGTTTTCAGTCCAGCACGCACATGAGCGCACACATTGGCACACATGCATTTGCTATTTAAACAACATGAAACAGCAGGACGTGAAAATGATAACTGCGTCGGGCTGAAACTAGCAAAAAACACTCTTGCGTCGCATTGCGCCGGGTGTATGATAGGGCCCTAGGACTAGTGAAGAGGACTCAAAAGTCATTAAGACCAAACCACAAACTATCCTAAAATGGCAATCTGCCTCGAAATGTAACCATTTTAGAAACATTTGACAATAATGTGCTTTTAAAAAGGTATCGCTTTTGGTTTTGGAGGTTATCCCAACTCCAAATTTTCCTTTGATTATATCCTTGTTTTCATTAACCATTTGGGCAAAGAGTAACAGCTGTTCTTGCGTCCAGTTTGCTTTTCTTTTATGTTTGCATGTCTTACTATAAGCCATGATTATTCTACTCTGTTAATTAAATGCTGTTTATATCCATATTCACTAATTGTTTATGAGAAGCAAACATGTAAGAGGCTGATAATTAGCTGAACATACTGTATACTTGTTTAATTAGTGACACTTAGCCTGCATTTTAAAATATTTATTTGAATGTGGCAATTAACATTTTTATTTGTAAATCTTTATTATATGGCAAAATAATATTGCGCTCTACAATATTTCTTTGAATCTGACAGAGACCCCTCACCTATCAGCAAATCACTGTGTGCATAGTTATTAAGCATGCTGACATTATCCATAGGAACGAGGTCAACCCCGCCCTTACTCTTAGCTTAAGACTGCTCTCTATTCCTTAGTGATGTTTGTCTCAGCAGCTTTGTGAATAGGTTTTAAGAGAAAACTTGTAGCTAAAAACTTTTACTGCTATTTAGAAGAAATCTTAGTGGTAAGAAAAAAAGTTTTGTGAATATGGGCTCAGAAGTACAAACATTATGTTATTATGTTTTCATTATAAAACTTAATTGTCAGTTCAGCTCATATTACCTTAATTTAAAAGAAAAGTTAAGATAAGATCTTTTAAACTTTCCCAATTAAATTGTAATTAAATCTTTTCCAGTGTACTATAATGTAATCAAAACTTATTTGATTGTCTTCTTTTAATAAACACATTTATTTAGCAGCCATGATTGACTTTGCCAGAGCCATCAACAGGTTTTTAATTACATAGCCAAATCATGCTCTCTCAGTGTAATGCGACCCTTATGATTTATGAGTCCCTAATGAGGTATATGTCTTCCCTTCTGCTTAGCTCAGATCCTCGTCATTTTTTTTAGGAATGCACATATAACATTTGACTTGACGGCCTGGATGAATGCTGCAATTATGCTGTGTTCAGAGATGCAATTTAAAAAAAAAAAAAAGAAGAAAAAACGTCAATTTGAGACAAACTAAACAAACAACAACAATGAAACAAATCAAAACCAAAAAAACATCATTCCCCATCACAATTATTTTCCTTTGTGGACAAAATATCAATATCAGTGTCTACAGCAACGATTTCTTCATATGATCTGCGTCAAGACGGAAAAGACAATATTTTTTCTTTCTTTTTTTTTTTTTTTTTTCAATAGCTGGTAGTTGGTTTGATGCTAGACAAGATTTGCTGCTGCTTTTTTTTGTGAGCGATTAAAAGTGTGAAGACAGGAACCAAAGTCAATAAACAATGAAAAGATGTCCTCTTTTGTATGCTGCAATAGAAACAGTATTAACAAGGGTCGAGTCCAATGGTTGACTTGTAGTCCAAACAATGTTTAAACCAAAGTAACCGAGACTCAAGTTCCAGTCATAGTCACTCTTGTTATCTCTAAAAAACAGAATGAGGAGGGGCTTGCTAACCATGCCTCGGAGTGTAATTTAACAGATATAAATTAGTGCAATTAGCATATAGAAACAAGAGAATGCTACAAAAATAATTCACACAGCCTGTTTAACTAGCTAAAAAAAAAAAAAAATGCAAGTACAATATGATTCAAGTAACATTCTATTTATTAAAATTTGCAAAAACATTTGTTTAAAGTTCTATTCCAAGTGCTCCAAAAAAGAAAGTCTTTACAGGTTTTTGCATTCCACTGCGCTGCTTTTCCAATGTTTTTTCTATGTAAACGTGCTTGACAGGTGTATTTGACCGCAGCGTCTTGCGCAAGAAATGTCATTCTAAAACACAACATCCAAAGTAAAAGAAGTTTGACTTGTGCCTCATAGCCTTGCATTTTTCCCTCCCTTTCCAGAAAGACATTTATTTTAAATAAAAACGAAGACAATATATAAAAAATGGAAAAAAAAGTTTATAGTTAGGTGTAGGGTGGGCTTTGTTGTCCCAATATAAGGCAGCATCCATTTAGTAATTTTAAGAAATATAATAATTTATACTCAATGTATTATAACTGCATACTGTTTTATAATGTACTACAATAATGAGGTGCAAATATTTGCCATTTTTACACCGAATGTAAACAACATCTACTATTTACACTTATTGCAAAGAAAATGCTGCTAATTTTAACTAGGGTAAATAGAATCTATTGTTATTTGCACTTAATGTACTGTAAATAGCATATCTCTAATTATACTGCATTTCTATTTGCCCTTAGCATCTATTGCTAAGGAAATATGCTATTTCCTCTTAATGTAAATAGCATCTAATGAATAGCAAAAATCGTCCAGCTGTAAGCTCCAACCCCCCACGACCCTAACACTGTGTCTACACTGGATGCGACAAAGTAACTGACCGTTGTAAATTCATTTGTCCTTCATGTTAAAAGTAGCGCACTCACTTGCAGTTAAAGAAATAGAATAATAAGGCATTAGTTTACTGTCAGGGATTTGTCGTGTCACACTGCGCCACATCCAGTGCAGATAGAATCAGTGTTTAGTACGGTTCTACTGATCATTCGCGTTGTGTTGCACCACGCACGTCCAAAGTAAACAGTGTAAAGTGGATAAGCAGTTTGGAGAATGGACAAATTGATTTTTTTTTAAGTGACTTATACTGGGAAGCGCTAAGGGAAGACCTGCATTCTTGGACCAGCTTTTCTGAAAAATTTCTGTCCAACAACAGACTAGTCATTTAGTGAGGTGAACTAGTATGTCTAGCAACTAGTAACTGTTGAAATGTCAGCACTCTAAAATTTGGAATTCCAAATATGTAGTACTTGTTGGTCTATGTATAAATGCAGATGTAATGTCTGACTGTGTTTATTCAGTCTATTGCTCCATGAACACTGCATTTTTTTAAGATGATGTGTCCCTGAGTTCTTTTCCATTCTGTTGCTCTGCATTTAACTTTTACAATTTTAGTAACTATTTTACTCAGAGCCTGGTCTATTGTTTTTAAAAGTGACAATGGATAGAAGACAATGAAGACAATGGAGAGAAGAGAGGGAAAGGATCTCAAGTTGGGGACTTGAACTTGATTCATCTGAGGCATATCAGTGCTATACTTCATGTTGTAGCGCTGCCCACAAAGCTATGGCTTTAACTCTGAGCCTGTTCTGAGCTACGTGAGCTCAAGCGGTCTCTGTTTAGAGCTGATTGTAGATCATTTCTGATAGGTGGGACATATTCTAGAGCTCCTTAGAGGAGTGTTACAACTCCTTTAATCACCCTAAAGGCTTTGAAGGCTTTTGAAGGGATAAAAGGATGACTAAGATGTTTTTGGAGTATGGAGAGATCACACATAAGTAAGAAAAAAATGCTTCTCTTTGTCCATTGCTTTTCATCATGGGGACTAGATTTTGTTCCAAAATATTTCTGTGAACACCATTAGTCTCCTCTCAGTTCTCTGAGAGTCTTTTAAAAAATTCTTAAATCTGATTTTTCCCCCCCATAAGTACATTAGTTTTTGTTTGATTGTTGGATAAAAATACACCAGTCCAGTGTGTGAAAAAGAACAGGACAGACCTGATAATATTTTCACACACAGATATACATACAGTATTTGTCATACAGCTCATTTCTTAGATTTCTCTTGTTAAAGAACTTTTTAAAATTTCATGCATTACAATTAAACAGTAATAATGGACCATTCGCATCTCTTTTTATTGGTTAATAAAAAAATAAAAAAAATAAAAACTATATGCATACATATGTATATATTTTTTGACCTTATGGTTTCATGTTGACTTATAATGAGCAGATAGTTGAGAGAATAAAGGAAATAATTGGTGTGAAGATCTTGGGGTAATGGGGCTGACAAATAATACAGGCAACACAGTATGCCAGAGCATGTGCGCTAATTGCTTCATAGTTCAGCATGCTATCTAAAAGGCATTTACACTGATTGGTGGAGTTGGTGATTTGTGGTGACAGTGACTACTGGCAAAACTTCAAAGTTAGACAGAGACTTGCAACTGAATAGTGAGGTCAAGAGGTAAAGAGTCTTCCAAAGGGAGTGTAGAACGACTAACAGCAGCCAGCAGTACAATGACACTATGATCTCCAGTGATATAAGTGCTGTCAGAGTAAATGTATCTTATGAAGCTATATCCTGCTCTTGTTAACTTCTGGCTGGTTTGCTATTCCATGGCATAGTGTCTAGTTCAGGGGTACAGAGATGCAGGTCAGAGTTCACCTAACTTGAACTTTCGCACGCAGCTGAATGCAGAACTTTGTATTAGCTTGTTTTTCTGGTCTTCAGCATTCACATACAAATGAATGGCAGTCAGTTAAGCAAAAAAGTCTAGTGTAACCACCTCCATACACTGAGCAACTTTAACAATAAATCAGATGACTCAACTGCAGAACTACAAGATTGACTTTGTATGTTGTTTGTTTTAGATGGAGACAGATAGTTCAGTTGAAGATATTTTAGAGGCTAATACTCCATCATCCACTGACCAATCTTTACTTGATCAGAAGGTAAGATCTTGTGTTATTGTCCTTTTATTGGCCTTACTTAAATATAAGACATTTTACAAAAACGTTTACAAAATGTGTACTTTTTTGAGCATAATAATGCATTTTCTAGGTCCCTCTAGTTTCAGCAAATCATATTTTTTATCTGTAGATAAAAAGTTAAGCCATGTTTATCAGGATTAGGGCATGACCCTCTTTGGCCCGTATCGCAGGGCTGGTTACACCAGATAGACATAAAAAAGTTGGGTGTAAGCCCTACAATGGGCTTAGCTACGTCCAGCCTTCCTATAAATATTTACACCTGCACCAACTAAAACGATGACCAGGTGCAACTAAGCCCAGTGTAGACGATGCACTTTCATGCCGACACATTCTACTGCAGTGATAGTTGAGATGCTATGAAGCCTTTGCACCATGATTTCATTAACATTATATTAATAGTTAATGTTTCTTAACAAGTCAGTGTTATATCTGAAGTCTTCCTGCACATTCTTACAATGTAAGTGTTCTATTAGTGATGCACCAAAATTGATCTTTTAGCTACTGTAACACCAAAACTGAAAGTTTTCATTTAGCCAAAACAAAAATAAATTCTGTTTAATAATTTAATTTATTAATCAAATTTATTTAATAATCAACACTCAAATGAAAACTTTTGTACAAACATTTAAATTGCACATGAGAATTTTTATGTCAATGTTTTAATAACAGTTATGTTTCCATTTTGTTAAAAAAAATGTTTGGTGTATGAAGTAATAACTTTCATGGTAGATTTATTCAAACAGACATTAAAGAAATTGCTAAATATCAAGTTTATGGACATTGAATGTCTTTCCTGAGGTAAATGTGACATTACGTGTGTGTTTTTTTGGCTATAACTAGTAGTAAAGAGGAGGAGATGATCAGTTCACTTACCACTTGAACAGAGACCGCTACAGTGAACGCCACATTAAAGAGCATCAAAACCATATTTATTTTTTGTATTTCATGATAAAATTGACTAAATTTGAAAGCTGAGACTTTGTTTCATATTAAAAGTAACAAAGCACAAAGCTCATTGCAATTATTGAATGGCAGACTTAAAGGCATGAAATATTATTTCCAAGCATTTATACTGTCTCTCCGAGCATATGCTACATGGTACGGTTTCTGCTCTTGACGATGGTTATATATTGCTTATCCTGACCAAAAAGACCATAAATATTACAGTACACGTCTGCAGTAATAATTCACTCACAGACATGAATTCTATTAATGAATCGTCCAAATTAATCATGTACACCTACCTTTGTCTAGGCATGAGATTATTCTCAGTTGTAATGTGTAATGCAAATGTGATGTTATAAGACTGAATTGTTTAATGCACCAACAGCAGAACCGTCTCACCTAAAAACAAAAACAAATGTGTGTATTGTCATATTTTTGCTATTAATAAAATAATATGACTAGGCTTATAAATTTTTCATATTTCCATCTAAGCTTTGATACACATCAACCCCTGTTCTGATTGGGCAAAAACGATGCAGGTTTATCTTGTCTTCTGTTATTTTCTAGGTGGCGCTGCTCCTGAAAGAGGTTCAAGAACTGAGAAATGAGCTCAGAAGCAAAGACAGTTTGATCGCTGAACTTTCCCAGCAGCTGGTACGTATTATAGTCTAAATATTTACTTAAGAGGAACTGACTTAACATCAACCAAAAATTACAATGAAGCCAGCACTGTAGAAATCACTCAGAAAAATGCAGTACTGAGAAAAGTGGGAAAATGCTATATTATTAGCATGTTATTTCCGATAGATTACTGAGATGTGCTATGGTAAGTAAAGAACTCGTCAATGAGATTGTGAATGAGGTAGTAACAATAAAATCATGTTACTACTATAAATTAATATGTCTTAAAACAGGCAGTGTTGAACTGATTATTAATTACAAAGTCTAGCTCTTGCATGCAGAAACTGTATTTATTTAAACAGTTTCTTATCAAAGCAACAAGAGTGAAAATATTATGTTAGGAAATAACATTGGCAGACATGCAATGAAAATGGTTGCCAAATGAGATATTGTACATGAACTCCAAGCTCAGATCCTTTCTTAATCATTTTAATTTTCTCATAATTCATTATTTCTCTAGTTTCAATTTTTGTGTGTGTGTGTGTGTAAGAGTTTGTCTTTTATACTAAGATATGTTATATGAAAAATTAAAGCTAATTTTAGGCAATATAGATTTTAATTTAAGTAATTATTAATTTTATGCATTGTGACATTTTCATTAAACACAATTTATTCTATTTATTTATATTTTTGTAATTTGTAATCAGTGATGATTCTCATTAGATTCTACCACATATTGTATACTCCACAAATAATGTATCAATAATATATTAATAATATTTAAATAGTATATCATTTTTGCTTAAATATCATAGTTGTTATAATTGTCATATTGTTACAATACATAACTGCTTAACTGTGTTAAAACAGGATTCTTTTTTTGAATAGCGAAAGTTATTAATTTGATTTTGGTGTATTGTGATGTGTGTTGTGACCTATTGAGAGTTCCCTGGAAAAACCAAACAAATGTGATGAGACCATTGTGTAATTTGTATGCTGTTAATTATGCTGTTTTGTGTGACAGTACATAAGAGCATTTTATTTTTAATTTTCATAGTCTTCTCCAGTTGAGGATATGCAGTGCCGCTGCTTGCAGGGCTCAGAGGCTAACAAGGAGTCACCGGAGCACCAGCACAAGGATACTCAAACCTTGTGGAAGGCACATAATGTAAGTAGTATACATGCAGAGATAGAAAACATGATCAGGGAAGCTTTGTCACTGTAGTGTTGGATATATTAGGTACATAGTTAGGGATAGCTACATTTACCCCTCAAATCACTTCTACCATAGTGTGTAATTTGTAAACTAATACATTGTGTTGTTTGTATCATGTATCAGCTTCATATTTATGGATGTTCTGACATAGTAAAATTGCTCTTTAACTCACCTGATACACTATTGAACCTGTGATGCAGAGCACTTCGGTACAAGTCCTGTAAAAAAACAAGTCACAAAAGAGCTCAAAGACTTGTATAAGCAAACTAAAGTGGCATGGTTATGTATGTTTGCTATTGTTAACACTATCTGTTAGGATTAGGGTAGGGTTTTGTAGGTAGTATGTTATTTACAAAGGTCTGACTCCCATGTTACACTGCAACACATAGGGACAGTTGCATTGTGTTTTGTGAACGGAAGACTGTTTAGTGTATATACATGTACAATTTGTTGAGTATATTGATGGTAGAGTTCTATATCGTAATGTAATTTATCTTGCTTAACAGATTATCTTAATGGCATAGTTCATCCAAAAATGAAAATTCTGTCATCATTTGCTCACCCCCATGTCATTCTAAACCTGAATGTCTCTTCTGTGGAACGTGAAAGAAGGTATTTTGGGTGAACTATCCCTGTAAAGCTGAGGTGTGTGATTTCTGCATTTCTTATGGCAACAAATACATTTTTTTTTGTTACATTAGCAACTGACAAGTGACCAGTTGTGGGTTGTTGTGTTTACCAGCATTGTTCTCCCGTCCTGAGTACAGTTTGTCAACTATACAAAAAAATTCATGCATGGAACGGTTTATAATTGCACTGTACCAAATTGTGTTTTAATAGAAATGCCACAGGTACCACCATTGGATGATGGAAAAGTGCTTATTGTCTCAACAGTTCTGAAGAAAGTTAAGTCAGTAGTTCTGTTAACAGAATTGTGTGAAGGATGTGACACATTTATTACAGGCTCTGGAAGAAATCCTGCTAGTTAAATGGATCTCATTTGGTGGTTTGTGGTTTTGTACTGACACGGTCATGGACAACAGGGAAAAAGAGTGCAGTTATTCTTCAGAAAAGACCCCTCAGAGGGGTCAGATCAAAGACTGAGGAAAATGTAGATGTCTGACAAAACTAAATAGCTCAAAACTGCGCAGTGATGAGTGTAATTGAGTTTCCTGTGTGTTTATAAAGGTTGGTACTTTTCACAAAGAGGACATAAAATTGGGCCTGAAACTTTTTTTCTTAATAAATTAGCTTAACCTTCAGAAAATGTTGGTCCCTTTCAGTCGGTCACTCCGAGTCACGTCAGTGACCGACGAATTGAGATCCCAATCCATTGGTCACCGACGTGATGTCTCCGTTCCCTCCTTCAGGGAACGAGGGTTACATACATAACCGAGACGATTATCAACCTCAGGTTGTCATTCTAAATACTGTGTGTTGTTTTATTTTTCATTCATTATAGGAGGTTTGACATTTTAAAATGTTTTTGAAGTTAGGTAAAAAGAAAATTGCCAATCAGTGTGTCCCATTGTCTACTGAGAGTAGTATTGCTACAAAACCAGAATTTCAATAGTTGGTAACAATGCCAGTAAAATTTCACTTTTCTTGGTACCATAGCATGACTATGAGTAATCACTATTATTAAGTATCACTGTTTCAGTCATTGCATTTTTTGGATTCAGTTTTGCATTTAAATACAGTTGTCAGTCCTGAAATTTGCAGTGTGCTTAGCAGATGAATTAGTTTTTTTTTTTGTTTTTTTTTTTTGAATGGGTTACAGAAAGCATGCAAAGAGTGCCCACTTTATAATTACAGAACCTGTCAGTCACTTCTGTTGAGCATGAGCTCATTCTTGCTAAAACTTCCATTATTAAAAAAAAATAATAATAAAAAATCTATGTACTATTTACATTGTGACGGTCACATGAGCTACACTCACTTCACTCACATTGGTGGCCGCTGCACCATGTTGCCTTCTCATTGAAAATGAATGACTATTTCACTTCATCACTGCAGATCACTGTCAATTTGAACACACCATTAGAAGTTTCTCTACATGGTAAGTCAGTTGGATTCAGGGTGTTTTCTTGGGCAATATCAGGCATACTTGTGTTGAGAATGGAAATTTGGAAATTTGCCTTTGGTTGCCCATTTTGAAATAGTTCCCTTATTCCAACCCAGGCATCAATGAACAGCATGATGCATATTGTACACAAAAATGACAAAATGCTATTCTGTGCATTTTTCAAGATTTTGGAATTTTTGGATTTATCAGAGTTTGCCAGGTATGCAACAGGACAGTCAAAAAGGAGAGTAGTTGATGTGTGAATCTAATTACAGCTTTTTCCCCCCTGTTCTGGCACTAAGTCTGAGAGAGAAACGTCCATCTAACTGTGTGTATCGTATATGTGTGTGTTTGTGTGTATGGTGCTGGGATCAGCCTTTCTCTTTCTCTTCCTCTGTACAGGGCATTTTGCTTGCCCCTATCCTCTCCTCTTGGCAACACTCACAGCAGGGGAGTGTGCGGCCATGCGCACCACGTCACCACAGACAGAGTGAGTCCTTAACCAGTACTTGCTGCATGTCTGCCTGCCTCTCCCTTGTGCCCCCTTGAGTCATGCACACACATCCACCATCCAGTCACATTCCAGTGCAGAATCAGTCCATCATTTGCTCTCCTTTTAGTTTCATTGTCCTTATGTCCCCTGTTTGTCTGCTTGGTTTAAAGTCTGCAGACCTCATTAGTTTTTTTTTTTTTTTTTTCTTTCTCTGTACAGTTCTTATGATGACTGTTTGTAAAGCTAGACAGTCATCATACTCCCATTTAATTAATTTGTCCTGTACAATAGAGCACATCTTATGAGATATCTGGTTTTGTCATTTTTTTTATTGAAAATATGCAGTTGTGAGTCAGAACCTTAAGGTGAAAGGAATGAATCATTGACCCAAAAAGTGAAAACTTATCATTTACTCTCCCTAATGTTGTTCCAAATTTTTCTTTGTCATACAATAGCTTTTTTGAGGAACTTCCCAAAACATTAACATTTATTAATTGAAAATGTTGCCCTCTGCTGCTCTCAAATCTTGTTTATGTAGTCGTTCATGAGACACAAGATATTTGATCATGAGACATGAAAACCAAAGATGTAACTTGATGAAACTCACCTTGAGATGTCAAGTTTGAATGTATGCAAATCGAATTGTAATTCGAGAGCTACTGCAGATTTTCAGTGAATTTTCAGTAAGTAACCCTTCAATCTCTGTTCCTCATAAAACATGTTGCATGGCTTCAGAAGAGTAGAATCACATTGACTACTTTTGTGATGCTTTTATTGTGCTTCTTGGTATTTTGACAGCCTCAATGCTTTTATTGTAAAGAAAGGAGCAACTTGGACATTCTGCTGAGCATCTATTTTTGTGTTTCATAGAAAAAATAAATGATATAGAAGCATTTCTTTATTTTTTTGGAACAACATGAGGATGAGTAAAGGATCAGCTGTGTAGTAACCCATTATACAGTAGCTTCCATCATGTTTATAGAAACAAATCATCTAATAAACAAGATTTGTCTGAAAAGACCCTCCCCACAAAACTTTTTGGTGAAAGTGCATGTGACTTACAGTGAAGACAAAACGACTGCTAATACTTTCAGAAGGCAGCTGTGGGAGACCGTGGTATTAGGAAATAGAGCTGCTAGTACACTACAGGACTGCTTTTGATCTGGCAGTGTGGAATCCCTCAGAGAACGGCGACAACCCTCCGACTTTAAGACACGTATTCAGTCACATATTCAGTCTCTGTCTTTGGTAGTGTGCTTATATTGAGCTGTCCGGACAGAATCTAAATTCTGCCTGTTTTTAGTTGAGCATGGACCTGAATGCATTTTTTTTTTTTTTTCCTTTCTTGCATGTCATGTGAAGCACAAAACCTTGATCACTGTCATGGCTGAATGGGCTGTTCAATTTTTGCTATTCTTTTTTTTTTTAAATATATATTGTTATAGTAAAAAGTTTGCCTTCGTGTTATTTGTCTTGTGTGCTGAGGTCGCTTCCTGTTTCCTCTGCCCCTGCCATCTGTGTTTAAATTTTTCAATGACTGATTTTTCCTTATTGTTTCTCTCCCTCTGCCTCTCCCAAACTCTGGCAAAAGGAGTGGAGCATCTAGTACATTACTTCAGAGACACTGCGTGGTATAGTACTGCCTGTCTTTTCTTTAAAACACCCTCTCAACTCCTTCAACTTTTCTTTCTGTTTGCATGGTCTCTTACTCTGTACAGTGAGGACAGCCCATCTGCATCATTCAGGTTCACAATACTTTCATTCCTTCTTTAAACCCATCTCTGTCTTTCATTCTCTTGTACTCTATTTTTTTCAAGTCTCTGTTTTTATTCTCTCTTATCTCTTTGACCAACCCCTATAGTTCTTAAAAATATTATTACACATTTGCTGTTATAGAAATGTAAAATATTGCAAATCTTACAATCATAAATATATAAACTGTAAATATTATAAATATTTTTATATAGTTACATTTTTATATTTTAAAGATGTATTTTAGATCCCTTAACCCTAGCCCCAAACCTCAACCTGACTATTTTTAAAGGCACTATAAAAAGAATATACTGTACAAAATATAATTTGGCAGAAAAAGGTATAATGAAATTTTTGTTTCAGTATACCATGAAATATATTTTTGAGCTTGTATTCCTACTCATCGCAAATATTCTGGAGGCATAAAATTCTGAATTTGTAAAGAGCATGGGATTTGATGATTACATCGTTACTGAGGATGGAGACAAAGAACGTTGCATAAATTTGCATCTGTTCTTTATGAAATGCAGTGGATTCTGAAGATTTGGAGTGTAGTACACAAATAAAATAGATAATTTTGTGCTGCTATATATATATATATATATATATATATATATATATATATATATATATATACACACACACACACACACACACACACACAGTGGGTACGGAAAGTATTCAGACCCCCTTAAATTTTTCACTCTTCACTCAGCCATTTGCTAAAATCATTTAAGTTCATTTTTTTTCCTCATTAATGTACACACAGCACCCCATACTGACAGAAAAACACAGAATTGTTGACATTTTTGCAGATTTATTAAAAAAGAAAAACTGAAATATCACATGGTCCTAAGTATTCAGACCCTTTGCTCAGTATTTAGTAGAAGCACCCTTTTGATCTAATACAGCCATGAGTCTTTTTGGGAAAGATGCAACAAGTTTTTCACACCTGGATTTGGGGATCCTCTGCCATTCCTCCTTGCAGATCCTCTCCAGTTCTGTCAGGTTGGATGGTAAACGTTGGTGGACAGCCATTTTTAGGTCTCTCCAGAGATGCTCAATTGGGTTTAAGTCAGGGCTCTGGCTGGGCCATTCAAGAACAGTCACGGAGTTGTTGTGAAGCCACTCCTTCGTTATTTTAGCTGTGTGCTTAGGGTCATTGTCTTGTTGGAAGGTAAACCTTCGGCCCAGTCTGAGGTCCTGAGCACTCTGGAGAAGGTTTTCGTCCAGGATATCCCTGTACTTGGCCGCATTCATCTTTCCCTCGATTGCAACCAGTCGTCCTGTCCCTGCAGCTGAAAAACACCCCCACAGCATGATGCTGCCACCACCATGCTTCACTGTTGGGACTGTATTGGACAGTTGATGAGCAGTGCCTGGTTTTCTCCACACATACCGCTTAGAATTAAGGCCAAAAAGTTCTATCTTGGTCTCATCAGACCAGAGAATCTTATTTCTGACCATCTTGGAGTCCTTCATGCGGGCTTTCATGTGTCTTGCACTGAGGAGAGGCTTCCGTCGGGCCACTCTGCCATAAAGCCCCAACTGGTGGAGGGCTGCAGTGATGGTTGACTTTCTACAACTTTCTCCCATCTTCCGACTGCATCTCTGGAGCTCAGCCACAGTGATCTTTGGGTTCTTCTTTACCTCTCTCACCAAGGCTCTTCTCCCCCGATAGCTCAGTTTGGCCGGACGGCCAGCTCTAGGAAGGGTTCTGGTCGTCTCAAACGTCTTCCATTTAAGGATTATGGAGGCCACTGTGCTCTTAGGAACCTTAAGTGCAGCAGAATGTTAACATTTCAAAATAAATGAGTCAACTGTGTTAAAAAAAAAATTATTTGGAAGCATAATCTCAATGATCATAAATAGAATAGTATCAACCGATTAATTAATATATATATATATATATCTATATCGTCGCTGTCGGGCGGAAACCTCCTATGTCCAAATTTTGTCAATTTCATATTTTTTCACAAATCGATGCTATTGGTCAGTCCCCACGTGGGTCTGTTATTTTTACAAATTATTAACCAATTTAAAGTGTGGAAAATAGCTTGAAAGCAAATCTCTTAACTCCATTGGACACTTCAACTGTCTGAGAAGTCTCGTAACTCCACCTCTTCTTCACTCCGCGGCAGCCTCGCGGCATTATGTCTCCTCAACAGGCACGTGCAGAAGGGGGGCTTTGGGGGCTCAAGCCCCTGCCCTTTTTCAAAATTATTCAAAAGTGCCCCTCTCAGACAAATAGCAATGATATTGTAGTCAATAAAACAAAATGAATTTGAATTATAATTAACATGACAATGTGCACAAAAACGGTAACTAATCGCTCAAAAGTCAGAAAATTCCTGTTTAGTTTTAGATATCTGTCAATCTGAGGCTGCTATGGGTTGAGTGCGTTTTGCTCGACTGACTGATATTCCACAGTCTGTCCGGAAACCTAGGCTCTCAAGCATATATGTTTCTTTCAGTGAATAGATCGACGGGAAGGAAAGAAAATAAACCAAACAATATTTTAAACTTTTTTTTTTCCATCAGTAATCAAAGTTAGTGTGTCGATTTAATAAAAAATCCATATATTATATAGTTTAGAAAATATTACATAATTCATCAATGCCCATTTGTCATGTATAATACACCAACCAATCATGATCTGTCACGTTTCATTGGACAATAATGTGAATTGGAGCAGACATTTTCCGTTCTTATTCATAAATCGGTTGAAAATTACATGGGGCAGACAAGCTTATTTGTAGAGCGATCTGGATCTGCGGTTTGTCTCATTTTATAAATCAAATTGCATCGCTGAGAAAATGGATGCTAAATGACTACAAAAGCACGCCACAAAACCGTGAAGTGCCAAAAGTCGCAATAATAGAAATCAGTATTCAGTTAAATTACATTTATGTATGCAGCACCGTGTACTATTTCACGAAACTATCATAATTAATGAAGCCCAAGTGCCACCTACAGGTCTATTATGTGAAGTGTAGACTGGCGAAATGGTGACATGAAAGGATTTTATTATATTACCATTTTTGATAATTATGCAGCATTATGAAAGTGTCTTATGCTCATCAAACCTGCATTTATTTTATCAAAAATACAGAAAAACTGTAATATTGCGAAATATTATTACAATTTAAAAGAATATTTATCTATTTTAATATACTTTAAAATATCATTTATTTCTGTGATCAGAGCTGAATTTTCAGCATCATTACTCCAGTCTTCAGTGCATGGATCCTTCAGATATAATATGCTGATTTATTATCAATATTGGAAACAGTTGTGCTGGTTATTTATTTATTTATTTTATTATTTATTTATTTATTTTTGGAACCTTTTTTGGGGGTTCATTGATAAATAAAAAATAAAAATAAAAAGAACAGCATTTATTCAAAACCTCAAGCTTTTCAATGTATATTGTTACAAAATATATATTTTAAATACATGCTGTGCTTTTTAAACTTTTTATTAATCAAAGAATCCTGAAAAAAGTATCACAGGTTTCCAATATTGATAATAAATCAGAATTTCATAAAATGTATTTTAAAGTATATTAAAAATTTGATCAAATAAATGCAGGCTTGATGACCATAAATGACTTCTTACAAAAATATAAAATAGTAATGTATCCAAACTTTTGACCTCTATATATATATATATATATATATATATATATATATATATATATATATATATATTTTTTGTTTTTTTTACATTGCCCCTATTTTACATTTGAGCCCTCTGCACGTCCCTGCTCCTCAAGATTGAAAGACGAAACGAATCCTCGTCGAGCAACACGTCCTCTGAGGTAAATGAGTTTAGGAAGAAGTATGTAACCACAGTCGTTAGCTTTGGTTAACTATTGAAGCCTTTTCTCTTGTCAAAAGGCTCAACGCGACCGCCGACTTTGTTTGCGTGCAGATTAATTTCTGCCTATTAGACAGCCTAGTCAGTTTATCGTTTTATTTTGGTATTGCATCACTCATAGCTCTAACGTTTAAAATAGAGTTTAGGAAGATGTATGTAACCACAATCATTAGCTTTGATTAGCTCTTAAAGCCTTGTCTCTTGTCAAAAGGCTCAACGCGACCGCAGACTTTGATGAACACTGCTGGCAGCAGCGACGTGTGTCCGTACCATTCTTATCAATGACAGCGTAATCTCGTATCTCCCTGCTCCCAAGTCATAAATCTCGTATCTCCGATTAAACATGATTTTGGGGAAATGTTGTCTTAATGTTGGTACACAACAGTATATGATAGCAATATAAGGTATAATACCAATTTTAACGATACAATGTTTAATAACTCAAAAAATATGCAGTTTTTTTAATTTCCTGAAAAATAATGGTTTTGGAGATGCGAGGATTCCGCCCAACAGCGACGAGATATATATATATATATAATATAATATAATATAATATAATATTATATTATATTATATTATATATATATATATTAACCACTAGATGACAACGTTGCATAGCACTTTCCAAAACATCTGCTTTTCAAGATAAACGTGCAAATTTGATGATCCTTGACGTGATCGCGTTTGTTTCTGTATTTTAAAATATATATTTTTATATTAACATATTTTATTGACAGTATATTTATTGAAATAAAATTATTTTTTATTCTTCAAAATAAGCAGAAAATAGTACAAACTTTGCTAACGTGATTGTTTTGAACAAGTATTAACTTAGACATTATTAAAAAATGCCCCGAAAACTGTTTCAGGTAGGTATGTTCATCCAGTTCTATCGTCTGTTTGAACTTGGCACTGCCTATCTTTCCGAGAGATATAAAGAGTTTGTTGTTTTCATTCCTTCATATGCATTTGACTACCTACCAATAAGGAAACGGTCTATAAAAACATTTCACTTGTATACGGGCTGAGCGGGGCAAAAACGAGAGATTATTTTAATCTCTAAACTGTTTTAGATAGTTCTGCTATGCTTCTTTTGCTTTGCTAAAAAATAAAAAAGTGATGGGTTGGTCTCCGCTCTGCCCTACACACGGAAGGATCATGAATGCATTTTCTGCGCTGAACTCCGCGATGCGCAGCGCGGATTACAGTATAGCCACGCAGAAGTGAGCATGTTTCAGTTTTTATGGACATTTCATAGACTCATTAACATCTGTAAATGAAGAAATTAAAAAGAAATTTTACAGTTGTACTATAAAATAAAATGGTAATTTTTCTTAATTTCCGCCATATTAAACTTTTAATCAAGAGTAAGTTTACAGTAATGTCAATTTGTTTTTTTTTTTTTGTTTTTTTTATCTCAAATATTTTGGTGGGTCTCGAAATAGATTATACTTGTCTAGGTGGGTTGTGGAATGGAAAATTTTGGGAACCCCTGACTTGGTTAACATCCGATTCTGATAACCAGCTCGTTAGAAGTGAGCTGGTTATGTTCAGTGGGCGTTGCTTTGGACGGCGATTGAAGGGAGGGTGGGACGTTCGCTTTCAGCGCTATCAGGCTAAAGTTAGCATTTTCCAAGATCTCCTACTGCACCTTTAACGTGTGCCTTTAGCCCCGTTGTACCCTACTGTCAGGATTTACTAAAGACGCGCAGTGAAGAATTAGCACTAAAAAGGCACGGACAGGTTATATTTGTGCATGATCTTATTGAATATGCATTTGTAGGAGTTTCCCTTTCAGACTCAAAATTTATGGGAGGAGAGTATTCAAATGAATCACGCAATGCGTTTTACTTACGTTTGCGCTCGTCAAATTACTGGTATTTGCGCCATTATTTAACGCCCAAAAAAAGCATGTCTTAAACTATTTTGCTCTTGAAATGGCTGCAATCATTGTTGCTAGGAGGAGGCACTGCAGAGAACAGAGAGCGTGTGGTAGAAGGGAGAGGATTTTTTCCACACGTATTAATTTATTTGGAATGCCAGAAGAGCATTATCTGAGCTTATCGTTTGCCAAGCCATGTTATTTTTAATTTGCTTCAGGAAATAAAAGACAACTTGAAACCCTCAACTAGGAGTCACGTAATACCAGGTCTATCAAAACTTCTTGCAACCCTTAATTTTTTTGGCCCCTGGTTCTTCTCAACGTACTGTGGCTTCTTTATTTCTTTATTCTTTATTTGCGACTACGCTAATTTGCACTGCGCTTGGTAGATTGTGTTGGTCGATATGTAAATAAGATGTTGCGTCTGTGTTCTTTAATTTGCACATCGTTAGTAAATCACCCACAGAAATTTCCTCGCCTATCTGCGCTGTTTTGGAATTGTGCTCTAGTGCTAATTTGCCCTGTTTAGTAAAACTGGCCCTATGTCTGTGTATACGTTTGATTTTCTGTGCAATCATAAGTAAATGTAAATGGAAACTAATACCAGATTCCCTAAAGCCTGAGGTAAGCTTTGTTTTTTCATCTGCTGTGTCATGCACAGTCAAGCATTTTAGTTTACTTTACTGAACATGAACTTATGCAGACATGTGACATGCAGAGGGCAGTACTGAGTTGCTTTATACCAGGGGTGGAGAACTCTGCCACTGTACATTGTCCTGCAGAGTTTAGCTTCATCCTTAATCAAACACACCTGCAATATCTAACCAAAGTCTTCAGGGTTATTTGAATTGTACAGGCAGGTGTGTTTCATGAAGGGTGGAGCTAAACTCTGCAGGACAGTGGCCCTTTAGGACCAGAGCTGCCCATCTTTGATTTATACTTTCAAACTTGTTTCAAAGTTGAATAAATCAAGATACCTTCTGACCTCCTAGAATGTTCATTTTTGTTGTTTTCGAACTTCATCTCCTGTTGTTTTTATTGACATTTCCGTATTCTTCTTCGAGTAGCTTTAAAAGAAACGGCCCAACTTTTTTTCTTTTTGCTGTAGTGAAATTCACAGCATGCACACTGTGTGCGAGATGTAGTTCCTAAAGAATATCTGAAGCAAATAATGGGCTTAAATTCTGAGGCCTAGATCCAGCCCAAGGTCTGTATGCCCAAGAACCAGACTGTCCATTTTAAATGGAGAAATGGAGAAAATGCCTTTCAACATAGATGCATCATGGATGCATACATCCATTTCAAACATTGCACCCCAGACTGTCAGACCAAGAGATCAAGTGATGAGACAAAGGCCCAATCCGAGGCTGTATTTATGTGGTCCTGAGAGGTCTCAAGCTCAAGACCATAAAACCAAGACTTCATCTCCGTTTTTTTTACTCCCTTAGCCCTTTATTGTTGGACTTTTGTGTAATTAGGAATGCGAGATAAACTGGTATTGAAAAATGCCATATGGAAAATGTCAAATGTAAAAAATATGATACCGGCATTGTATAAATCTTGGAAGATCAGTCAGTGTGACATTCAGTGAGCCAGCTGAGTGGTAGACAATGGTAGACAAAACAAAAGATGTTGATTTCTATATCTTTGCCCTCAACTCACTAAAAAAAAGCAGTGCTGTAGCAAAAGCAGCACTGAAGCAAAATATAAAATTACTTGGCATTCAGAGAAAACAAAATGTTAACCTACAAACCAGGCTACAAACAATTCCACAAAACATGCCACTTTAAGTGGCAACTCATCAAACCACGCAAACCAACTGTCCTGTGCTCAGCCAGTGACAAGTTAAAAAAATAAATAATGATATGAATGTTGTTATATTTTTCACTCACTAGTTCTTCACTAAACAGGTGCATCTCAAATTAGAATGTCACGGAAAAGTTCATTTATTTCAGTAATTCAACTCAAATTGTGAAACTCGTGTATTAAATAAATTCAGTGCACACAGACTGAAGTAGTTTTAGTCTTTGGTTCTTTTAATTGTGATGATTTTGGCTCACATTTAACAAAAACCCACCAATTCACTATCTCAACAAATTAGAATATGGTGACATGCCAATCAGCTAATTAACTCAAAACACCTGCAAAGGTTTCCTGAGCCTTCAAAATGGTCTCTCAGTTTGGTTCACTAGGCTACACAATCATGGGGAAGACTGCTGATCTGACAGTTGTCCAGAAGACAATCATTGACACCCTTTACAAGGAGGATAAGCCACAAACATTCATTTCCAAAGAAGCTGGCTGTTCACAGAGTGCTGTATCCAAGCATGTTAACAGAAAGTTGAGTGGAAGGAAAAGTGTGGAAGAAAAAGGTGCACAACCGAGAGAACCGCAGCCTTATGAGGATTGTCAAGCAAAATCGATTCAAGAATTTTGGTGAACTTCACAAGGAATGGACTGAGGCTGGGGTCAAGGCATCAAGAGCCACCACACACAGACGTGTCAAGGAATTTGGCTACAGTTGTCGTATTCCTCTTGTTAAGCCACTCCTGAACCACAGACAACGTCAGAGGCATCTTACCTGGGCTAAGGAGAAAAAGAACTGGACTGTTGCCCAGTGGTCCAAAGTCCTCTTTTCAGACGAGAGCAAGTTTTGTATTTCATTTGGAAACCAAGTTCCTAGAGTCTGGAGGAAGGGTGAAGAAGCTTATAGCCCAAGTTGCTTGAAGTCCAGTGTTAAGTTTCCACAGTCTGTGATGATTTGGGGTGCAATGTCATCTGCTGGTGTTGGTCCATTGTGTTTTTTGAAAACCAAAGTCACTGCACCTGTTTACCAAGAAATTTTGGAGCACTTCATGCTTCCTTCTGCTGACCAGTTTTTTAAAGATGCTGATTTCATTTTCCAGCAGGATCTGGCACCTGCCCACACTGCCAAAAGCACCAAAAGTTGGTTAAATGACCATGGTGTTGGTGTGCTTGACTGGCCAGCAAACTCACCAGACCTGAAGCCCATAGAGAATCTATGGGGTATTGTCAAGAGGAAAATGAGAAACAAGAGACCAAAAAATGCAGATGAGCTGAAGGCCACTGTCAAAGAAACCTGGGCTTCCATACCACCTCAGCAGTGCCACAAACTGATCACCTTCATGCCACGCCGAATTTAGGCAGTAATTAAAGCAAAAAGAGCCCCTACCAAGTATTGAGTACATATACAGTAAATGAACATACTTTCCAGAAGGCCAACAATTTACTAAAAATGTTTTTTTTTTAATTTTTTTATTGGTCTTATGAAGTATTCTAATTTGTTGAGATAGTGAATTGGTGGGTTTTTGTTAAATGTGAGCCAAAATCATCACAATTAAAGGAACCAAAGACTTAAACTACTTCAGTCTGTGTGCACTAAATTTATTTAATACACAAGTTTCACAATTTGAGTTGAATTACTGAAATAAATGAACTTTTCCACGTCATTCTAATTTATTGAGATGCACCTGTATGTGCTGATGTGCCCTGTTGACGCCACTGGTACACAAATACAACAAAATACTGTGCTTGGGTTTCTAAGTTGAAGTGTTAATTATGTTAAAATGCTTACAAAACAAGCAAAAGCTTTTGTATCAACATGATTTTTAGTAGGACAATAATTTTCTATTTCATCTTACCAGTCATTTAAGATTGTCTAGTACAATGAAAATTTAGTATTGATACTGAGGTGGCAGAGTTTGGCATTGTACTATTTTATTTTATTTTATTTGTTTGTTTTGGCTTTTTTCTTTTTCCTTTCCCTTTTCTTTTCTTTTCTTTCTTTCTTTCTTTCTTTCTTTCTTTCTTTCTTTCTTTCTTTCTTTCTTTCTTTCAAATCAACAGCAAGAATGAAAGACTTTCCTAAAAATATCAAATAAAAAAAATAAAGTGTAAATTCATCCTTATTAAATATATTTAATATTTTACTTTTACTTATCACCATATGCTGAAGTACGGAGCCCTTTAAGGGACATGGTGAGTGGAAAAAATTTGAGGTGGGAGGAAAAAATATTTTTCAAATGTTTTGCGTTCTCTCGCAAAACTTTTGCGTTCCCTCGAGAAACTTTGCATTCCCTCTCAAAGATATTTGCGTTCTCTCGCAAAAGTTTTGCGTTCTCTCGCAAAGATATTTGCGTTTTCTCGCAAAACCAGTTGAGATCGGACAAACTCTTCTTGTTTACTTTACAGCTTGCAGTGGTTACAGCTCGTATGTTCACAATGGAGCGGTTCATAGTGTTTTATTTTGAACTTGGACTCAATAAAGTAATACAGTCAGTGCTTAGTTCAAGGCATGGTTTTGGGACATTCTAAAACGCTTAATGTGGCTTAATGTTTTAAAACGGTGACATTGGAGGACCAAGTTTGATAATAATACTAATAAAATTAGGTTAATATTAATAACCTTATTAATAATATTACTATAAAATAAAGCAGAATAGACCAGAATATGAATGTGATGGATTTGGTATTTTTAAATCACCGTTTTCATTCATTAGCCTACCTTAAGCGTTTTATGGGGGAGAAAAAGCTTACGTGCAGGGCGTTGCGTTCATATTCTGGGCTATTCTGCTTAGTAATATTATTAATAAAGTTATTAATAGCGTATTAGCCTAATAATTTTATCAGCTTTTATTTTTATCGAATTTGGTCCTCCAATGTCACTGTTTTAAAACATTAAGCCACATTAAGCATTTTAGAATGTCCCAAAACCGTGCCTTGAACTAAGCACTGACGTATTTCTTTATTTGAGTCCAAGTTCAAAATAAAACTCTATGAACCGCTCCATTGTGAACATACAAGCTGTATGAACCACTGCAAGCTGTAAAGTAAACAGGAAGAGTTTGTCCAAACTCAACTGGTTTTGCGAGAGAATGCAAAATTTTGCGAGGGAACGCAAAAGTTTTGCGAGGGAACGCAAATATCTTTGCGAGAGAACGCAAAGGTTTTGTGAGAGAACGTAAAAGTTTTGCGAGGGAATGCAAAGTTTCTCGAGGGAAACTTCATTACTTTTATCAAAGCCCTTCTGTCTTCATTTAGTACTTGGTTCTTCATTTTTCAGGTAGTGGTCATCTATGGTTATTGTAATAATGCTGTATACAACATCTTTCCTCACATCCGTTATCTTTTTTGTTTTTGTAAGTAGGGAGCATAGAGTACATGGTGCTTGAGGCGTAATTACTGTATGTGATGTGCTTTTATGTTCTCTAGTTTGTTCTTCACATCTCATTGCCATGTAAACACACCTCTTTTAGACTAAAGCGTCATACAAAACTGAAGTTTCCCTTGACTTACTGCCTTTAGAAAAAGACATTATTGAAATTCAGATAATTATTTGAAATGCTGGATGAAGCTGGAGGTGGTAGGTTATCATTATTACAATGCATATTTGGAGTCAGTGTAGGTACATGGAGATCAAATGAAACCGCAGCACCCTTGGCATCAGCTATAGTTTCGAGTGATGCATTTCATGGAAACAAAAAAAAAAAAAAAAGGTTCTCCAACTGGGAGAAAGTCATTTGTGGAGAACTGAGGGTTCTTCATATTGTGGGAATCTTCTGATTGTGGGAATTTTCTTCATTTTACTCACGAATATGTGTACACTTGTGTAGTGTGTAGTAATTTTTCTCTGCATGCTCTCTGTTCTTTCTTTTCTTCTTTTCAATATTTGTCTGTCTACCTTTTCCCTCCCCCCATAGCTTCTTTCTGCTCCAGAACTCTGTCACCTTTTCTCAGCTGCCATATTTTAATTCTTGGTGAGCTGTCATAAATTATGTATGAACAGCTGAGCACACCACACACCTCCGCTAAGACTTCCTCTGAAGTTTTGAAGGGGTTGTAGGTGTTCTCAGGTTAGCCCAATTGAGACTTCACCTCTCTAGACAAAACCCTCACTGCCCTGTCTCGTCCATTCTAAATGGACTGTGGAAAAAACTTCAAAGGATTGTATTTTTGAGAAGAGGTCTGGGGCCTGGAAATGGCACAAAACACAGAGATAGAGTCAGTCAATAAAACAAGCATACAACACTGCATTGTATGGAGGATGGTATCCGTTAGAGGGTGCTGTGGACCAGGAAATGAAGTAGAATTTGTGAAGTAGAGGAGATGATGGAGGTTGGCTTTGGGCATTTTTTTTTTTTTTTTTAGACCAATAATGTAGATGTTGTCATTATTTACTCACTCTCATGTTGTTCGTATATGATAGTTTTGTGTGAACTAATCATTCTTTTGAATCAGGTCTTTTCTATGGATTAGTTAATCTTAAGTCTTAGTAATTAACTATTACGCATGCTAGCATGAAACTAGTGTGATCCAACCTTGTGTGAACAAAAGTATATGCAATCTTTTAACTCACACCATGCTTTCAGTCTTTCAGTCTAATCCTGGTAACTTTTGCATGGTATTCATGTGGAGATAACATAAAGGGACATTGGTGACTATTCCTAAAGCTCTGTTTACATGGACTAAATACCACCCACTGGAAATCAATGAAACAGCAGAGCAGACATCAAAGACTCAGCTAACAATAGTACTGTACTCCAGCACCTTGGTGTTCTGCATACCACAGAACCTTGCATCACATGGAATAATTCGCTTAGAGTGGATAGGTTGGCTTCTTTATTAATATTATGTGTATTTCTTGTGATCTTGAATTTGAAATATTAAAAGCAGGCAGAAATTTGTCTATGTACCATCCTTAGAAAGCTCCCCTGTGTCCTACTTTGGATGTTTTGCTTTGTGACAATACTAGCTTCTCTATTCTAGATGCTTTTTGGTGCCAGTCGTAAGTTGTTAACTTGAATTGTGTACTTGTTTGTCAGTCTGAGAGTGTGCTTGAGTGCATGTGCTGCTTTGACAGTGACCTCACCACCTCACGTGTAACTCCGCATCATTGCTAATGAGTGTGGAGAGGCTGAGCTCCACTTTGCCAAGAACTGTAAGGATCAAAGCCCTCTCAGACAGCTTGTCATGTGTGGATGCTTCACTCTTGTCTCACTCCAGTCTGAGTTAACATCCAGAGCAGGTTCGTCTGAAGTTGTGTGCCTGCTTCTGGGGATAGTGTTTCTTAGATTAATCAACGCTAATAGTAGCTTTTTTTTGTACAGTTTTTTTTTTTTTTTTTTTTTTTTTTTTTTTTATCAATGTTGATTGTTTTTCTTTATAATCCTCTTTAGCCCTCTGTATATCCTGTGCATTGGCACTGGATTCAACCTCTGTGGGTGAAATACCTAAAACTACACTGTAAAAAAAATCCTGTTAATTTACAGTAAACTACTGGCAGCTAGATTTGCCTGTATAAAGCTGTGATTTTACAGTACACCTACTGTAATATGGAACAACAGTTTATTACCGTAAAAAAATACAGTACTGTGCTGTAGAAAATATAATATGTACAGTATAACACTGTAGGTTTTTGGTTGCCATTATGCTGTTTTAGTATTCCCACTATAATCTCATAAACTTTATTACTGTAAAATGTATTAAAATACTGTAGATTGTGATTTTTATGTTATGATTTAAAATTTACATTCTAAAATTAAAACCACAGAAAATTACTTGAACACAAATGGCTCTGACAAAAGATGGCTTCAAAACTTTTATTAAAGCCAATAATATATCAAATGCATCATTTCCACTGCACCCTTGCGATTGCAATACCCTTGGGAGTATCAGTCCCTCTATTCTATTCTATAAACATAAGATATAAAATTTTGCAAATACTACCACATGGTAACAATGACAATGATAAAATTGCATTTACCTTAAGTAGGTGATGAGGAAAACTCCGGAATATGTCGTTCAGTTTGGTGGAGCTCACAGTCAGGGCGAAAAAAATCATCTTCTTGAACTCTTTCTCCTTTGCTCTTTAATATTTTTGTACACCTTTACTTCTGAATACACTTGATCCGTTGTTATTTTGCTCAGATGGGGGAAAAAAATCATGATGTGTCGTGGTTTTGCTCTGAGGAGTTATGAGCGGTCTCAGCGTCGCCCACGTGACTAGACTTAAAAAAAAATACTGTTTTGTACCATGAAATTAAACAGTAGTTTGCGATTAATAATTTGTTCCGCAAAAGTGTCATCATTCACAGTATTCAACTGTATTTACGAAAAACGGTATCTTACTGTAGGAAAATTCCTGTATTTTTATAGCTATTTTTGTAATTGTAATTACGAACCCTACATTGAGTTGAGATGCATGTCTATGCTTTGTACACAAAAAAGGGAATTAAAATGTGAGCAGAGAAAAAGCCAAGGTATGTATACAGTATAGGGATGTGCATCTCCATAACTGAGGCCGATGTGATACGCATCTCGATGCATAGCCAACGATACGATACATTGAAGATACATATGAAGCAGCTAGCGATGCGATGCAATACGATTCACCCGTTACGATGCAGTGCGATCCGATTTCGATTTGATTCCATTCAACACAATGCGATTCAATGCAATGGAAAATGTTTCATAAAACAAGTTTACCAAATAGGCCAGGCTTATTTCAGTTAGTCTGACTCAGTCAAATGATTTGGTTCCATAAACCAAATTTAACAAAGATCAACCTCAGTCACTGTGGCAATTTATGCTGGAAAACTAACCTGGTCCAGGGCAGGCAAACTGTCAGGCTAAGCTGAGCTCCTCTAACACTGACCAATATGAATGCAATGATTTTACTGCTGACTCTCATACACTCTCATAGCCATGCATCCTTTCTCTCTGGTTTTATGACAGCTGTACCTTTTATAGTTAGAACAGATAGCATTAGAACATTACTATCTAACATTGCTCTTTAAAGCATTAAAATCACTAAACTAAAAGTTAAAATCACTAAATTATAACTACATTTTAACTGCTATAAGAAACACATTAACTCATCTGAGCTTAGTAATTAGGACTGCGTCAGCTTACATTTTATTTACCCATTACAACAGTTACTATTGCTATGCTATCATAAAAATATACCTATATGTAGGTTTAAAATTCTATAAATGGCACATTTAATGTCCAACAATGAATATTTTAGCAAAATGCATATTTGACTCAGAATTATTGAGCTCTGTTTAGAGCACATGTGCGCAGCAGCGCTCGTTCATCCGCGTAAGTCTCACCCACTCTTGACAGCAAAATGGACTTTCTAACATTTACAGATGAAAAATATAGTCGTGACATGTCAGTTATGCACAATGTAAGTTCAACGTGAGGAAAACACGACGTCTCAAATGCATTAAACAGCACAAATTTGCTGTTTGCCATGATGGATCGATTAGATCCATGATCGACATTAAGGGGAGATTAAGAATAAGCGAGCACATATTAGTGAGACTGTGTGAACTTGTCGTTTATGCAGTCATTTAAGCAACAATATGAAATATATAACATCTCTATATGGAGACAAGACTCATTACATTCAGAACTACTACTGAGTGTTGTAATGTCTGTCCTTACTGTGGTTGAAAATCACTCATATTTTAGGAAAGATTTTGGCTATATCGCCCACCTCTAAGTAGTTTAATTAAGGAGCTGACAGAAAGTCACTTCATAATGCTTAAATCCCCCAGTGAGCAAGCCAGTTGTGACTGTGGCAAGGAACCAAATTTTTTTTTTTTTTTTTTTTTTGTGGTAGGAAGGCTATTTAAAAAAATCATTTGAAAAGACAAGACTTGATTTTATGTTGATTTTATTTCTATCCCTTTTCCCCTCTCCCCTTCTTGTAATCCTTTTCTCAAATATTTATTTCATATGACAGTAAAATTAAAAGTGAGTCAGTAGTGATGAAACATAGCTTTTTATTCATTTTTTAATTTAGTTAATAATTACTAAACATTCTCATGGTTAAGGCATTACTTTTTATTTTCTAATAAAGTTCAATACTATTTTTCATTAAGTGGAAAGCTTTTGTTCATATTATATTATTGATTGTTCATTAATTTTGCACTTTTAGTTATTGGTATCAGGCAAAATAGGTTGACCTCTAGTGTCTTGTATATCCAATAATTTTTTAAAAACTTTCTTTTTTTTTTTTTAAACAGATCAATTCTAGTAATTGAAGAATCACCCTAATATGATCATTCTGAAATTAGTGCAAACAAATGTTCAATAATTGCTTCTTATTTTTTTCTCTCCAATAGCTTCAAATACTACAGACTCCCAGATTCTTACCCAACAAGCTTCACAACCATGAAGGACTGTCAAGTCCAACCTCTTCAGAGGCCCCTTGTGACGGTTTGGATGCCGAGCCTGGTCACCACCCACTGATGCCCCAGTCCTGCTCCCGAGACCTACAAAATCCCATCACTGTTGAGTCTACCCCAAACTGTGCTATACCAATGGTAACTATATCTGCTGATAGCTCTGCTGCCTTCTCTTCTAGAACTTTTCAGAGCTCTGATCCTGCTGAGCTTTGCCTCATGAGCAGCCAGGTTAAAATCAATGAGCCAGCAATCCCACCAGCTTCTGCCAGCTTTTGCTGCAAGCTAGAGAGAGGTATACAAAAACTTCCTTTGAGAAAAAGCAATTTTTCAACCCTACAGCCACTCACTTCTATTAAGAGAGCTTCGACACTCATCAAGCCCCAGGAAATACATCGGGTCAGTGTTTTCACCGGAGCCCTGGGTAGGTTTGGAGCCACAGGTCTATCCAGAACAAGACATCAACCTTTATCAGCTGCCGGATTGCTTTGCATCAACCCAGCCCAACAAACTACCATGCACAGCACAACTGCACCAATATTTAACCAACAAAATCAAGGGTGCAGACAGTCTTTATTACTCAGAAACATAGAAAGCAGTTTGCCCAGAGCCAGTGCCCCCCTCCAGCCCAAACATTCCCGCCTTCCTAAGCCAAAGACAATTTCTTCTCAACCAAACCCTGCGGCTCAACAAGGTCAAACAACAACCTCCCCCTCTCTGCCTTCTCGTATGCTTCCACAATTCTAGATTAGCTAAGCAGGGCTTTGGGCATCCCACCAGAGTGTAGAAAAGCTGCTTCTTAAGGCCCTGCTTGTAAGGCACCATTTAAGTGTCCTGGCAGTTATGCTTACTATGTACAAAACATGACTTAATGCACTAAGTTGTAAGAGACACTATTGTCAACCTTGTACCTATGCACCTTGCATAAGATATTGCTCCTTTGATAGATTAGCAAGGCGACACTTCTCTAGGATAACAACCAAAATCAAGTAGTGTTATTGCTCCCACATGAGTTTTTTGTATTGGTCTCATTGATTCTGTTGAGAGAGACTTGCTTTTTCCTTTTTTAACTACCACCATGGAATGTGCACCGCGTGGGCCATGATGAAGGGGTGCCCACTGAGATTTTCAGAGGAGCCGTCTCTTCCAATTGCTTCTCTACCCATCTCTCTTTGTACCTTTGTTCTTTGCCACAAGCATGAAGATTGTGTCCTGCTGGAATTGGCCTCCCACCACCGTACCTAATGAGAGCAAGTTCTGGAAGCCAAGCCAATCTTAATGGCAGAATGAGTTGTAAGGCCATGAACATAATGTAAAATGTTTAAAAAAAAAAAAAAGAAGAACATTAGCCTATACTGTGGGGGAGTTTGAAATGCAAGGTTACTTTACAATTACAGTGATTTCACCAAGTAGGATTGTTTTTGATTGTTGGTCCCGGACCACATTCCTCAGATTGAAGGGATAGGAACAGAGACCTATAAAGGATAGGGAATTATATATATATATATATATATATATATATATATATATATATATATATATTTAATAATTTAATTTTCTACCTATTAGATTGTGTTTTATTAACGTCTACACCTACCCCAACCCTAAACATCTGACATCCCTCAATCTCTCTTTCTTACGCCTTACAATAATGCAAAAATAGTAATTATTGTTGTACAGTGTAACAGAAATTACTCTATATTTATGTGCGCATGCCCATTAGCCACAGCTGTCTCCCTTCTAGCCTTAACCCCCAAATCCACTATTCAAACTAATGTATTATTGTGAATATGAGATTGAGCTGAAGAATGAATGCTGTATCAGATGCAGGTAATCACACTCGCTGAGTCAATCTCTCTTTCATAATACTCTACTACACATTACACACTGCGTTTAATACAGTAATACAATAAGCTTTTAATGAAGCAACTCAACATTCCTTCGTTGCTATTTCTAAAGTGACATTTTCGAATTAGAAACGGAGGCTTGGGCTCAGCTGTTAAACTGTCAACTTTAGATTTGTATCCATGGTGGAAGGAAGTAGTTCTGCACAAAAGAGGGCTTTTAAAGACACTCCATTGTTGTTCCTAATTTATTTACACACTCATGCAATCGAAGTGTTGTATAAACGCAATATCACACTCGTAGATGTGAGATATGGCTGTATTTCAGCACGCTGTGATTACCTACGGCACACAGCCTGAGGCCTCGTGCCTACAGCCGAATCACAGCCATACCGAAATACAGCCATATCTCACGTCGACGAGTGTGAAATTGCATATATATAGAAAAAAGTTATGTCCTTGATATAGTCAAGGTGAACTATGCTTGATTGTGACTCACAGGAATCAAGGAACGCTTTGTGCATTTTTGCATTTTGGCAAAACAAAACACACAGTGATTCAAGAGCAGTGCCTGATTGCAAATCATAGAACAAGGAACTTAATCATTTATTATGAGGTTCATCTCTTACTAGCTGGCCTCTGTTAAACTCAACCTTCTAAACTTCACTCCCATCCGGGTCATGGCACCAGTGCAACCAGTTCTGCTTGACCCACTCTGAGTGGAGCTTGAACTGGCAACAGCTGACACAGGAAGTGGGCACGCTAACAAGGACGTTGAAGATTGCAGCCTCTATCGTCAGTCCCTAGTACGCCTATTGAGGTCAGGTTTACATGTGCAGCTCTTACTAACTGGCCTCTTTTTACATCTAGACCATTCCTGATTATAATTCAATACTACACTCCTCAATTTCTTCTTAGCTTATTTAGTTTTTGTTCTAAAAGCGAGGAAAAATAATTATATATATTTCGTTTTAAAAGTTACTTTTTAGCCTTATTCCTCTTTTCTCACAGTCTCTACTTCCACACAGTTTGGAAACGGGAAACATCTTCCCACTTTATCTACTCTTGTCGTTCAATCTGAAAAATAAAATGTCCAAGCTTTGCGGCAGCAGCCTCCAACTTTCATTCCACATCTATTCACAACAAGATTCAGGTTGTCTGATTGCCTTAGCAAACATTGCAGGAAATGGTTAGCACAGACACTGACTTATCTGGTGCAAATCTATAAGGCCCTTCAGTCAGAGCGACAGCTTTCTACATGTCAAACTGTTTATCCCTGCATCTCTGTTCATCCTTTTTCATTTATCTCATCCATCCTTTGGCACTTCAACATGCTTGCAGATGTCATTTAATGAAGCTGTCGAGATGGCATCCACATGGCATTAGAAACTGTTGATGTTAAAATGGTTTTAATGATACAGATCCTTAATACGGTGGAGAGGAACCTGACGTAATAGCTTAACGCCAAACCCTCACCCTAATCCCCAAATCCTCTTCAATGCACACTCACCTCACAAAATTCTCCCATCGCTACTTCTATTCTCTGCTTGTGGCCTCAGCTATTGCTGGAGAGAGTATACTGTTGATTTGAGTGAGTAGACAATATCTCTTCTGATGAACCGTAGATGAGATGAGGTGTTCTTTTGCTAAAGTGCTTTGGAGTGAAGACGTTCTGAGACTCTGTCGATGGAGGAGAGTAGAGCCCTTACTGAAGGCTCAGGCAAACAATTTAGTATCTTATAGTTTCTCATTCTACTGACAAAAAGCAGTCTGCAATATACATAGCAGTGTTTTCCTACTTAAACATGAAACAAGTAAAGCTTCTTTGATTATGAATATCAAGTATAATGGATAAATGTTATTGAACCTAAAATGACTGACTGGTGTACTTGGCCACGTTGTGTTCTCCTTTGTGCACAATTAACATTCACACAAGTGTCTTAGAGAAGTGTTTAGTGCAAGTGTAGTACATTGTTCCAACGTTTTCCAGCCATCTTCATTTTGAATACTACACTGTAAACCTGTCTGTTGCTTTTTAATTTAAAACCTAACTTATATTGTAAAAGTTTTGCTTGGAACGTATACTTGTGCTATCTATCTATGTTGTCACCATGCATACATTTTTAAATGTGGCTTAAGTCCCCAAATACTTTTTGGCATTTACCACACAGCCCATCTGCTGTGTTTGCGCTCCAGTTGTCTGCTGGAACCATAGAAATGTAATTTAGGACATTTCGGTTATATTGCTGGGGTGATGTGGAGAGGAAAGGAAGGATCTATATGCAAACAACCAGAGTTTGACACTCTTGTGCCTGTACTCTTTTCTTGTCTCCACTAATACTCATTGAAATTTTACTATCTAACAATAAATAAAACTTACAAACAGGCTGAATGCAACACAGTGCAATGCTCTCTGTGTTCAGAGAATAATTCGATCCAGCTAAGGCAAAGTGGGCAGGAGCAGGACCGAAAAATCAGACCTCTACCTGCAGGCTTTTGCAGGTGAGAGCAGGTCAAAATATTACATCAATTTTGCAGGAGTGGGCCAGAATCTAACAGGAACAAGCTGGAGCCGGTCTGAAAAATCCAAGAACTGTTATGTGGTACACTACTGTCTTTACATCTGTATAACGGTTTAGAAACTAGAAAATAATGTCTATCACTTTTAAGTCTGTATAAAATGCACAAATGTTAAAATGCTTCTGTGGCCTCACCATTTTTGTGGATTACTTTAAATTTTTGATTTGTAGCTGTATAATACTTGTATTTTGTCTTTTGTGATGGTACCTACAATGTACAATGTATAATAAATACTAGTTTATTGGGGAGATGAGGGTTTACTTAAATGAGGGTTTCAGCTTCCGATTTCTTTTGCCTCAACTGACGCATGTAAACGTTTAAGGAACAATATCACTGTCATTACTGTTTGTCCCCTTGTAGTATTAGATCTATAGTATCAGATGCAGCAACATGTTAATGCATAACGGAGACACATTTATTTGCTCTTTTAGTTAGTTGTTTAATGTTTTTATTGTTCTTTATGTTGTATACCATCTGTTAACTTAATTTGTGCGACATTATAACTGTATGAAAATTGAACTGCCTTTTAATGTAAACTTCTATTCAAACTTAATTTATTTGTGCATTTCCAAGTGTGTGTGTGTGTGTGTGTGTGTATGTTACTGATAAAAGAATACCCCTTAATCAGATATGCACTTTAAATGTAGAGATGAGAGATGTTTTCATGTGCTTTGCGTCTCTTCATGAAGCTGAGTGTACAAGAGCTCTAAATAAAGACAGCACCAAAAGCTACTGTAATCTTTTTTGTCCAAGTATGTGCTTGTGTATGTCTGTGCTTCCTGGTTTCAAATAGCACTTCACAGAAGTATGTGTTTTACTGGGTTTTATTTTCCCTGGAGGTCTGAATATTGTCCAACCAAACAATGAATGTGAGGCCTGCTGAGGGTATAGATTATTTATATTATTTTTAATTTTTGGCCTTATTATGATGTACAGTGTAATTATACATTTAAGTACTGAGTAATATGAATTAGCTACATGTACTTACTATATGGTTAGGGTTTGGCTTAGGGTTATTTGCATGTAATTATGCATAATTTATTGTTATTATAATAACAAGTACGTGTAACGTGCAACAAGGAGACCTTAAAATAAAGTTTTACCTGTATACCTGAGTGTAACAGATTATTTTACATTACAAAGTCCTTTTTTAATGAAACACATGAACATGTAAAGATAACATCCCACACACATTTAAAAAAAAATAGGGTGAGTTTTTAAGATCTCAAAATTCTGGACTATTGATAATACCTATAATATTACGAGATTCATTTTTGTAATATAATTTTATGTTTATGTACTGTAAATTGGGTAATTTGGTTATACTTCTAGGTGACGTAACTGTGACATTATTGATAAGGATGAGGAATGGACGCGCTGACACAGAGTGAGTGTGTGAGAAAGCGAAGCGTGCATAAGATAGGGGAAGCAAGCTGTAAAGCATGGTGCTCCTAAAAGCATGAGCTCGGTCTAATAAGTCAGTAAAGCTTCATATCTTCCTGTTTGCCTGCATTATCTTAAACCCATCTACAAGAGACTGGAGAATCCTTCTATATGTTCCACAGCCCCTCTTACAATAGTAAAGTCAAGAAAAGGATGTAACTTTTCCTTTTTGACTTTAAGTTGAAATCTAAAAGTTTAAATTGATTTGAATTAATCTCAAGCATTAGTCAAGCTCATATCACAGACCTGTATCCCATATTTTTTTCTGAAGTACTGTTAATACAGATGAAATGTCTTTTGTTATTGGTAAAGTCCTTCCTAAGCACTACAAAATGACAAAAGCTACACATAAAATTTCATTTGGAGTTGGAGAAACAACTATTGCAGCTGTCTGGTGTGTAGTTCCACCTACTCGATCTGGTGCATACCAAAGTCATTACTGGTGTTAGCAATTGCATATTTAATCTTTGAAACTGCTCCCAAACCTATTTGCTGACTCACGGCATCTAATACAGGAGTGTGGAGTTACGGCAGAGAAAAGGGAATATGAAAGGGGCTCATGGTTTCACATATAATTCTTACTAATAAACCAAACTTCTACTCATAGACTAAAATGAGCAAAAAAGCAAAAGTAGAAAAAAGTGAAAGTGCCATTCATCAGGTCTAATTTTTTCTCAGACACTTTAAGCAGTTTTGGCTTCCACAGCATTTGAATTAATTGTACACACTTGTAGCAGTTGCTATCAAAGCATCCTAATCTCCTTGCCATTCCTATAACTCCTATACCTCAAGGACTCAAATAAATTAAAGCAATATGTTTTATTTTGTTGGAACGTTGTTAATCAAGACATTATAATAAATCTTATTTGTGGAAATGTATGCTTGATTCAAACACTTTCAGCACTTTTTAAAAGTAATGTATTTAATTACTGTCTGGAACAGAATTGAACAACAAATACACTGAGAAAAACAAGTCGGTGGGAGAAAGGGGAAAAAGAAATGATGAAGTGATGATTAAGATAAAAAAATAAAATCACTAGTGTTTCGGAATCGGACTACACTAGTTGCTTTACTTTAGTTAGTTTTTTTTTAACATTACTTTAATTTGAATTCCTTGGGGGAAAAGAAGCTGTATGCATAATTGCAAAGCACATTAATTTAAGAAACTGTTTGTTTATTGATTCATTTTCTTTTAGAGAAATTGGATTCAAACCGCCTCCTCCAGGTGGCTATCAATGAGAAAGGGGTGATGAACAAAACTCTAAGCAAAATTAATGCATAGTTCAAATTATTGGTAAAAAAAAAAAAAAAAAACTACTGAAAATCAATAGAGACAATTCCTTCATATTAATACAGTACACTGGAATTAATTGAAATTCAAGTGCAGACTAATTCTCAAAAAGTAGGCCTTAGAGAGAGAAAAAGGTTCTCCAAGCTGTGGTGGTTTTCTGTGGTTATACTGTATGTCACTGACACTCTTTTGAAAATTCAACACATGCTGAAGCCAGACTAACCACCTGTTGTGGTCTACTGTGAACATCTACATCAAAAGCCAAGCCTGTCCCATGCAATTCGACATGGCATGCCTCTCATGCCATTTATAAGATTATAAAAGGGAAATTCAAATGGTATGAAATTGATATCTGAATTTCAATGTGAGTTTTCCAACAGCTGTCAGGACTTATCAGCCAAATTGCATGTTAGGAGTTGCTTCTTGAAAGTAGGACGTTGTCAGATTATGCAGAGTATAGAGAGGGTAGAAAGGGGCTTCATTTAGAAAAAAAAAAAAAAAAAAAAAAGCAGTGAAAGCAATTAGCAGAACCATTTTCATTACTGTGAAAGCCAATGTTGTACTATATGTACCACAGTTATACTTCCAAAGAGATTATAACAAAAGTTGTGAAGATTATATTGTTTATTTTTTTCTTTCTCCAAAATTGTAAAATGTAGTCACTTTTCTCAATAAAATAAAAATAATGGATGCATTTATTCATGGAAATGCAATTCTATAGGGATTTTGTGATTTTTAACCTCTAAACTGTGATTTCCACCTTTCAATTTCTGATAAAACAAGTGCATTCTTTTTTATGTGCACTTCAGTATTTTCCGTAAATGAAAAGATTTGTCTTAAGTAAATGAGTGAATGAACGAATGAATGAGTCAGTCAGTCAGTCAGTCAGTCATACACTGGGTGTCATGATATGTGTCATAATGTTATTTTCTGACTATGGCCAATAGATGGCTTTAGTGCTCCATGCTTTGCCTGGTTTGCAATGTTGAAACAAATTTGCTCTGTAATAGTAAACACACACACACTTGAATTTGTGGTTTATGGGGCCTCTCCATAGGCGTAATGGTTTTTATGCTGAACAAACTGTATTTTCTATCGCCCTACACCAACCCTACACCTAAACTTACCCCTTACAGGAAACTACTGGCAATTTTTGAATTTCATAAAACACCATTTTGTATGTTTTTTAAGCCTTTTGTTTTATGGGGACACAGGAAGTGTCTTCATAAACCATGTTTACGTTGTAGTACCCATGTCATTATACACATTTGTCAAGTCAAGTCACCTTTATTTATATAGCACTTTTAACAATACAGATTGTGTCAAAGCACTTAACAGTAATCAAATTGGAGGATAGAGTGTCAGTAATGTATAATAATAAGATTAAACACTCAATTTTCAGTTAAAGTCATTTCATTATTGAATTCAGAGATGTCATTGTCTAGCTCAGTTTAGTTTAAATAGTATCTATGAAATCAAATTGACGATAATCGCTAGAAATTAAGTGTCCCCAACTGAGCAAGCCAGAGGCGACAGCGGCAAGGAACCAAAACTCCCTCTGTGACAGAATGGAGAAAAAAAAAAAAAAAAAAAAAAACCTGTTTCCTCATAAACTATATATATCAGTACACACACACACACACACACACACACACACAATTAATGGGTGAGTGTGGTTTCTGTATTGTAAATATGTTAAAATCTTACAGCTTTTTATTGTTTGTGGTCTGCACTGATTTTTACTTGAAGTAAATAAATAATGTATAAATACACCTATTCATTTCATGTGTGTGTATATTTGTTTCTCTGACCATAAAATGCCACTTTCTCCACTAGAGTGGAAACACTATATAAGATTTTTTCGTTTTATAGATATATATATATATATATATATATATATATATATATATATATATATATATATATAAAATAAATATAATATAAATATAACTTTTCCCCAGTCATGGGTTTATCCATCATAGTTTGTGTTTACATTTACAATTCCTGTTTTGCTGTATTTACACAGGAATCACAATCATGGGAAATCACGGGAAACATCTTGCACTGAATTGTTACTTTTTTCACATACCCTCCTGAGACCCTGCATCCTCATATGAGGACATTATATTTTAGTGAATTTCTCTGAGACTATATACATGCCAGAGTTTTAAGTCTGGATGTCCTGTACAGAGCACATTCAGGGCTTTTCAGAGATACTAAATGTTTGGATGTTTCACTATGACCACTCCCTCTCCTTGGTCTTCAAATATGTCTGATATTAATTTAGTGACACTCTTATGGAAATATGATAATGTTTTGTAATTATCATTTAAATCTATCTAATCTTTAAACTGTGTGTCATAAATCAACATCTCAGGAAAATGTTATGGGGTTTCAAATCAAAATATGACTTTCTGTTACGAAACAGGACGTTGATTTTATACATGTCCTCATATGAGGACACCAGGACTAAAAGCATGTTTATTACGCATTTTGGGAAACATAACAAATAAACAAGGAAATAAATTATATTTCAATATTCTATTAAATATTATATATTACTATGAAAATCTTGTCAATTATTATGCCCATTATTACACTTCTTTTTTCATTACATGTTGCCCCATAAACACATTAATATGCAAATTATATTTAGTTTACAGATACATTGTACATAATGAGGAAACCCGTTTATGGCTATTTTACACACATTTTGCAGAAAGAAAAATGGTATATCGAATCATTCTGTTATAACATAGTTGAGAATCATCTTTATACAAAGTTTGATAAAAAACAATAAAAATAAAAAAAATCTTGAAAACTAAAAATGTATTGGTGATTTAAAAAATCAATTGTTTTTGCCTATGCATGTTCAATCATGTCTTTTTATTTATTTATTTTTTTTTTAAAAAATATTTTTATTTTTTATTTTTTATTACCGAGGACAGAGCATAACTTATGAATGAAATATCTTTTTTTTTTCTTTTTTTTTTTTAAATTTTAAATAAAAAATTAATGCTCTAAATAATGTAAAGATGTGAAAAAAAAACTAATTTTTTCCTAAAACTTTTTTCTCGGGTCTCAGGAGGATACACAAAATTTGATAGGACACATCAATTAAAACACTTTAACTCTTAATTACTTTCTAGTGCAGTTTCTTACAATCCTACAGCAAGCATTCACTTTTTTACGATTTTACTGTGTGCATCAATTTATCATTTTCCTTGGTGATAAGGCATCTCCGGTTAACGCTACATGCATCAGTTGGGTAGTAGCCTCAACGAGGCAGGGATAATAATCTGACAGGAAGTCAAAATTTAGCACAAAGCTGGTAATGCTGTTAGCAGAGCAATTGAGTGACGGCTCAGCAGCATACCTGCACAGAAAAGTGATCTCATTCTCCCATTCCTGATTGAAGGAGAGAATAACGAACCCACTGAGAAGCCTGTTGAAAGCACCCTGGTTATTAGGGATTCTATTTTAGGGAATGTGCAAATAGAGACACCAGCCACCAAAGTCGAATATATACCAATGGCCAGTTATCATTAACTGTATGATCAGTTAATGATAGTTAAAGCATTAACTAACATTAAATAGATAGTTCACCCAAAAATGAAAATCCTGTCATTAATTACTCACCCACATGTTGTTCCAAACCCATAAGACCTTTGCTCTTCTTCAGAACAGAAATTAAGATATTTTTGATGAAATCCAAGAGCTGTCTGACCCTCCATAGACAGCAAGGGTCCTACCACGTTCCTGTACCAAAAACATCAACAAAATAATCCATGTGACAGTGGTTCAACCACAGTTTTATAACGCTACGAGAATACTTTTTTTGTGTGCAAAAAAATTAAAATGACTTCTAAAATAACAAAAAATCAAAATAATGACTTTATTCAACAATCCTTCTCTCCCGAGTCACTCCCTGCCTCCATTACTGAGAGTGCCATGAAAAAAAGTACATGATAAGAATTGGAAAAACAGCTTGAAAATGTATTTCTTCATGTGGGCAGGCATGAAACACAGCTTTCCACTGATTGGTCAACCAAAGATCAAACCGTGCCATCATGCTTTCTTCCTCAGTTCTATGCAACAAAATAATAGTAATCCAGTGTTGTAGCTGTACTGATTCTTAAAGTGTGTATAGGAACTATGTATCTTCTCTCTCATCAAACAACTTGACCAAGGAATTCTTTGACACAAAGCATACTGGGGCGATGCCTTGACAGGGCTTTCTTCTGTGTAGGCAACTTATGTCTGCCAGAGAAATACTAGCTGTTTACTTCTGAATTATTAACGTACCTTGCATTGGTAGATATTCCAGAGCTGTGTGTGTTTATTTCATGCACTTGACAACTGTTTGTAGTTTCCCAGGGGAGAGTGAATCTGCTGTTGCAGATAATAGCTCATTGTCAAACAACTTGATGGACACCATGATCACTTATAAAGCATGAAATAGAGAGGAAACTTTCAAATTTGCCCAAGATTGTGCCATACATACCCAGCTTTTAAAAATCTGTTTATGTTATGCTTCAGTTGCTATGGTTGAATGAGAGGATGAGGCGACTAGAGACACAGGACTCAACTAACAGGTATTTGGATATATTAAGGTACTATTACCTAAGAAAGAAATCCATTTAATTGAGAAATTCAATGTAAGCAGCAAGTACTATTAAAGAACACTCCAAAGATGTAAACTGTAGCTATTGGTTTTTGGTTACTCTGAAATATGTAACACAAGTGTGATGTGTATAATAATTAGAAAATGAGCAAAAGAGATCCAAGTAATGTATAATAATCTTGATAAATCTGAGGCAACTTCATGCACTCAGGTGAAATATTATAGATGTCAAACATTAGCATTTAAAGCTTGATAGATCAGGACAACTAATTTAATAGATTGGACAGGCATTTTGCTGTGTGCTGAAATGCTTAATTTTTCACTGCTTGCCCAGAACAGCCATGACAAATAATTTATTTTCTGGGAAAAGGCTGAAAGAATACAAACTAAGAACCATGAGGAAAAACAATTTTGGAGAAAAATGCATGCGAGAAGGGCTTTTTTGAAGGTATAGTTATTGATCAAATAGCCAATGAAAAAGTTCAAGTGTGTCTAATGTTGTTGAGGACATCATCTGTTTATCGGTCTATCGTCTACCGTAAGCACTTCAGATCTGTTGTATCATGTACAAACAGATTCATAGTTATACCTATTGTTGTTGCACTGCTGGATGCATCATAAGGTTTGCTAACTAATTTCAATTAATTTTTTTGCAATGACAATAAAAAGGAACTGAATTGGAATTGAATAAAATGTTTTTGGATTGTGGGGGAGGACGCTGCATAATCACAATACATACATTAACACTGCTGTCCTTCAAATGTCATGGTGTGCTTGTGTTGCATTATTGAAACACTTGGTGGTCAAAAGACACGTGAATCAGTGAAGACACATCTTGGTGTGACAACTTTTGTGGTGCCATGTTTGCCATGTTACTTTTATAATAAGTTTATGATTGAGCTAATTTTTACATCAAATTTGGTGGAGTCACAGTTTGCACAGGCAAACTACAATCATATTTATTTAAGAAAATGTATACCTAAATTCTCTCTGCATCAAATAGTGAGATGAATGGAAGGAACTAAATGAACCTTCACCAGAAGTGTGATATTTCCTCTGATGACTACAAGGATCAGCAAAAGTCCAAGGGTGATTTTAATACTTACTGATCCTCACAATGGGCCTGTCCTGTGCCACCAGCCACTTAATGATGTGGATCGACGTCAGGGATAAATTGTGTTCTCTTGCTTCCCATGCTGTGGGTATAAACTCTGGGAAGTGTGATAAGTGATGTCGGCTCTCAGCTGGTGTCTGTCAGAGTGAGAAGCATGTAATCCTCCAAAGGCTTTGACTGTGGCAACTGCTTCAGCTATTGTGTGTCTCTGGAGACAGTCATGAATCTTCATGATCAGGAGTGATTTGTTTATCTTGCTTTTTGGTTGTCGATCATGGCTGAATACACACAGTTTATGCTTTACCATAAATTTTTTTTGCTATATAATTGCAAAATTGATAATAATTTCAAAATAATCAATATTCTATATATAAATAACATTATTATTAATATTAAGGTAATAAAAAGCTTATAACGGAATATTCTTATCAAAACTTAATACAATCTTGAACTCATAATGTAATAGCATTTTTATTTATTTATTTTTTTGCTTAATTACATTATGATCTCACTTTCATATAATGCATCTAATTTTTTCGTTAGTGGCTGGGTCCACAATGATAATTGTTTGGTTTTTGCCTGCGTGAGTAGCATTTCTTTTTTTGTCCTGTCGATTAACCTAGCAACAATCAATAAACGCTGCTGTTGTCTTTACTTTATTAGGTTAACCACTCTCAAAGATCTGCCGAAAGTCCTCTAAAGGCATGGATTATTGCAGAAGACGGAGAAGTAATTGCAGCGCATTGGAATTGTAAGTTACTTACGTAGCCTGTATTTTGTATAACTCTTCAGTGTAGTGTGTTGTTGCTTGTAGTATCTGCTTTTAAAAATAATAATACATAAACCTACAGTAAAGTAAGGATGCACCATATTTTCTGCAGCCGAAAATATATGTCGCGCCGCACTGCTCACATGCGCTAATAATAATAGCTTTGTAGGAATATATTATTTAGATAATTAGTCCCCAAAAAAGTTATATTTGATTCTGATGCATAGAACTCAATAAAAATAATACAATGATATGAAATATTAATATATTTTCTGTCCAATTTCATTGTGTTACTTTCAGTAAAAGTATAGTTATTTTATTGGCTTGTGTTTTTAAATTCAGTGTCTTTAAAATTATGAGTTAAAAAGTCTTACAAAATTACTTTATATTATTTAATAAAATAATAAAATAAATAATTATTACAAAGCAGTTTCGGTTTTCAATCAAGTGCATGCAAAAAATTTGGTTTTGGCCCAGAATTTTCATTTCGGTGAATCCCTATAATCTCTTAATATATTATTATTATTATTATCTTAATGTGTCAGCCATTTGTGGTAAATTAAGAAATTCTATTCTATTCTTTTTCAGATTGTCAGAATCCTGTTCTCATGTAGGGGCAGTTCTTTTTTCCATTGAAGCTGATGCGAGAGACAGCCTCCTGCACAACGGAAAAGAGCAAGTGGCTGATGCCATCACATGTACAAAAGGTGTATAAATGTACTGTACATATTACTGTTTTGTACCCTACTCTACAATAGGAAATGACAGCAACTGTTAATTTGTAAAACACACTTCTGCAGGGAAAGTAAGATCAAACACTGCAACTACAATTCATATGGTTTTGTCTTAGACTAAGACAAACAACACACATTGAGTTGCAATGTTATATCTTAAATTTTCCATGTTTTGGACCACATATGTGTGTTAGAAATGGTAAGTTACTGTAATTTTCTTTAAATGGGCAGTACGTAATGATCTTTATCCTTTTCAAATTTTACAGATTCCTGCTGCTCCCGTAGCTGTTATAGACTTTTCCTCAGCAAAATCCAAAAAAAGAAAAATGGACGATGCCATCGCTGGGAAATCAACAGAACAAGCCAAGGTTGAGAAAACTGTTCTATGTCCAAGAGTGAAGAGAGGGTCCGAAACATATGATAGGTTTTTTGAGTCCTTAAGCAAAAACTGTCCAAGGAGTGCTGCACTGATGGCTAGGGAGAATTACTACAAGGAATTTGTTCCCAAATCTTGTATGCTGCCTAAATCTGTTCTTGAATACAGAACACCAGAGACTCTGCAGATACCCCCCAAAGAGCTTGCAGAGCTGTGCCAGGATTTCCAGTTAGAAGAGGTTACCCCTTCTCAGGTACAGGCTGTAGAGAAGGCAACTCGAAGCCAGGGTGCATCCAGGATTTGGTATTGACAAAGAGCTGGACACATAACTGGCTCTAAGCTTAAAAAAGTTCTTCAAACGAACCCTCTAAAAATGTCCAAGAGCTTGATTAAGGCCATATGCTACCCAGAGGCACACAAGTTCACAACAGTCTCGACAAGGTATTTAGGGCTTGAATTAGGATAAGACAGAGGTGAGATTTTTGATAAGATTTTCTCCATAAAGGTATGGGCTTGTAAATCAAGGGTTAGGCAGGGGTAGGGTTAGGATAATGGTAAATATTTAAACCACTGAACTGTAATAATGTTGCAAAGTTTCTAAATTCAACACTAAATATTAAATAATCATTTAATTTGTTGTTGATTGTTTCATTGTACTTTTTACAGTTACGGATGCAAGCATGAGGCACAAACCAGAGCAGGGTATGAAAGGCTGATGCGTCTGGAGCATAAGCACTTCTCCTGTATGGAAAGTGGTCTCTGGCTGAATCCAAAGTGGCCATAAATGGGAGCGCTGCCTGATGGGATTGTCACATGTGACTGTTATGGAACTGGGATTTGTGAGATAAAGGTAATATTACAGTTCATTATAAACATGGTAAAAAATATGTTTGACATGTAAAATCATAATTTCACTTTCCTATAAAGACAGAGAACTGTGGAAAGTTTTTATAGTTTTTTTTATCCTTTTTGTGCAAGACTTGGTAGTCTAAATGTCACATAAAAAACTATTTGGAATTAGTGAAATAAAAAGTCACATCATATCACGTATAACATATCACATCACAAAATTAGTCACATCAGTTGTTTACATGTTATTTTTTACTGTGAATTTTAGTGCCCACAATGCAAGCAAGACAAAGTTAATCTGCGCCTGTGTGCTGGAGACAAGGTATTCTGCCTTATCAAAGATGGGGATGAGGTTACACTGGACAGGAGCCATGCTTACTACTACCAAGTCCAGGCGCAGCTTCACATTGTGGATGCCGAGTATTGCGACTTTGTGGTGTGGAGCTCTGATGACATTTTATTTTTTTTTGAAAGGATTACACCTGTCATGGGCTTTTGGGATGATGTGATTCCCAGAGCTGAGAATTTCTTCAAAAACTGTATACTTCCAGAAGTGTTGGGACAGCAAGTTACAAACAACATATTGACAGGTAATATAACTAAAGGACACTACCTTACATCAACTACATTTGCAAAAGAAAAACACTGAATAACATGAATGTATCTTTGTTGGCAATCAGATGTTTACTGAGGAGATTAAATAAAAAAAAAAATTAAATTATACAACAAAAATATATTGAATTTAATAAAGTCTGAAGGTAATTTTAAAAAAGCTACTGCGTCCACACTGAGGCTAGATCAATTATCCTTTGTCTAACCCAACTAATTACAGCTAATTTGGTATTTATTTGTACGTGGGGAACATTGCAGTAGCTTCTGACTGAATTTCACTAAAAACACAGTGTAGTGTACTGTTATGCGATTATTCTGTAGTCTACCAATATATTATATTTCATTAACATCCAAAGTTTTTTCATTTCATGACAATTGTCAATTTATGTTTTAATACCATTCTAAAATGATAATCTCAACAGCTCAGCTATGCAGGTTTTTTAGACAGAAAAAAAGTCATATTATTACTAATGATCAGAGTTCAGTATTTCAGTTTCATCATTTCTTACTCCAGTGGGATCACAGACTCAGATAAATTTGACAAGGCACAGCAAATAACTCCAATCTTATCAAAGAAAGTGACTCGCCTGGTTTTGCTGCCATATGTTCAATGGTCATGGCCCTACTTTGCAGAATCTGACATTTCCTTCTTACTAATCCAATAACCCTTTCGACATGAATACGCACATTAGCTATTTCTCTAGTTTGTTCCACCTCGTCTGCGGACAACTGTCTTTTCCCCTTAGTGAATGCAGGTAACTGTAGTGAAGCACAGTAGAATCCTACACTATCCCCAACATTAAACTCACGGTCTGCTAGAACAATATCTCCAGGTAACGGGTTTTTTAGAAGGTCACTCTCTTCTGTAATTTGCTTATCACTAACTCTTCCTCCCCAAGCAGAAGATATGTAAGAAACGTACCCTTGGGGAGCAATACCGGTAAGAAACTTAACAGTGTGGTGATGCTTAGTTTGACCATGTTTGTGCTCTAGCAAGCAAATTAGAAGGTCTTTCAATAAATCAAAACAGTCTATGATCACAGCAACTCTACATCGAAATGTTTGCCTGGATGCCATTGGCATTGTGGCTTGAAGTACATGTCGCTCTGACGACTCAAATAAAAACTCCAGCCTCTCATGAAGTATGCAAATTAACTTGTGCCAAATTCTGGAAACAGTGGAGTAAGAGACATTGAACCTGAAAGCCAAATCTTTCAGAGGAAGGTTTAGTCTTAATCTTATCAAAACTAAAATTAACTGTTCAATTTAGAAAGCACAGACAAATGGCCAAAGGTGATATAAGGCTCGCACAGCTGAAAAACCTGCATTAAAACTAAAAAGTTAGGGAGTCCAGTGTAAAACTTTGTCAAGTCTTTGTTCTTGTGAAAAGACTCTTGGCTGAACTGGGTGTCAAGTGCTTTAGTTCTAAGATCACCCAGCTCTGCTGTGATGTGCTTGAGAACATCTTCCATCCTCTCAATGTCATCCATGGTTAGGTCTGTCTGGCATTCTGCATCTGCATACAATATATGGCAGTAGGAAGAGGGATTAGTTATTCAAATTACTTATGTCAATAATGACATGAATTTTTGTCTATTTCTACTACTTACACTGTCAGAAAAAATGTGCAAAATTTGTACCTTCAGGGGTACAATGGCTTGTCACTGGGGCAGTACCCTCAATGGTACACCCGTTGTACCCTTGCACATGGGTACGTATCTGTACCCTTGCAGTATGTACCTTTCAAAGGCAAATATGTACCTCTGCTGACTAAATTGTACCTTATAGTGCTATGGTACCATAATGTACCTTTAAAAAAGGTGCAAATTTGTCCTTTTAAGGGTACTGCCCCAGTGACAAGCCTTTTGTACCTTTTGATAGCAAATTTGTACTCCATACAGCACATTAAAAAGCCCAGAATGTTGTTTATTTATTTATTAAACATTCAAAACTATTACATTCTCACATTTTTCACAGGTTGAATGTTTTAAGCTCTATCACAATGTCATAACAGGATACATATTGTGCAATTTTACTTTTTTAAAAAACAGTTAATTTTTTTTTAACTCAATTGTAAACAGCAAGAATCAAAAAGCAATCTTTTTTTTCCCAACAGTACACATTTCATTAATTATAACTTTATACCCTTACCATTTGATCACAAACACACATTTTTTTAAACATTCAAAACTATTACATTCTCACATTTTTCACAGGATGAATGTTTTAAGCTCTATCACAATGTGTCATCACAGGATGCATACACTGAGAAATTTTACTTTTTTAAAAAACAGTTGTTTATACTCTAACTTTTTAAATGTCTTATAAAATTGTAAACCGCAAGAATATTAAGCTTACTATTAAAACTTTTTTTTTTTCCAAAGTCAGTACAAATCGCATTTCATTGACAATTTTTTAACCATGTAATAAAACATAACATTAAAGTAATTTCACTTTTTTCAAAACAGCACTAGATCTTATTTTAAGTACTTTTTCTACTACATTCTACTTTTTCTAAAAACAGTTTTTAACATCAAGAATCTCAAAGCAATCTTTTTCCAACAGTACACATTTCATTGATTGTAACTTTATACCTTTAAAACATTATCACAAACACACAGTTCACCAAACAAAGTACTACACATTTAATTTGAACTTTTTAAACATTCTTGAGGATCACAAACAATTTATCATCCGCAGAGTACATCTCAAGTGCCTGAAAGTCCATCTCTTGCCCTGGTTTTATAACACTCAAAACAGTCAACTTTTACTGCGTACGCATGGAAGTGTGAATCATAGTAGTAATTCTCTTTAAAATAACACAAAAAAAAAAAAACAAACAAACAAAAAAAAAAACCACAACAAACAAACAAACAAAAAACAATTGATGCCATTCACTATTTCTTGCTGGACAGTCTGTGGAATGTGATTTTTTCTCTACTTTTAAGAATGAAACTGAAGAGATTTTCTTTAAAGTTTGTCAAAAGCTCATTCCTACTAGGTGGATGCATTTTATCTGTCCTAGGCTGTAGCTCATTGGTATTCTTCAGATCACTGTGACAGTCCATGTTTTCAAAATCATTGTCATTGTCCATGTATTCAGTAGCATCCATGTCATCATGAGGTAGAACAAGCTTCCTATATTTTCGATAGACATGATGCCTGAAAGACTTATATATTGTAAAAGATGACTGGTTCATGGTTGTGAACCAGACCAACATGTTGAATTAGTTTCATTAAGGTGAAGGTTTTTCCTTCTACAACTTGTGCATCGATATGGTTGTGGCATTTTTCGCACAGAATATTCATTATTCGGGAGACAGTTATTGGAAGGGGCTTGCCACCCACCTCAGTAATCTTTGTTATGGCATGCTGCAGGAAGGTCAGTGTATTCTTCATGTAGGGTGGATAAGCCAAGTTGAAAACATAGTAAGCACTGAAGGCTGCAATTATCCCTTCTTCAACTCCTATTCCCCTGCACACCTCCACACCATCCACTTTGACAAGGACTTGAACCCTCTTGGAGAAAGCCATTTTCCAGTCAGTTTCTACCAACTGTATGGTTGGGTATGGAGTATCAGCATCACACTGTGAAAAGAAAAGAAAATTTTAAACATCTATCAGTAAAACAATGCAACATCTGTCAGAACTGCATTACCCGACCTGTATCAGAGTATTATAAAGTGAGTTTAACACATAGTTCCATACCTCTCCCAATGTGATTAAGCTCTCAACTTTCTCTTTAAAGATGTGGGGCAGCAGAATCAGTGCTGCATGAAAGTCAGAATCTATTGTAAATATAAATAAAAGTACTCTTCAATAATTTAATATAAATTGCCTGTTTTCATATTCATGTATACCCTCCATAAGTGGTTTCCTTTACTCATTGTTAGTCATTTCAGCAATTTGCTAAAAATAAAAAAAATAAAAACTGGAAATATCAATAAACGTTGAATAAAATGCATGAAATTGTTTGCAAGCTGGTTTTAAGTGAATACATGTTTTACCAAAGATACAATTTGTGAATGAAAGGGCATACCCAAACTAGGGCTGGGCGATATATCTCATGTGATATTCATGCGCATCTCGTCAGTAAAGCCGGTTCCTTGATTAGCGGAAAATCTCCATCACCTGTTTTCAAATGGAGCGGCATTTAATACATGGAGCCGTAGATCACTGACAAGCTACGCAATATTGCATTCATTATCGCAGATGAATCGCCTTCGATAATGAACGTGATATTGCCTAGCTTGTAAGTGAACTAGATTATTCGAAGATTATTACATTTAATTTATCCTTTTTATGTTGTCATTTGTCCTATAGCTTGTAATTACATCCTTTGTTCTTATTTTATTACCGTTTACTTTAATAAGTTTGAGAATGTTTTACTCTTTTAAAAAAAAAAAAATAAATAAATAAAAACTAGTCTAATGTAAAGTTCATTTCCAGAACAAAAATTTACAGATAATGTTCTCACCCTATTGTCATCCAAGATGTTCATGTCTGTCTTTCTTCAGTCTTAAAGAAATTATGTTTTTTGAGGAAAACATTTCAGGAATGTTCTCCATATAGTGGACTTCTATGGTGCCCGCGAGTTTTCATTTCCAAAATGCAGTTTAAATGCAGCTTCAAAGGGCTCTAAACAATCCCAGTCGAGGACGAAGGGTCTTATCTAGCGAAATGATCAGTTTTTTATTTTTACTTTTACAAATTACAATTTATATACTTTTTAATCTCAAATGCTTGTCTTGTCTAGCTCTGCGATGCGCATGTGTACTCTGTGCACGTCAAGACAGTTAGGGTAGGTCTAAAAACTCCCATCTCATTTTCTCCTCCAACTTCAAAATCGTCCTACATCACTGTTTTACCTTTTTTTTTGTAAAGGGCGTTTGACCTTCTTTGCATGTTCACTTTGTAAATACTGGGTCAGTACTTCTGCAGCGATGTAGGACAATTTTGAAGTTGGAGGAGAAAATGAGATGGGAGTTTTTCCACCTACCCTAACTGTCTTGAAGTGTACAGAGTACGCATGCGCATCACAGAGCTAGACAAGATGAGCATCTGAGGTTAAAAAGTATATAAATTGTAATTTGTAAAAAATAAAAATAAAAAAAATTAAAAATTGATCATTTCGCTAGATAAGACCCTTCGTCCTCGACTGGGATCGTTTAGGGCCCTTTGAAGCTGCATTTAAACTGCATTTTGGAAGTTCAAACTCGCGGACACCAAAGAAAAGTCCACTATATGGAGAACATTCCTGAAATGTTTTCCTCAAAAAACAATTTCTTTACGACTGAAGAAAGAAAGACATGAACATCTTTGACAAGGGTGTGAGCACATTATTTGTAAATTTTTGTTCTGGAATTGTACTTCTTTAATTAAACTTTTCCTGCAAGAATAACTATAATGTGATGTATTATTATCATTAAATAAAATTACTCATATCGTGATACAAGATGTTGGTCATGTCACCCACTGCTAGATCAGTTTCTCATGAAGATACTGTATGGAGACTAAGCACAAGTTTTCAACAAATATATTTGTTGAGCACCTATACTTTTAATTAACAAAACTATCAGTTCTTAAAAAAGATAAGAAATAGATTATCACAAAACCACTATGTTTTATGTCAATACCTGGTAGATATTCTGCAAGCATCTCTTCTCTTGCTTCTTTGTAGACTTTGGCCAATGGAGCATTTCTTTGAACAAGCTCAAGCACCTTTGGCACAATACTGGTAAAGCCGTCCTTGAAGCGCTGGCTTAAACTGACAGTTGATGAATGCATTCGGTCAACATCACACAACTGAAAATTGACAAAAAGAAAAAGTTAATCATTCACATTAACTAAAAATACTTAAAAAATAAAATCAGACATTCTAATATTCTTTGTTGCCACTTTCGTTGCCATTTCCCTATAGTAATATCATGGTTCAAATATTTCTAAGCTTGAATGCACATATATTTGTTTACCTGAAGGTTTTGAAAATTACACTTTTTACAAAAGAGTTAACTATAAATGATCATTTTAGCATACTGTTTGGTTTATCATTCAACATTTATTTTAAGCTGAGAACGGATTAAAAATCTGTGATGTCACTGACCCCTGAGGGTGTTTTTAAGAAAGGGTATTTCTTAAGTAAATCCTCCACAGTCATTCCATCTCTTATCTCCCTTCTTCGCCGCACAAAAGTTCGCTGCATTCGGTCATTGTCCACCAAGGTGTCTGGTCGTACCTTGCTGTACTGGATATGCAGGACATTCACACGACCATCAACAGATGATGCATCCTAACCAATGACAGCAATGTGCAGTGTAAAAATTTGCCGTAATAGTCCAAACTTTTTTAAAAATAATTACTTAATAATTTAATTTAATTTAAACAATAATCCAACAATTTCGCTGCCATCTCGTTGTTTGAAGGTAAGAGGGCCCCGGGATGTTTTCTTTCTTTTCAGATGTCCCTGCATAGAAATTGTGCTGCTGTGGTTTGCTATTTCAGTTTACAGAGCGTGCAAACTTTAGATCAGACCAGATATTTTTTTGTAATAACAGCTGAATATAAACAGTGCGACGAATTGACGCATTTCTCGCAAATCGACTAATTTACGTAATTGATTACGTTGACGCGTCATTCCAGCACTACTTAACTGTATCATACAGTATATTATAAATATAAATATTCCACATTTTGAATGTTTAGCACAGCATGTTAACTGTGTTTCTTTGTGTGTGCTGCTTGGCCACTCTGCTTTCTAAGATATATCGGCATCAGGCATAAAAAAAAAAAAATCAATATCGGTCAACCACTAAACATAGGACAAATATAATTCACAATGTTATACTTACATTTCTGTAGTCGAAGTTTGTTGATAGGATTCTGCTGGCACTGGTTCTACTGTTATTGTTACCACCTCCATCTCGTGTACAAATTTGTTAAACTTGGCCGGTTTTTTAGAGAAGCCTTGAAATAAATATGAGATCATGTTCTCTGTGAGGCCACACTCTATTGTTTCCCCATCCACCTCATTTTCTGAAAGAAAAAAAAAAAAAAAGTGAATGATCAGTGTGAGGTCGAGGTTTTAACAGCAACAATAAAATCAATGTCTTTTTCAATGGACATTTATCAGTATAAAAACATTGCATTAATTAAAAAAAAAAAAAAAAAAAAAAAAAAAAAAAAGGCAATTTCATGCCTGCGAAATCCATTTTCCTGCAGAGTTCAGCTTGAGTCCTAATCAAACACACCTGAGCAAGTTAATCAAGGTGTTTAGGATCACTAGAAAGTTAAAGGCAGGTGAGTTTGATCAAGGTTGGTGCTAAACTCTGCAGGAAAATGGATCTCGCCGGCCCGGGGTTAAGAACCCCTGTCATACACTCTCAGAAAAAGGTACAAAACTGTCACTGGGGTAGTACCCTAAGGTACTAATATGTACACTACTAACAGAGAAATGTATTTTTTTTTTTTTTTTTTTGAGTGTATGATTAGAAGCAAAATTATTTAAATTAACAGCTCAAAGACTATAAACTTATCTCACGAGTTTACCAGTTTTGAGAAATAATGGTAAACAAATTTCACTTGCTGTCCTTGGAAGGGCTCGATGCCGACGTACGCCTCGATCTGCAGGACAAACGATTAGGACTCTCCTGGACTTACGTTTAGAACGTTATTTAAATATGTACCAAATAAAACTGATACAAATCAACACGGACGATATTCGTATACTACAGAATTTCAGACTGACTGAGAGGCGTTAAAATAAAACCGGACAGGCGTTCGCTCGCGTCCGGCGTGAACACGGGTAACGTTAGAATAATGTTATTAAGAAAATTCTGGGAAACTAAATTTATAAATCTGTGGTAAAAGCCGATTCACACAAAACGCGATGGGTTTGAACGGTTTCTATGGCCGTTTCACCGCCGTTTTGTCAGCGTCTCGAGCACTGTCTCGCAGTAGAGTATAAGTTATGCGAAAAATTTATATCTTAATTGCTGGCTAAATAATAAAATAGCTGCAATAATAGCAATAAGCTTAAAATGTAATAACAATTGGGTTGGTTTTGTCAGATCAGTGTTTTCGAAGAAAGGTTTCCCTCACGCGCCGGGTAAGAGGCCTAGCTACAGACGCAATGACAAGTAAACATGAATCGAAAGAGAACCAACAGATTTTCACAGTAACGTTACTTAAAACTAAACTTACCGCTGAATTTCTGTTCTTCGTCTTCAGCGACGTATTCCAGATTCTTTCAAATTCTCAAGGAAGATCCTCCGTAGTGAGACAGCCATGATGTCGAATAACCAACTCAATCTCAACTTTGCGCGCGTAAAATGCACCGCGCGGGCTACAATCTCATTGGACAACACGAATTTAAAGAAGGCCGGCTGCGAAAATGCGTACTTGAAATTTGAGGCAAAGTAAAATTACACCAATGTTAAATAAACGTGAAATAATTTTGTTTACATTGTGCTTCTGATAAGAAAGATTAGTACATGTATTCTCTAACTCTAAATTAAAAGCAAAGCTTAAAACAGCTCTTATATCAGTTTAAAATTACAATTAAAAATACAGGCATACTTTAATACATTCTTGATGCTCTACATAATCAAAATGTCATGTGCCTGTGTACTGTTCAGAACTAGTCAGTAAATATATTTGGTTATTTTGTGCATCTCTTTCAAAAAACCAACAACTCATGAAAATTCTTTAATCTATTTTGGGTGACCGTTTCATACACTTTGGCTTACTCCTTTTGTCACACAAGTGATTGTACCTTTGTTTGGGGATTAAATGGTCCGAACATGGACCCTCTGATAGTTGAAAACATATTTGTACCTTTTTTACCCTTAAATAGTACATATGAGTACCCTAAGGTTCAACTACGACCCATTGAGGGTACAACTTCACCATTTGTACCCTAAGTGTTCATAAACGGACCCCAACCGTACCCTTTTTTCTGACAGTGTAGTAGTCAGCATTCTTACAAGTTATCAAGTTTCAAGTTATCTGTTCCAGTTTATTTGCAGATTCATATTATTACACACTACACATTTTATACACCCAGGTGAGTGCACAGAGAATTAATTATCAATTGTGCAAGCCTAATTCAAAGTTTACATGCATTATTTGTTGTAAGAATATCGTCTGCCTTATATAAATACTGGCAACACTTATTAATACATTTACTTTACCTTGTTGATCATGTAACATCTCTGTGTTGTCCTCTTCCTCTGTGTTCTCAGCTGACTCATGGAGATCCAGCAAGGCCTCTGCAGCTTCTGCGTGTCTATGTTGATCGTCTTTGGACCTCATCCTCTCCGTTCGTTTACGCGATGCTTCTGACATGGGCCTACATTTCTGATAACCGAGGTTAACTGTAGGAGCCCAGTCTACAGACTCAATATCATTTAAAGCACTAGGGCAGCCTAAAGAGAACAACACAGTAGCAATAAGTCTCCACCCTGCAAAGACTTTGTAGTTAACTATGCTAATGTTACATATTTTGGTTAAGTTACAAGAGCAAAAACTCAAAGAAAAAAACCCCATCACTTTAACTTCACGAAGTACGGAAAAGCTAACTTTATATAAACATAAACATTGCATATTTAAGGTATTATAACTTAACGTTACCTTTGACAAAGTGGTCACTGCATACACGAGCATTAGCTGACTCCGCTCCTCCCGACCGCAGACACAGGTTTTCAAGCCACTTTCTCCTACGTTTTTCAGTCAATTCCTTGACATTTTCCCCCTTATGAGCAACAACTTTTGGTACACGATAAAAGCTCTTCGTTTTTTCTCGGTTTGACCGATTTGAGCATCCATAAACAGCGCAAAACATAGGCATTTTGACTTTTTCCTAGTGATTCCTATGGAGAAAAATCACTTCCTGCCCTCCAGCTGCATTTCGTGCCACATCAGTGATGTCATGTGCAAACAACCTATAGGGTTAAAGCTGTTGATATGAGTCAAAGTACAAAAGAAAAACTAACAAAAGAAGATCACTCACTGCATTTGAATGAATATCTTTAGTAGCTTTAATAAGAATCCATTTCTCACTTAAATGCTGCTGTTTAATGCTCTGGTGAGGAGACAATTGCATTTGCATGACTTATCTCCTCACCAGAGCATTTACATTGTATGTTTAGCATAATATAGCCCACCAAACAGCAAAACAAACTAAACCCACAAAGATAATAAAAATTTGGCAAAAAATAGACAAAAAGACATACTATTCCATTTTTTCCCCCCACAAAATTACCTTTGGTTGTGCCACTTGACATTTTAGGAGCCATTAACTCTTTTTTTGAGAACACATTCTTGCTTTTGTTTGGTAGTGATCCATTTTGTTCTCTTAATAATAGTCACTTATAATATAGGGATGCTGTACAAAGAGTCTCCAGGAACTATGGTGTCTCACCACCACGCAAGCCTCTAAATGTGGTGTGCTGTTGCCACGCAATCGAGTGGTTCATATCAGAAAGCCAACATCACAGCAAGAAGCAAAGTAGGCATTTAAGTTTCGGAGGGGTCTCAATCATGAAACAAGTGCTGTGTGGAATGGCCTGTGAAGCCAAGACTTACTTTACTTATCCATTTTAAATCATTTTAAAAGTTTTAAAACTCCTTGTTTTATTGTTTTGATTATTTTTTATGATTATTTTACTTCTTTTTATGTAAAGAAATGCTGTCGAGGTAAAGAGAATGTGGGCAAAGAAAGACAATTTTGTTTGTTAATCAGTTGAAAGTAGGACCTCTGAGTTCTATTTGTTTGGTTTATGATGGTCAAAGTAAGTAGGGAGTGAAGTTGTGGAATAGTTAGATATTTTGGAAGGATTTTTCACTTAGTGGGGAAGAGTTTGAACAAAGCTTGAGAATGTTTGTTTTTTGTGTGTTAAAAGCACATCATTAACAGTTTTTAAATTCCTTGTATTTAATGTGATTATTATTATTTTTTTTAATGATTATTTTACTTCCTTTCATGTAAAGCACTTTGAAATACCATTGTGTATGAAATGTGCTATATAAATAAACTTGCCTTGCCTTACTTAATGGTTTGAGCTGTGTGGGAGACCAAAGTGGTGTTTGTGTAAAAATATTACATGCATTTTCAAATTTGCCTGATATTTCCTTTATTTTCCGCTCTTTTCTTACAATCTAATTTAAATTGGAAAAAGTGCCCTTCAAATGTAACGTGGAATATGCAGTTATGCTCCCTTCAGATTGGAATCTCACTTAAAATGCCAAAATAACCTTTAAAGTCCACTTCACAGGGCACTTATAATTGTATGGAATGCATCTTTTGCCAGATAGAGAGACACACAAGATTTCCCAGGACCAGTATTGAAAACTACAAGTTTAATTGAACATTGAATAAGAGAAATGTTTGAGTTATAGTGGTGGACTGGCATGCTGTAATATCCAGTTATCCAATTACTTTGCTAGTTCAGAGCAGAAATATGATCATCTAATGAAGTGTGTATGCTTTTCAGAATGAAAGTTCATCCAAAGTGTTACAATAACATATTAACAAGTTAAATGCAACTTTTCTTTACACGTATGATGTTAGTTGTTGACAATTTAAGGATAGTGTTGTGTACATCCTTAGCACATCCATTTGAGTTGCTTTGCTTTTTTAATTAAAGTCTTTTTAGCAGGTCCTCAACCCAAAGCATACTCCACAATGGTAACCCTCCCAAAAAACACCAACATAACAGAAAGTCTTTTAAAATGCCAACATAACATTAGACTTTCACAAATCTCCATATTTTCTCATTTTGCTTAAAAATGCATAAAATATAACACTTTATTTCAACATTATATCTCTCGATATACAGCCCTTTGCAAAGCATGATGGGAAGTGTAAAAATTATTTTGAGCTAATTGATTGAAACGTGTTCTTTCAAAATGAAAACATTAAGCCAAAAAGGTTAAATTCATTCTGTGGATTCTGCTACTAGAGCAGAAGGAATGTTGTGCTGCAGTGGCTAATGACTTGCTTCAAACCACTACCAATGAACCAGATTTCCTCAAGAAGGTCATAACCGGAGATGAATATATATGTATATAGTTCTCTCTTCTTTTCTGTACTTATACTTGGTATTAGGAGATATTGTTTGGCCATTATGACAAATTGCTTGTGATGTTGTTCATTTGTAAGTCGCTCTGGATAAATGAATAAATGTAAACATAATGTAGATTGCAGATTCTATTAGAACTGATTGTAATTTGAGTCTCCCATATGCTTCACGGGGAGCTGTTTCTGTGGTTACTACCTATGTAAAGCATTTCTAATCAGTCAATTAGGTTCCATTCCAGCTAGGATGCTGCCTTACATTATTTTTTGCCACTGCTGTATGGCACATTTGCGCAACAGCCCTCAAAATGACCGTAAATCAGAGTGAAAGAAATGCCTTGCTGTTCTGTCTAAAGCCAGGCTTAGACTACTGGAGTTTAAAATCCTAACTGATTATGAAATCTGGTTTCAACACACATAAGAAGAATCTTTGCAGATTTTCTTCCCTCAAATCTTAAACATGCACACACTACAAGATTTAAAATCACGGAGCATCACACGCTACAAGATATTATTTAGATTATTATGCCAAAGGGAGCGTCTCACGTGATCTCACGGAGCAGATCGCCATTGACGTTTTAGCAACTAATGTTTACCTACGTTAGCTAGCATGCTAGCAGCTTTCTACACTCACCTGGTACATTTAAAACTGAGGTGATTTCACCCCAGTGCTTCTCTTTGTCCTTACGGCTGTGGTATGTTTTCGACACATTATACAGACAATCATGTTATTACAAAACTTCTACAAGCAGTTTTTAAGCTTCATACTTCTACCTCATCATAACCTCTCACATTGAAAATCAACCTGTGATGCAATAATGTATGAATCAGAGTTAGTTGTGACCTGTGCCATAGTGGGGTTCACCTTTGTATAAAACATACTGCCAGGTCTCACTAGGAGCCATTATTGATCTCAGTATGGTGCATTGGAAATCTTCCTCTGCCTCTTTGCTTCTGCTTTTAACATGCAGCTTCCATAGTAACACTTATCTAATGCAAGAGTCTGATGCAACTGGAGGGATGACGCTGTCGAGAGTATAGTGAGACCAATTGTAGTCATTACATTGTATGTAAGATTAGCTGGAAGAAATGGTTATTCTTCATCATTATTGGAAGATCCATTTGATATTAAATTCACCACAAAATTGTTTAATAAGTAAAATGTTCTTTCCAGTGTTTACATGTTTACTACTGAAGCAGGAAGTTGGAGTGACATATCAAAGGTCTTGTTAGCTTTTGTTACATAGTCAATAACCTTTAAATGTACATCACAACTAACAAAAGCTTGATTTTTTTTCTTTGAGAAACATTTTAATAACATGTTTTAGAGGTTCAGCAGTGTAATTTTATTGTTATTTTATCGCATGACAAAGCGATGCGTAATACAAGTTATCTTTTCCATGTTGTTGTCCTAAACTAGCAGTTCTCAATCACCTGAATTAGGTGTATTAAGGAGACATGCAAAATGTGACCCTGATGAGTGACACTGCATTTTGTTGATTATTTCTTTTCTATTTCTGTGCCCTTGCATTGGGCCCAGCCAACACAGAAATCTCCAAAGTACCGCTCTTCATGTGTATTAAACATCAAACATGGACTTGGAGACTTGTTATGCCAGTAAACTATAGTAAATAATAGCAGACTGTTTTGTCTTTAAATACTTCATAGTATATAAGAAGAAAAGTAATGACTTGAGCGAAGAAATGCCTAGTGAAAGAAAGAAAAATGAGAAGTGAAGACAAAAACAGGTTATCTAAGTGTTCATGTCAGATAAAGTCATGAGGTTGGTAATAGTTTCATCACTCTAAAAGATTCTTTGAGACCTCCACTGATCTGAACTTTGACAGGGAGTGAGGGCTACATCACTGAGAGAGAGAAAACGACAGAGAAAGAATTAGAGGGTCTCAGCAGGGGAAGAGAGATTCTCAGCATGGCAGGGACAGCTCTAATTGAGAATAATTACTGCGTTTGTGGTTCTGTGGTAAACATTAGTATACCACTAAATGAACTGTAAACATGTTTGAGCATTTTCATGTTTGTACTGCCTCTGCCAAAAGGTGTGAAAAGATGAATATATTTAATAAGCATTCAGAAATTAGAAAATATGCATAATTCCCTTTATTTGTCCTCATAACAAAAACCTACATCAAAAATTTATTTTATTATTGCATTTACTACACGCCTAACTACGCGTCTCATGAGCTATGCTATAAAACAGTGGTTCTCAAACTGGGGGCATCTTCGTGTTGTGAGTGTTTTTTCCTGTTTACACAGGTTGTTAACAAATAAATAAGTAAAAATTTATGTAAATGTTTAAGGAATAATGCATATTTTAGGTTCTATGACTACACAATTATTTTTTCATGATTATTCAGCTTTTAACAGTTATGTATTAAATAATGATGTGACAAATAATTACTGAAAGTACAAATAAATCATGTGAAATGAAAGAAAAAAATGTGGAATGTTGGTCACTTCATGCACATAACTGTTGCAGCTATAATTATGTACTAAAGGCGGAGGGGCAAATATCCTTATATAATTCATAAAGTAGACGGATGAGTATGTGCATAGAATAAGTACATACATATATTACACCTCTAGAAAGGAGCAGACATCTTTTCTGATGCAACACATTAGAAGGAGTGTTTTGCAAGGAAATCGGAAAGGACAAATATAACAATTGTAATGGGAGTTTTTATATACATTTTTTTCCTTCTATTTTTCATGTTGTATATTTTCCATATGTTCAATTTGAACAGGTGTTGGCCTTCAATATTTTCTCTTTGTACGTAGCTAAAACTTATGTCAGCATTCCTCTAACAGAGGAATGGCTATGACCAGTTAGAGCTAATCTGAGAAAATACTGTTGAAGATCAAAGTTGATCCATGGACAGCCTTTATCAGTATAAAAGAGACTGTACTGAATTGCCTTCTGTCTTTCTCACTACAGAGCTTCTCTGTGTTGGATTGACCATTCTTGTAAGAAGTAAAGGACCAAAGATAAACCCTATGACTGGCTTTTCACTCTCTGTCTCACATTTAGTAACAGATTTAGAATTTTTCCACAACACAATATAAAATCAATAACAAATGGAACGACTTGATTCTCTTGTGGTATCTGCTCGCCTCTGGATTACAGTAGTAAGCAAACTATAAGCTTGTCTTATTCTTTCTCTGTTAAACCCCTTTAAGAGCACATGAATTCTGTTAAAGCACGAATATACTCTGAATCAATCAAGACAGTATAATGTTGTTTCTGTTCACGTTATTCACAAGTAATTAAAACACTGTTTTGGTGATCATAATGACTTAACATCAAAGCGCAAATGAGAAATGTTCATGGATGCTTTAACTTGTAATATATTGACTTAATCTTACCTGCAAGAAAAGATATAAAGTCAACAACAAATGAAGCATCTCAATTATTTGCGTTATCTGTTTGTCTCTACATTAACTGCAGTATTAAGTATGTTCTTGAACAGACCTTGTGAGAGCTCCTCCTAGCAGTTTGGATATATTACATCACTATACACATGAATAGACGTATTCCTGCAGACCTCTACTGAAATAATAAACAGGAGCCCATGACACTTTAAACATTTTCAGACCTTTTCAGTCTAGATAGATTCCCACGTCTAAATGGAAATGTATAAAGCTCTCACATTTTAAGTGGGAGGTCTGCCATTTTCATGAACTTTTCATTACACTAGTGCCAAACATGGTGTGTCATTTGGGACACAACTTGTATCTGTATCTGTAGCAATCTCAAAATTATTTGTGTTTGTATTTGGATAAGACTGGAAGTGGAATTACATGATTTATTTTAAATATAACTTTTTAATTTTTTTTTTTCAAAATAACGCTTATATAATTATAAAATTTCCTTAAATATCATCTTAATAAAAACAATAAAAAATACTATTTTAGGACTTTAGAGAACACGGAAGCTGAAAGAAAATATTCAGTGGTTGAAACTTTCTAAAATGTATTCAGTTCCCTTTTGAATGGTCTATTCCCGTTGCGTTAAAATGCATTTGGAGAAATCTTTGAGATCATCTCTTGGCTGACTCTGGAAGAAGCCAAGAAGAAGAAGCAGAGGAAAGAAGCACCAGCTCTGTTCGCCGCTGTCGAAGACTCCCAGTAGCGAGGATTCCCTGTGGCCATCTGGCTCGTGAAGAGCGATTCTGAGAGCAAATATCCTAAAGAGCATATTTCAGCGTGCATTTTTGCAAATGTTGCGCCGTGAGTGTGGCTCAACGGACAGGCACAGTGAGTGCGTCACCTGTCTGGGCAGTGCCCACGCAGAGGCTGCGCTCACTGAAGGCTCATTATCCCATTGCGAGAGTATGAGTTTTTCCTGTCTCCTCTCACGGATCGCCTTTTTCAAGAAGAACAGCGGAGCAGTGGGTCCTTCTCAGCGGGTGCTAGCGGTGCCCGCGTGCCCCACCGTCCTTGCGTCCTCCCGTCTCGCCTGAGTGACCAGCGTCCCTCTTCGGCTGCGAGCAACTTGGTCTCATTCGGCGCGTCTGAGGAGGATGTTGTCGCCGACAACTCCATGTCCTTGGCAGCGTCTGATGCCAAGTGGGGAGGTTCTGGTGGAGAGCTTGAAGCCCTGCCCCCTTCTCAACCTGCGAGGCCGAGACCGGACGTCAAACTCATCCGTGCCCTGTCAAAGGTGATAGAGGATCTGGGCCTCAAGTGGTCGGCTCCGGAAGAGCCCGCCCACGGCTTGTTAGATGAAGTGGTACCTGCCGGGAAGCTGTCAACAGTCCTCTCGCCAACACCCCGCCCCGTTCTTGCCTGCAGTTCATGAAGAACTCACCAAGACGTGGCGCGCCCCTACTCGGCCCGAGTAAATCCCTCTACAGCAGCGGCTTTCACCACCGTTGACAGTGCTGATGACAAGGTATACAGCAAACTCCCCCCTCTGGAGGAAGCGGTTGCTGCTCATCTTTGCCTGCCATCTGTCCTTGGATTAAAGGTCCATGCAACGCATCTCTCTAAGCCCTACAGGACCATCTCGGCGCTCGCTAACAGGGCTTATGCAGCGGCTGGCCAGGCAGGATTGGTGCTGCATACAATGGGGGTTCTCCAAGTGTTTTAAGCCAAGCTTCTCCGCAGTATGGATGAGTCTGGCCAAGAACACCAAGAGGCTTTCAACGAGCTGTGCACAGCAACAGATCTGGCTCTGCGCGCTATAAAAGCGAAGGCGCAGGCAATCAGCAAGACCATGGCCAGTTTCGTGGTGCTGGAGATCAATCTCTGGTTAAACCTCACTGAGATCAGGGACACGGAGAAGATGGCTTTCCTTGACTCACCGGTCTCGCCAAAGTGTTTGTTCGGCCCTGCTGTGGACGGGTTTGTGGAACGATTTTTGGAGGCACAAAAGACATCGCAGGCGCTTCCTCCCCAAGCTCTCTGGCCCCGCGGCTGCGGGCCGCAAGAAGAACCCCGCCACTCAGCCTGCAAAGCTGGCGTAGCCTCAGCCTCAACGGAAATCCGAACCTGGGCTGCAGCAGCACCCCTGGATGGCGAAACGCTTCCCCTTCCCGAAGCATCAAGGTCCCCGCCATTGAGTAGTGCTGGAGTAGTGCAGCGCGTACCCGAATGTTTTACCGCTGTGATAGCGGACCCACATACAATAAAGAGCAAATTTCCTCTTCACTCTCTCTCACACACTCACGCGAATGTAAGTTCCCCACCTTCTCTCGGCGAGCTCTCATTCGCAAAAATAAATCCTCTCGCCTCCCATTTCATGGCTTAGGCAGCCATTCCAGGAGTGTCAAGTTGGGTTCTAAACAAAATTCAACAAGGTTACTCACTTCAGTTCGCTCGCAGGCCATCTCGCTTCAGAGGCATTATTCAGACTTCTGTCCCGGACAATGAAGCGCTCGTTCTCCGACAAGTACTTGCAAAGGGCGGTGTGGAAATAGCACCCCCAGCGAACAGCGAGTCAGGCTTTTTCAGCCGCTACTTCCTCTTTCCAAAGAGAGATGGCGGGCTCAGGCCCATTCTGGATCTCAGACATCTGAACCGCTCGCTTATGTGCCGGTCGTTCAAGATGTTAACTATGAAACAGATTATCACAAACTTTTGCCCCAAGGACTGGTTTTTGACAGTGGATCTGAAAGATGATTACCTTGCGTCCGAGGCCTAATGGTTAGAGAGTTGGGCTAGTAACCTGAAGGTTGCCGGTTCGATTCTCACACCGGCAGGAATTGAAGGTGGGGATTGTGAATGAACAGCACTCTCTCTGCCTTCGATACCATGACTGAGGTGCCCCTGAGCAAGGCACCGAACCCCCAATTGCTCCCCGGGCGCTGGAGCAATGGCTGCCCACTGCTCCGGGTGTGTGTTCACGGTGTGTGTGTGTGCGTGTGTTCACTATTCACTGCTGTGTGTGTGCACTTGGATGGGTTAAATGCAGAGCACCAATTTCGAGTATGGGTCACCATACTTGACAATACGTCACGACTTTCACTTTCCTTCCATTTGGACTGTTTTTGGCCACACACTTTCACGAAGAGCATAGATGTGGCTTTTTCCCCTCTGAGGCAGATGGGAATCTGTATTTTGAACTACCTCGACGATTGGCTGGTTCTAGCCAGATCAGAACGGGAGTTGGCTGCTCACAGAGAGTTGTTACTCACCCACTTAGAGTGCCTCGGGTTGATCATCAACCCGCACAAGAGTCAGCTGTTGCCCAGACAGCGAGCTGTCTTTCTGGAAACGATTTTAGACTCCACCCAAATGCGAGCATGGATTACGCCAGAGCGATCCCTGACCATTCAGCAATTAGTAGCATCTTTCAAATCGGGGATGATGCACCCCCTGAAGGTTTTCCAGAGGTTACTCGGCCTTATGGCGGCCGCTGCCTCTGTAATTCCTCTGAGTCTGCTTCACATGCGGCCCATTCAGTTTTGGCTCAAAGCCCGCTTTCTACCCCTCGCCTGGCGCCTGAGGCGGCTTCCTGTCAGGGCAGACCACCATTGTATCAATGTTGTTGCCCCCAGGCTGACCTCTCGCCTGTTTCAAACAGGAGTGAGATTAGGCCTGATCTCCAGAAAGAAATTAGTCACAATGGATGCTTCCAACTTGGGTTGGGGCGGCCTGTTGGAGGGAAATCCAGCATTCGGCTCCTGGTCAGCCCCAGAGAAACGCCTGCATATCAACTACCTAGAGATTTTGTCTGTTTTCTTGGCCCTGAAAACCTTCCTACCAGCCTTAAAGGGGCACCACGTCTTGGTCCGGTTGGACAGCATGACGGTGGTGGCCTACATCAATCAGCAAGGTGGTCTGAGGTCATGCACTCTTTACAGGATGGCTCGCGCCTCCTCTTTTGGGCACAGAAGGAACTCCTGTCATTAAGGGCGGTTCATGTGCCAGGCAGATTGAACCTTGGCACAGATATGCTGTCCAGAGGCAAGGTAGCCCTGGGCGAATGGGTGCTACATCCTCAATCTGGTCAGTCTTCGGGAAGGCAGAGGTTGACCTCTTCACCTCAGAATAGAGCCCTGCATTTTAGGCCGGACCCGATGGGCCCCGACTTTTTTTACGCTTCTAGGGCCGGGCTTCGGGCCAATTTTCACATCATAGTTCAGACGCGGGCCGGGCCTCGGGCCTGTTTTAGGCTTCTCCTTATTTTTATATTTTAGACATCCATCAATTAGTGATAAAAATAAAAATTGCCGCGCTGGTGGAAACAACACGAGACCGTGCTGCCGCGACTGTCAAGAGCGGCTAGACGGTGTTTAGCGTCTCCGCCAGCAGTAGCAGCAAGCCGTCAGTGCAATTGAAGAGTTCTGCGTTCAAACGCACGCAATAGGCTAAAGCTTGCCGCAAATCCCCATGAATTTGTCCAGGGGAAATAGTAAGGAGATAAGTGTTTTCTGAGTCCGTTTCACAAGGATGAAGTTGCCGATCCTGACTCGCCGTCTCCTCATTAGATGCACCTTTAGAGAGAAATGCGTCTTTATGGATTATGATTATGATTATAATGAAAGAGTTTTTGTTTTCGATTTGTTTTATTTCATTAAGTAGTAATTTAAAGCTTTCTATAGATATATTTATCATGTCTGTGAGGCATGTATTCGCTGAGTTTCAGTTCATTTTTGTGAAGCGCTTCTGTTCAAGATGAGACACCAGAAAGCGCATCATGTTTGTTTTCTTTATTTTATAAAAACACAATGTTTTGTTGATATTGTGAGTGCACACAATTAAAAGTAGACTATTTACAGTTCTGAATGATGTATTACTCTTACTTTTATGAGCAAAAATGACGGCGTATCCACAGAAAAAAAGGCAAGTGATCGCGCTGGCATCTCCATGTCCTGCAAAGCGCGCTTTAGCTTCCATTCTCTGCACAAACTATTGGATACAGCACACATTTATATAGGTTAAGCGTTTAAACATTGTTATATGCTTGAACTGTTTTATATCTATAGATTTTATTTTAGGCAAGTCGTGATGATTTGAGAAGGCTAAATTGATCAAACATAGATTATGATCAGCTTACTGTATGCCGCTGGCCGCTTGGTCGTTAGGCTATAAAAAACAAAAACTTATAACGAACAAAAAATGCTCCAAACATTTTTCTAAATTAACTTAATAAAAAAACTAAACGAAATATAATCACTTTGCCATTACATACAAAACTGAACTATTTTAATAGCTAAAAAAGTATAAGCTGTTTTGGGAGAAGGGGGAAAAAAGACGGGCTTGGGTCGGACTTGGGCTGGTAACTCTGATAAGCTGTCGGACACGGGTCGGGCTAGGATCTGAGCGTCTCGGGCCAGGGTCGGGCTAGGGCCTAAATTTGAGGCCCATGCAGGGCTCTACCTCAGAAGACAACTCTCACTGCCCAGCATACTTCTCGATACAGCGAGATGCTCTGGCCCACGACTGGCCCAGTTCTCACCTGTACGCAATTCCCCCGGTCGCCCTGATTCCTCAGGTCATCAGGCGGGTTAGGGAGACCTGTGACGTCGGTTAAGCGAGTGGGTGACTTGCAAGCGCTGTCAATCAGTGCCTCATATCTTGAGTTTGGACCTAACGACTCATTCTAAAACTAAGACATGTTTATGTTCCTAAAGTGTTCTCAACTCCGTTCAGAGCTCAGGTGATCTCCCAATTGGCGCTCCCTGTTACAGATAGTGAGCAGAGTCTGAACCTGCTCTGTTCAGTGAGGGCTCTGAGGGTATATTTAGAGTGCTCTAGCCTGTTTAGACAGTCAGAACAGCTTTTTGTTTGCTTTGGAGGCTGCCATAAAGGATCGCCGGCTACAAAGCAGTGGCTTTCTCGCTGGATTATAGGTGCAATAGGCTTGGCTTATGCCTCAGAAGGCTTACAATGCCCTATAGGTGTGAGAACCATTCCACAAGGGGGATGACCTCCTACTGGGCATGGTCCAGTGGAATTTCTATTGCTGAGATTTGTGTGGCCGGCTGGTCTTCGCCGTCCACATTTGCCAGATTTTACAACTTAGACGCCCCTGCCCTGCAGGCACGAGTTCTTTTGGTTTAAATTACCATTCTTCCCCTTGGGTGAAGCTGGTTATATTAGTGCTTCTCAGCTACTAGCTAGGGGCACAATGTGCTCATGTTCTTAGGGGTCCTTAGTAGCACTCCAAGACTGGGCTCGCAGAGCAGGTTATTCTGTATCTGCTCATAGAGCGGCATGATTGGATGCGTTCCCCAAATGCATTTTCATGCAATGGGAGAGACCGTTCGAAAGGGAATGCTCCGGTTACTGACATAACCTCGGTTCCCTGAGATAAGGGAATGAGAGTTGTGTTACTTGCCGTGCTATAAGCTGCACGTGAATCGATGACTGACGCTTCAGTCGAATGATCTAATGAATGGCGCTCTGAGCCGACTTATACAGGGGTCGGCTCCACCCTTTCTGGTGGGCTAAAGCACCATTGGTTTGAGCAGCTACACAAACGTGGACAAATCAGGCTTCAGTACAAAGTAAAACAGGAGTTTTCCCCAAATGCGTTTTCACACAAAGCTCATTCCCTTATCTCAGGGAACCGATGTAAAGTCAGTAACCGGAGCATTTACTCTGACGGTATACTGAAAAAAAATGTTCTGTCAGGATCCACATGACCTTTGAATTTTGCACAGTTTTTGAAATCACAGTCTCACTTACTACAGAAGTTTATTTAAATATTTTGTTTTTCTTTTTTTTTGTGTTTGTGAGAATGTAGCATTAATTTACCTGCAGAGAACAGGTAAACGCTTTGCTTTGACTGTCACGCTTTGCTTTGACTGTCACGCTTTGCTTTGACAGTCACGCTTCGCTTTGACAGTCACGCTTTGCTTTGACTGTCAATCACCAGTGTTGGTTTTTTGAATCTGCATCACTGCATTTCAATATTTTAGTGAAATTTTAAATCGTAATTTTAACAGCTCATGAAAGGGGTCATGCCATTGATATTACCAGAGCACTGAGCAGTTTAAATAGAAACTTAGTTGATAGAAGGACGCAGTTGCATGGATGAAGCAATATCAATGTAAGAGTCTAAAATGCATGCATACAGTTCAGACGAATGGTAAAGAAATTGCCCTCTTTAACAGTGCAGTTTAACGAAGCTAAAATAATCTAAACATTATCAACAACATTGACATAAGAGCGCATGCATTTTACGTGCATCTGACTGACAGATCAACCATGATTTATCTGTTAATCAGATGCATGTAAAATCACTTTTTCTGTACCCGCGCTTTGGATGTGTGTACCCATGGGCGAAGAAAGAAGATAGTCTATGTATGACCAGATGATTTTTATCCAAAAGGAGAGGATGTGAACATTATGGAGCGCTGAACCCTCTCATGCCGTGTGTGTTTCATTCATACTCGACGCCGGAGGGTGCTCTCGTGCAGAAAGTCCAAAATGGCCTTGCAGAAGTAATAATAACTTATGACATGCAGGAAATCTCAATATGGACAAAGGGATCCCGATATCTAACTGTAGCTAAAAAAAAAGGTAATTTCAAGTTATTTCCAGGTAATAAATAAATAAATTATATGAATAATGCAGTGCTAATTGACATAACATTTATTACAGTATAGAAACTATTCCTTATTTATGCCTTATTATGTGTTTGTATAAACCAATCATAAAATTGTCATTAGGAAAATACAGAAAACAAAATATAGAATACAAATTACTGGTTATCGTCCAGCAGTGTATTTGATTTTTTTTTAATTCTTTTTTTTTTACATTTCTATCCCCCTCACTTCTGAAATGATGGCTACGCCCTGCAATGATGTGTGCAGTACAGAAAACAGCGCGCCAGTCGTCTTCTGCTTGAATGGTTCAAAGTCATATTAAAATGTGCACAAAGGAATCGATAAGAGGAATCAAAATTTTAATTTGATAACAATTAGACGAATCCTGACTTTAAGCGTCCTATTCTAGAATTGGAATCGATTTTGGATTACCATGCCAAGGTACAGTTTAACGTTAAATAAAAAGCCTTTAGTTCTACCGAAAATATGCCTGGAGTCCACCTTATAACACCTTATTGCTATTATAACAAACCACACTTTTAATGTGATTTTAAACCATTCAAGTCAAGAAGACTCATGTGCTTTTTTCTTTGCTGCACACACATTGTGTAATCATTCTTTAGCCTGTTGATTTTCATTCATAGTATTCAGCTAACAATGAAATATTTTGCAAAAAGAGTTAGAATAAATGTGAATGATACCTTAAGATTTTTTGGTAACGCTTTAGATTACAACTCACAACGTACTGCGTAAGTAAACAGAATTTACAGTGTAACTTTTTTGTAATTATAGTGTACCTATTCAGTACCTCTGTGTAGGTATAAGGGAATAATATGTGAAGTTTGGGGAATAAAGGGGTAATAACCTGCAAAATGACAAATTATTTCTACTGTAAGTATTTTGAAACTAAGGGGTACCTATTCTAATATTACGTGGTATGTAGGCTATGACCTAACAACAATCATATTTGCAAGCAATTTAGCAAAAACATAAACTGTGTAGGCCTACTTTTTAAACACGCAGGGTTATTGTTTCAATCCAAATGCTCGGTTGAGACTGTTGGGTTAGGAAGCTGACTTGATTTGACCCAATTTGGGTTGATATCAGTAATAAAGTAACCCAACGGTCCTGGGTTAGGAACAGTGTTGCCAAGTCTGCGGTTTTCCCGGGGAACTTTTACTGGGGAACCCCCCTCGAAATGTGATTGGGCTAGTTTTGAGTAGCAATTGGGTGGGTTTTTGTTGTGAAAACTGGGCAACCCTGGTTAGGAATGTGGAGGACATGAAAGAGAGCATGCAGCAAGTCACGAGAGTTCAAATGCGAACAGTTCTGTGTGCGACGAAATCCGTGTCTGCGGTGCTTAAGATGGAAACATCTGGAAAAATCAATCGAAGCGCAGACGAGGGACAACTTTGAAACTGTCTGGAGTGGGTTTGTTTAAAACTGGAATAGCGAGCGGGAACTGGAAACAGCTGTAATGGTGCTTGATACGAGTCCATGTTTGCGGCGCTCATGACAGGAATATGTGTCGAAAATACAAGAAAACTGATCGAAGCAAAGAGGAGAGAGATTTTTGAAACTTACTGGAATGTGTTCTTTTAAAACTGAAGGGTTTTGTCCGAGTATGTTCTCATAACACTGAGCAGTGACTGATGAGCAGTAAAGCCGGGATCTGGTCAATATTGTGCTTGAGGACGTGGATCAAAACGGTAAAATCCTGTCAGTTCACTATAATACACATTTTAATCTTGACTTTCAGTGTTTATTACTGTGTGCTTATTGACGTGATGGTTTGGCCGCAATAGTTTAACTTGGTCAGTGGGTGAAAAACATGAACAAATTGAACAAAATCTTAAATTTGTTCTTAAACAAGCTTTTCAAAAGAATGTGGTTTAACTGTATAAGAGTTGCTTTGCTTTTTTCTGAACTGGTGTAATAAATTTTTATATTTTATTATCTGTTGCCTGTGTTGTTACTGTTGTCATATTGTGTGTGATTTTAATTTAAAAACCCAAATTTCAAACAATATTTGAATTAAATAAAACAGTCACCATGTTTATTGATATATTACCTGATATATAATGTATGTATGTATGTATGTATGACCTACTGTATAAAAAATCATTTTAGAGCAATTTGTTGTAGCCACTTAACCTGTAATTACATGGAATAAGGGGGGAACAAGCACCACTTTAAATTACAGCACGCAAATGTTGTATTTACCATGTAACTACATGGAACAAGAAGGTAACAAGCACCACTTTAATTTACAGCCCGCAAATTTTCTATTTACCCCTTAACTACATGGAATAAGGGGGGAACAAGCTCCACTAATTTACAGCCCGCAACTGTTGTATTTATCCTGTTACTACATGAAATAAGGGAGGAACAAGTCGGGCTTAAACACAGAACAAGTGCATATGTGTCAAGTCAAGTCAAGTCACCTTTATTTATATAGCGCTTTTAACAATACAGATTGTGTCAAAGCACTTAACAGTATCAAATTGGAGGATAGAGTGTCAGTAATGTATAATAATAAGATTAAACACTCAATTTTCAGTTAAAGGCATTTCATTATTGAATTCAGAGATGTCATTGTCTAGCTCAGTTTAGTTTAAATAGTATCTATGAAATCAAATTGACGATAATCGATAGAAATTAAGTGTCCCCAACTGAGCAAGCCAGAGGCGACAGCGGCAAGGAACCAAAACTCCCTCTGTGACAGAATGGAGAAAAAAAACCTTGGGAGAAACCAGGCTCAGTCGGGGGGCCAGTTCTCCTCTGGCCAGGATATTATTATTTATTTTTTTACTTATTGTTTTAATTAAATTTTAAATGTACAAATGTATTATATTTCTATTTTTATATTGTTGCAATTTCTAACAATAATAGTATTATGTAGTTAGGTATTTTATTATATTATAGTTATTTTGTTTAATTTTTAGTTTTATTGTATTTAAGTCGAGGTCTTTACTGGGGATATGTCCCCGGGGCTCATCCAGGTGTCCGGCCTCCGCCGACGGTCAGGGTCGCAGACATCATCTCCCGGCGCCGATCCACCATCTGATCCGGACACGGACTGAGAAACAGAATAATAAAGAAACAGACAAATATTAGCATAGATGCCATTCTTCTTACGATGTAACGAGTACATCGTGTGTTACGAGGAGTGTTCCCAGTTCCGGTTGATCTAATTAATGCAGCCTAACAATCCTTTAACGGATTTGAATAACAGAAGTGTATTAGTGTGTTATGTGTAAGCCAGGTTAAAGAAATGTGTCTTTAATCTAGATTTAAACTGACAGAGTGTGTCTGCCTCCCGAACAGTGTTAGGTAGATTGTTCCAGAGTTTGGGCGCTAAATAGAAAAAGGATCTGCCACCCGCAGTCGATTTTGATATTCTAGGTATTATCAAATGGCCAGAGTTTTGAGAACGCAGCAGACGTGGAGGACTATAATGTGATAAGAGCTCGCTCAAGTACTGAGGAGCTAAGCCATTCAGGGCTTTATAAGTAATTAACAAGATTTTAAAATCTATCCAATGTTTGATAGGGAGCCAGTGCAGTGTTGACAGAACCGGGCTAATATGGTCATACTTCTTGGTTCTAGTAAGGACTCTAGCTGCTGCATTTTGGACCAACTGTAGTTTATTGTTCAAGCGTGCAGAACAACCACCCAGTAAAGCATTACAATAGTCTAACCTTGAGGTCATAAACGCATGAATTAGCATTTCTGCATTTGACGTTGAGAGCATAGGTCGCAATTTAGATATGTTTTTGAGATGGAAAAATGCAGTTTTACAGATACTAGAAACATGGCTTTCAAATGAAAGATTGCTATCAAACAGCACACCTAGGTTGCTAACTGATGAAGAAGAATTGACAGAGCAGCCATCAAGTGTTAGATAGTGTTCTAGGTTATTACATGTGGGGTTTTTAGGTCCGATAATTAACACCTCTGTTTTTTTCAGAATTTAGCAGTAAGAAGTTACTCATCATCCAGTTTTTTATATCGACTATACATTCCGTTAGTTTCTCAATTTGGTGTGTTTCACCGGGCTGTGAAGAAATATAGAGCTGAGTATCATCAGCATAACAGTGAAAGCTAACACCATGTCTCCTGATAATATCTCCCAAGGGTAACATGTAAAGCGTGAAAAGTAACGGCCCTAGTACTGAGCCTTGAGGTACTCCATACTGCACTTGTGATCGATATGATACCTCTTCATTTACTGCTACGAACTGATGGCGGTCAGATAAGTACGATTTGAACCATGCTAAGGCACTTCCACTAATGCCAACAAAGTTTTCTAGTCTATTCAAAAGAATGTTGTGGTCAATAGTGCCGAACGCAGCGCTAAGATTCAGTAGAACTAATAAAGAGATACAACCATGATCAGATGATAGAAGCAGGTCATTTGTAACTCTAATGAGAGCAGTCTCAGTACTATGATACGGTCTAAATCCTGACTGGAATTCCTCACAGATACCATTTTTCTCTAAGAAGGAATATAATTGTGAGGATTCTACCTTTTCTAGTATCTTTGACAGAAAAGGGAGATTTGAGATCGGTCTGTAATTAACTAGATCTTTGGGGTCAAGTTGTGTTTTTTTAATGAGAGGCTTAATAACAGCCAATTTGAAGATTTTGGGGACATATCCTAATGACAATGATGAATTAATAATAGCCAAAAGAGGATCTATGACTTCTGGAAGCAGCTCTTTTAGTAGTTTAGATGGAATGGGGTCTAACATACATGTTGTTGGTTTAGATGATATAACAAGTTTATACAATTCTTCCTCTCCTATAATAGAGAATGAGTGGAATTGTTCCTCAGGGGATCTATAGTGCACTATCTGATGTGATACTGTAGCTGACGGCTGCATGGTTACAATTTTATCTCTGATAGTATCGATCTTGAAAGTAAAGTAGTTCATAAAGTCATTACAGCTGTGCTCTTGGGAAATGCCAACACCTGTTGATGCTTTATTTTTCGTTAATTTAGTTACTGTATTGAATAAATACCGGGGGTTATGTTTGTTTTCTTCTAGAAGAGACGAAAAGTAATCAGATCTAGTCGTTTTTAATGCTTTTCTGTAGGATAGGGTACTTTCCCGCCAAGCTATACGAAATACCTCTAGTTTTGTTTTCCTCCAGCTGCGCTCCATTTTCTGGGCTGCTCTCTTTAGGGTGCGAGTGTGCTCATTATACCACGGAGTCAAACTGTTTTCTTTGATCTTCCTTAAGCATAAAGGAGCAACTGTATCTAAAGTGCTAGAAAAGAGAGAGTCCATAGTTTCTGTTACATCATCAAGTTTTTCTGCTCTGTTGGATATGCTGAGGAATTGAGATAAATCAGGAAGATTACTTACAAAGCAGTCTTTTGTGGTAGAAGTGATGATTCTACCATACTTGTAACAAGGAGTAGAATTTACAGATTTAGCTATATGGAGTTTACACAAGACTAGATAATGATCTGAGATATCATCGCTTTGCTGCAGAATTTCAACACCACTAACATCAATTCCATGTGACAGTATTAAATCTAGAGTATGATTTTGACAATGAGTAGGTCCTGAAACATGTTGTCTAACCCCAATGGAGTTCAGAATGTCTATGAATGCTGATCCTAATGCATCTTTTTCATTATCGACATGGATATTAAAATCACCAACAATTAAGACTTTATCTGCAGCCAGTACTAACTCAGATAGAAAATCAAAAAATTCTTTAATAAAGTCTGTGTGGTACCCTGGTGGCCTGTACACAGTAGCCAATACAAACATCACAGGGAATTTATCACTAACGTGTTTCTCTAGATAATGTTATACGCAGCACCATAACTTCAAACGAGTTATACTTAAAGCCTGCCCTCTGAGAAATACTGAGAATATTGCTATAAATTGTAGCAACACCTCCCCCTTTACCTTTTGGACGTGGCTCATTTTTATAGCAGTAATCTTGGGGGGTAGACTCATTTAAAGTAATGTATTCATCTGGTTTTAGCCATGTTTCTGTCAAACAAAGCACATCTAGCTTATGGTCAGTGATCATATCATTTCCAATAGTGCTTTTGTAGAAAGGGACCTGATATTCAGTAAGCCAAGTTTTATCAATTGTTTCTCTGTATTGTAAACATTTTTTATTTGTTGAACATCAATTAAATTGTTACTATTACTTTGGTTTGGACGTTTTCTGTATTTTCTAGTACAGGGAACAGACACAGTCTCTATAGTGTGATATCTAGGTGAAGGAGTCTCTATGTGCTGAGAATTAACTGACTTCTGTGACGTCAGTTACAGTTACAGTGCACAGTAATTACAGGGAAAAAATATTGCACTAATTTTAATTGAATTGTTTGATGGCCAAATTAAACCCTTTTTTTTTTTTTTTTTGCTATAAAAACATCACAGTATACATCCACTGAAATAAAATGTTGTATCGTGTATTTTATTTTTCTTCTGTGAACAGTTGGAAAGAGGTAAGCTTGTTTTAAGCTGCATTTAACCTTGATGGTATATCTGTCAGGGGCGGATGAAGGAGATGAGCGAGGACTCAATTTGCAGGAGGAAACAGGGCTTTATTAATCATAAAATGAAATAAACAAACGAAAACTACCCCGTAGGGGAAACAGACTGGCAAGGCAGGACACGGCAAAGCAGAATAGGACACAACCAGGGTAACATCGACAACAAACTCGCACAGGACTGCAAACACAAGGAGATTATAAAGGGAGCAAATGAGGAGGGTAACGAGGAAACACAGATGGGGCAAATGAACCAATAATCAGGTAACAAGATGGGTGGGGTCAAGACAATTGACATGAGAGCACATGGCACATAAAACCAAACAAGACAATCCATGTGCTCACACCAAACAAAAACACAAGCACATGGCCAGCAAAACAAATCACTAGCCATGTGCAAAACAGGACATGAACACTCAGCTAATGAGGAAACTCATAGCGTGTTCACACAAAAAATGACAAACATGAAAGCACGCAGCCAGTGAAAAACACAAGCTGCGTGCAACACAGAAAAAGACAAAACAAGAGAAAGCACACAGCAGAAAAACGAGCTGCGTGCAACAAAACAAGACAATGAAAAAGCACGCGGCTGAACCCGAACAGCGTGCCAAACAAAACACGGACAGAGGAGCGCACGGCCTGAGCGAACTCGAGACCGCACGCTCCCACAAGAAGACAGAACTTGGAGCGTGAGTGTCTGAACCCCGACACAAAACCAAAACTGAGCCTGAACAAGACATGAGTGCTGGGATCCGAACACCACGCTCCAACATGAAACAGAGCATGCAGACGAGAGAGAGCGCGCGGCTCGAGCACACTCGAAAATAAGACAAGAGGGGAGTGTCAGGGCTCTGTCACAAAACCACGAATAAGCTACACCGAAGTGACAGAACCCTGACAATATCATGCAAAGTTATCTGGTAATAGTGGTGTTGGGAAGTTGCTGAGATCGACGAATAAGCTTTCATAAGATAAGTAGACTTGTGAATTAAAAATCATAGCAGAAACTCATTAACTCATTTCACTAGATGTCCAGTTTTGTTGTTCGGTAATCTCCATCATGTTTCATTTAATTATAGAATGGTTAAAAATACCTAGGCCTATAATAAAATATCAATATAAAATTATAAAAAGTATATCGTCTTTTTAAATCACTCCCAAACATAAGATTATTGTTTAGGCCATATATACCATGTAATATTAGAATAGGTAGGCTACCCCTTAGTTTCAAAATACGTACAGTATAAATGATTTGTAATTTTACAGGTTGTTACCCCTTTATTCCCCAAATGTCACATATTATTCCCCTACCTACACGGAGGTACTGAATAGGTATGCTATAATTACAAAAAAGTTACCAGCAACTACGCAGTTCTTTGCAGGTTGCATATCTGGCTGTTACCCCCTTATTACCCAAATGTAACACATTGTTCCCTTATATCTACACGTTTTATCAGTCAAAGCATCTCTATATGCATGTTATTCAGCTGTAGTGATATCTGATGCATTTGTCCATATAAGGGATTTTCTGGAATATGATAAGTTTAATTCTTCTATGAGTCTCATTTGTGAAACAGGCATTATAGTACATGAGAGTGTTTAATGCTCCATAATGCTCACATGGCCTTATTTTGGGTAAAAATAGAAAAATAATAGTAAAGTACTTGTTTTTGACGTAATAAAACTGTCTTTCTGTAAATTCAGAGTTATGTTATACTGCTGTACTATACCCTTCTTTTACCCTACTATACCCAGACTTTTCATTTGGGTCTGGATTTCCAAGATGCAGCATCTATGATCTTTCACAATCGGAGCCAGTTACTTTTGGAGGAAGTAATGTTGAAATGTAATCAAAAGCTTAAATGTTATCAATATTTTTTGTGTATATCTGTGTTTACCCCTTTTGTTCCCACATCTTACGTCTGAAAAATACCTTGCCTAAGATGAGAGATGTAGTTACCATATAAAACACCAATTTTTCTCACAGGTTCCACCACAGATTTTCACTTTTTTTCCCCACTGACCCTTCTTCTCGAACTCTCACTGCAATATACTGCTTTCCCCAGGCAAGAATCTGAGCCATATGCTCTTTTAGCATTCACCCAAAACACAATAAAGCTCACAGAAGGAGATTGGAAGCATTTTATCTAACTTTTTTTAATTTAATGTTGTAGGATCTAATGACTTTTATTTGAAGGCACAATACCATTTTCATGTGTGCTGTAACATTTAAATCTTGCCTGAAATGTCCCTGAGATCAATAAACAGGTTCTAAAAAATATTTTGTGACACCAAACAATGCAATTTTCATTCGCAGCAAGTCTTAAAAAAATCAGTTCACATGATTCTGTTGAAACTTACAAACTCACAATTATCCATGTCATCTTTAACGAAAGTCATACAAGGAATCTGCCAATTTTCACATTATGGTAATATAAAAATGTATGTATGTGTCTCAGTGATTTTCCTTCTGTAGAGAAAGGCAGTGACAGTCAACACTGTTGCCAGTAAGTTACTGTAAATAAGATTTACAGTAGCAAACTGTATTTAATTTACAGTTGCAAACTGTACTCTTTTACAGTAAATTACTGTAAAAATAATCCAATTCATCAGTATACTACTGTAATTCATTCATTTTAATATAGATTTCATTAGTTTTTATAATTTTTATATAGAATTCATTTTATTTTTACTCTACATAGGTACTACTGGCATTCAATTAAAACAGATACACTAATTACAAAATATCAAATTCTTTATTTAAAACATTGTATGTATAACACTTAAAAATACAGTCTTCCAATGCTGGAACAGTGCATCTTCACCATTTCTCCTGTCTTAGGACGTTTTGCAGTGCATTATGTTGTATCCTCTGGATTCATCCTCACAAAAATGCATAGCCATCTGCAAAACCCAGGTGTTGCTCCAAAACGTGGCCACCACCTTTGCTCACCATCCACTTTGTTAGTGACAAAAATGTCTTCTCTGCAAAACAAGAGGTAGAAATTACACACTTTTAAAAGGCAAACCCCATATAAAATACACAAACCTCTCAAAAACATAGTTGTTCTCTTACCATGAATTATCAGTCTCAGGGTGGATGGCATGCTCATGTCTTTTCTTGATGCTTCATTGCAGTTGCCTTTAAAACACAAATACAAAAAAAAAAAAAAAAAAAAAAAATGCAGTAAATCTTAAATTCTATTAAAAACTATAAGAAACTAATTCTAAAACTAGAAAGGCAGCTGGCCATAAAATTTGTTTAAGCTAGCTAACATATGGTTTTATTTTCTCAATAGGCTACTGGCCAACATTAACTACTAACACCTAAACAAAATTAATGTTAATATAAGATCAGCGCTGCTCGTTAAAAATAATTTTAATTCGGTAACTTAATTCAATAAACTGACAAAAGTCGTTTGTAACGACAGCGCAGTTTACCATAGTGAAGTTTGTTACCCCCATGTTGACGGGTAAATGTTACTAGGTTAAACTGGTGTGCAAAAATGACACAAACACAGACAAACATACATATATTTTTACCTTGCTTGCTGGTCTTATTCTCTCGTAAGGTGGATTGACACACAGCGCAGATGTTCTCCGGAGGTCTTCCACTCTCGCGGGTTCATCCCCGGGAAAAACCCGCGGCACTGCCCCGCTGCTCCGCTGCTTCCGTGTCTTCCTCGGACTTGTGCGACTTGAAAAGACAATATAGAACCTATTATACCATCTACAGTGGATGCGGACAGTAAAGTGATGCCCCGGTATATTTCTGACGTAGCCTACAGATGTACTCCAAGCACTCACGCTGTTTCTGACATGAAGAACAAACGGATTTTCCAATCATTACAAAAGTGAAAGTCGTGACGTATTGTCAAGTACGGTGACACATACTCGAAATTGGTGCTCTGCATTTAACCCATCCAAGTGCACACACACAGCAGTGAATAGTGAACAAATGCGCACACACACACCTTGAACACACACCCGGAGCAGTGGGCAGCCATTGCTCCAGCGCCTGGGGAGCAATTGGGGGTTCGGTGCCTTGCTCAAGGGCACCTCAGTCATGGTATCGAAGGCAGAGAGAGTGCTGTTCATTCACAATCCCCACCTTCAATTCCTGCCGGTGTGAGAATCAACCGGCAACCTTCAGGTTACAAGCCCAACTCTCTAATCATTAGGCCACGACTTCCCCTTTGCGGTGTAACACGTCCAGTGCTACAGTCTATGGTCCAGTGTAGTCAGTCCCAAGCTGTTGCGGCGTTGCAGAAACGGTGTTGTGCAAATCGTGTCAATCCAAATGTAAGAAATGAGGAAAATAAAACAACCTCAATAAAATGGTGCCAAAGAGGCCATTATGGGAAATACAGTAGTATACAGCATTTTTTTAAAAATACAGTAAGTCTCTGTATATGGGGTTTAACGTCACAGAAAAATCCCATGATGCAAAGGGTATTACAGTTATTTACAGTAAAGGGAATTTGCAGTATTATACTGGGTGATGTACAGTAAATAACTGTAGAAATTACAGAAATGTCTAACAGTGTGCTCCAGTCCTGTCCGGAGATCTTCCTTCTCTGATGTTCCTGTCTGATTTCCTGGTCCCATCTCCTCTGTAGGTTTCAGCCAGTTCTCTAGATCCTTTGGCCCTGCTGGCCCCACTTGGCTCTGCCCTCGCTGCTAGCTCCATGCAGCTCTGCAACTTCACCTTGGGCATCATGTCCACCAGGTCAGTGTGAGGCTGAGGGGTCCAGGCCCATGCCTCCAGATCAGCCTGTCAGCCCTTCGACTCTGCCACGGCTCTGTGTTCCCTCATCTCCACTGTGGCCCATTTATCCTGGGACTCCTCTGGGCTCCCTCATCCCTCCGGATCAAACTCGGTCAGGCGTTGCTCAGCCTCCGCCACGGACTTCCGGGTCTCCGGCTATACCTTGACCCTCTCTTCTTCCTTCCTCCGGTTTCCCCGTTATCCTCGCTCTCTTGGTTGTCGCCGCAGTCAGCAGAGTCCCGATCTCCACCTCGGTCACGCAAACCAACAGCTGCACCTTGGGATTCCAGGCCATCGATGTCACCCTGATCTGTCTGCTACTCTGCTTGGTTCCTGCACATACACAGGTTCAGCCTTCATCAGTCGGTCCCAGTGTTCCGCCCAGCCTTTCAGCCAAAGCTACACCCTGGTTCCTCCTGCCTTCAGCTCCATCGTGGCCTGCTCTTCCTGGTTGCTGTCCATTACCAGCTCCACACCCTCTTTCGAAGCCTACGAAGGAGGCTTTCTAAGAAGAAAACAAACAAACTAACCACCTGAGCAAACCATCAATTTTTTTTTTTTTTTTTTTTGTTAACAACTGTTTATTGAATTTTCTTCTGGGAACAATAGTATAAAACAAAAAGCAGCTGTGCAAATTTAGAACCCACTCCAACCCATCCCACCCCCTGGTAGACTTAAAAAATAAATAAAATTAAATAAATAATAATAATACAAAATTAATTAATATTAATAGATAAATAAATATAAAATAGTTTTTACAAAGATTTTAGAAAAGATGACACAACTTAAACTCCTTGGGGTCGGCTGTTTTTTCTAATCAGTGTGAAAGACACTAAAAATACTCCGTCGATTTTGGTCATACAGATAAGTGTTATACATCAATTGAAACTTTGAAGTATCTATTTTTTTTCAGGTACACTCACAATAAAAACAAAATGTTGTGGTTTTGGAAAATAAAGAAAACAAACAGGGTGCGCTCTCTGTCTTCTCCGTGTCCGCGAGCTGCTTTTAGAAACGCGTCACTAAAATGAACTGTAACTCAGCAAATACTCAGCGCAAAGACATGGGAGTTATATTTATAGAAAGCTTGAAGTGTCTAATTTTAAATGAAGTAAATCTTAAAGCTGAATACCATAAATTGACAGTTTTCACATTAGATCCGTGTATACGAGAAGCTGGAAGATGGAATGAGAGTTCCATCGAGTTAATGTCCAACAAATACACAGTCCAGGTTCGTCTGTCCATTGTGTGAGGAGGATTCCAACGGTTGACTAGCAATTTTTTTGCTGTTGTGAGAGCAGCTAACAGTAAACATCTTTGTTGGACGGAAAAGGTGAAGTCCCAAAAGTCATTCATGAAAAAATGGCACGGAGTCAAACATATCTCAGTACCCAACAAATATGAAAGGTCCTGTGAGAGTCCAAAAAGGTGAGAGAGAGGGGCACTCCCCAAAAAAAAAAAAAAAAAAATGCATAAAACGTGCCTAAAGATCCTTGCGAACAGTGGCCACACTTAGGAGAAGATGACAGATTCATATAAAAACATTTCATTGGAGTCAAGTAAACCCTATGCAGCAATTTCCAATGAATCATTTGGTGATTAGGGTTTTTAGAAGACAATTTAAACATACCCCATACCTGATCCGAAAATAAAACATGCACATCCTCATTAAGATTCTTAGCCCAAACAGTTATAATAGATAAAGGTTCGTATGAATGCTCCAGAAGAAAGAGATAGATGACTGAAGTAGAGGAGGGAGATTCCTCAGAAGGAAGGATTCGTTTCCACAAAGAGTGAACAGGCAGTTGAAAGTTCCAAGGCACCCCATATGCCCGTAGAGCTGATCTAATGCACAAATACATAAAAAAGGAGGTGCCGGGCAGATTATATTGAGTTTTGAGATTCTGGAAGGATTTTAAACCACTATCATCATAGATATCTCCCAGAGTATTTACTTTATTATGAGTCCATTGCGAACAATGAAATGGAGTACTGCCTGACAAAAGATTATTATTGTGGAAAATAGGCGAATGCCTATGCCATATTGTAACTAGTTGTGAACGTCTTTCAACATCCCTCCATGTGAAGAGGAGGTGGGTTACAATGGGACCAAACCGAGATTTACACTGCCTAAGCGGAACCCCCGACAAAACAAGATGCTTCAATTTATACGGATAAATAATAGATTCCTCAATTGCTCTCCAAGACACAGAAGCGTCAGGATCAAACCAAACTGATAAAGGGCGGAGGGAAAAGGCTTGAGCGTACAGTCTAAAATTGGGGAAAGAAAGACCTCCATGTAATCTACATCGTTGTAAGGTAGTCAGTTTAATACAAGGACGTTTCCCATCCCATATATACCGTGAGACACATGCATCAAGTTTGTTCCAGTAGCCAACCGGTGGAGCGAGAGGAATCATAGAAGAAAATAAATTAATACGTGGGAGAACATTTGTTTTAATCACCGATATATAAGCCTGAAAAGAAGTAGGAAGACGAGACCAATTTTCCAAATCTGAGAATACTTTGGCTAGAATACTATTATAGTTTTTTGAGAGGATTTCCTGCAGGGAAGGAAAAACATCTATCCCCAAGTACTTAAAGTTTTGAATCAATGGAATAGATATAGAAAGGGACATGGAATCAATTTTAGAATTGAAGGGAAGTAGACATGATCCAAAATGGTCAAATAAATTCAACACATGAGGAATAGAATGTGACGGCTTCTCCAAAAAACAATAAGATATCATCAGCAAACAAAAAAATATGATGATGAGTATTCCATATAATTATGGGAGAAATAGTTTCAGACTGTCGGACCGCTTGAGATAAGGGTTCCAAGGATAGGGCAAATAACAGAGGAGAAAGTGGGCAACCCTGACGAGTATCTCGATGTATAAAGAATGGATTAGAGTGAACAGCACCTGTGAGAACAGTGGCTGCTGGATTGGCGTACAGAACTTTTATCATATTTATGAAACTCGATCCTAGACCCAGATGCTGTAGAACCACCCATAAATAGTTCCGTTCTAGCTGGTCGAAAGCTTTCATCGCATCTAGAGATAATACTGCGCAAGGGGAGGATGAACTATTCGTTGAATTAATAATATGATATAACCTGCATAAGTTATCTGAAGCTGAGCGAGATTTAATGAATCCTGTTTGGTCTTGATGAACTAGCCTGTTCATAAATTTCTCTAGATGGTGAGATAGTACTTTAGCATATAATTTAACATCAGTCCCTGTCAAAGAAAGTGGCCGGTAACTAGAACAGGAAGTCGGATCTTTATCTTTTTTTGACAAGAGAGAAATAACAGCTATATTAATAGATGGGTGAAATGAGCCTTGAGTAATTGAAAAAATTATCATTTCTAACATGAAGGGGCCTAAATCTGACCAAAAAGTAGTATACAATTCGATTGGAATACCATCTATGCCTGGGGATTTCCCCTTGTTTATAGATCGGATTGCTGACTCCAGCTCCTGAAGAGTGATCGATTCAGCCAGGCATTCCGAATATGAATCTGACAGCCTAGGTAAATCAAGGATGGACAGAAAAGATTCAAAAGAGTCAGGGTCACCATCCGCAGAAGAAGTATAGAGGTTAGAGTAAAAAGAGTGGAAGGTGATATTAATGTCTTTTGGGTCTGTCATAATGAGCCCAGATTGGGATTTCACTGCTGAAATATTAGCAAACTTTTCACTTTTGCGTAATCTTAGAGCTAAAAGGTGGCTTGGTCTACTCCCTTGAAAATAGTAATTCTGCCTGGATCTTTGAATCAGGAATTTTGCCCTGGATCTCAGTAATGAATTGAGTTTGGACCTAACCGCCATGATTTTACTGAGTGTATTGTCTGAGAAACAACGTTGATTATCTCTAGTCAGATTCTGGAGCTGTGATTCCAGTTCAACTATCTTTTTGTGTCGGCTTTTCTGAAGGAAAGAGGCATATGAAATTGAGTTATTCCTTATAAATCCTTTAACTGCATTCCAAAGTGTTCGCGGATCATCCACTGAACCTTGGTTAATTTCAATAAACTCAGCAAATTTATTTCTGAATTGACTGCAAAAGTTTTCATCCTGTAACAATTTAGGGTTAAATCGCCATCTAGTGGCACGAGATGGCAGAGGGATGATCCGACAGAGATAAGGAACAGATATCGGCATCACGAACAGCTGAAGATAAAGAAGTAGAAATGAAAATATAGTCAATCCGCGAATAGGATTTATGAGTAGCAGAAAAGAAAGTGAAAGACTTAGCAGAAGGATTTAATAAACGCCAACTATCCACCAATGAGGATGAGGTTACACATTGACGAAGTTTGTCAGAACAAAAAGCTTGAGAGTGTGATTCCTCTGGTCCAGACCTATCTAGGATATGCGACATTACAGAATTCGTATCTGCACCCAATACAATTTCAAAATCCGAAAATTTCAAGAGATAGGTTGACAAAACAGAGAAAAAAGTAGGGTCAGGAGTACAAGGGCATAAACTGAAAGAAATACAATATTCCTATTCTCCACTATTGTTTTTATATGTGTTATTCTACCGTATGTATCACAACCTTTGTCTAAAATAGTCAAGTCAAGTCAAGTCACCTTTATTTATATAGCGCTTTTAACAATACAGATTGTGTCAAAGCACTTAACAGTATCAAATTGGAGGATAGAGAGATTAAACACTCAATTTTCAGTTAAAGGCATTTCATTATTGAATTCAGAGATGTCATTGTCTAGCTCAGTTTAGTTTAAATAGTATCTATGAAATAAAATTGACGTTAATCGTAAAAAATTAAGTGTCCCCAACTGAGCAAGCCAGAGGCGACAGCGGCAAGGAACCAAAACTCTCTCTGTGACAGAATGGAGAAAAAAACCTTGGGAGAAACCAGGCTCAGTCGGGGGGCCAGTTCTCCTCTGGCCAGGATATTATTATTTATTTTTTTACTTATTGTTTTAATTAAATGTTAAATGTATAAATGTATTATATTTCTATTTTTATATTGTTGCAATTTCTAACAATAATAGTATTATGTAGTTAGGTATTTTATTATATTTATAGTTATTTTGTTTAATTTTAAGTTCTATTGTATTTAAGTCGAGGTCTTCACTGGGGATATGTCCCCGGGGCTCATCCAGGTGTCCGGCCTCCGCTGACGATCAGGGTCGCAGACATCATCTCCCGGCGCCAATCCACCATCTGATCCGGACACGGACTGAGAAACAGAATAATAAAGAAACAGACAAATATTACCGTAGATGCCATTCTTCTTACAATGTAACGAGTACATCGTGTGTTATGAGGAGTGTTCCCGGTTCCGGTTGATCTAATTAATGCAGCCTAACAATCCTTTAACGGATTTGAATAATAGAAGTGTATTAGTGCGTTATGTGTAAGCCAGGTTAAAGAAATGTGTCTTTAATCTAGATTTAAACTGACAGAGTGTGTCTGCCTCCCGAACAGTGTTAGGTAGATTGTTCCAGAGTTTGGGCGCTAAATAGGAAAAGGATCTGCCGCCCGCAGTCGATTTTGATATTCTAGGTATTATCAAATGGCCAGAGTTTTGAGAACGCAGCAGACGTGGAGGACTATAATGTGATAAGAGCTCGCTCAAGTACTGAGGAGCTAAGCCATTCAGGGCTTTATAAGTAATTAACAAGATTTTAAAATCTATCCGATGTTTGATAGGGAGCCAGTGCAGTGTTGACAGAACCGGGCTAATATGGTCATACTTCCTGGTTCTAGTAAGGACTCTAGCTGCTGCATTTTGGACCAACTGTAGTTTATTGATCAAGCGTGCAGAACAACCACCCAGTAAAGCATTACAATAGTCTAACCTTGAGGTCATAAACGCATGAATTAGCATTTCTGCATTTGACGTTGAGAGCATAGGTCGCAATTTAGATATGTTTTTGAGATGGAAAAACGCAGTTTTACAGATACTAGAAACATGGCTTTCAAATGAAAGATTGCTATCAAACAGCACACCTAGGTTCCTAACTGATGAAGAAGAATTGACAGAGCAGCCGTCAAGTGTTAGATAGTGTTCTAGGTTATTACATGTGGGGTTTTTAGGTCCGATAATTAACACCTCTGTTTTTTCAGAATTTAGCAGTAAGAAGTTACTAGTCATCCAGTTTTTTATATCGACTATACATTCCGTTAGTTTCTCAATTTGGTGTGTTTCACTGGGCCGTGAAGAAACATAGAGCTGAGTATCATCAGCATAACAGTGAAAGCTAACACCATGTCTCCTGATAATATCTCCCAAGGGTAACATGTAAAGCGTGAAAAGTAACGGCCCTAGTACTGAGCCTTGAGGTACTCCATACTAAACTTGTGATCGATATGATACCTCTTCATTTACTGCTACGAACTGATGGCGGTCAGATAAGTACGATTTGAACCATGCTAAGGCACTTCCACTAATGCCAACTAAGTTTTCTAGTCTATTCAAAAGAATGTTGTGGTCGATAGTGTCGAATGCAGCGCTAAGATCCAGTAGAACTAATAAAGAGATACAACCACGATCAGATGATAGAAGCAGGTCATTTGTAACTCTAATGAGAGCAGTCTCAGTACTATGATACGGTCTAAATCCTGACTGGAATTCCTCACAGATACCATTTTTCTCTAAGAAGGAATATAATTGTGAGGATACTACCTTTTCTAGTATCTTTGACAGAAAAGGGAGATTTGAGATCGGTCTGTAATTAACTAGATCTTTGGGGTCAAGTTGTGGTTTTTTAATGAGAGGCTTAATAACAGCCAATTTGAAGGTTTTGGGGACATATCCTAATGACAATGAAGAATTAATAATAGCCAAAAGAGGATCTATGACTTCTGGAAGCAGCTCTTTTAGTAGTTTAGATGGAATAGGGTCTAACATACATGTTGTTGGTTTAGATGATTTAACAAGTTTATACAATTCTTCCTCTCCTATAATAGAGAATGAGTGGAATTGTTCCTCAGGGGATCTATAGTGCACTATCTGATGCGATACTGTAGCTGACGGCTGCATGGTTACAATTTTATCTCTGATAGTATCGATCTTGGAAGTAAAGTAGTTCATAAAGTCATTACAGCTGTGCTCTTGGGAAATGCCAACACCTGTTGATGCTTTATTTTTCATTAAATTAGTGACTGTATTGAATAAATACCGGGGGTTATGTTTGTTTTCTTCTAGAAGAGATGAAAAGTAATCAGATCTAGCCGTTTTTAATGCTTTTCTGTAGGATAGGGTACTTTCCCGCCAAGCTATACGAAATACCTCTAGTTTTGTTTTCCTCCAGCTGCGCTCCATTTTCCGGGCTGCTCTCTTTAGGGTGCGAGTGTGCTCATTATACCATGGAGTCAAACTGTTTTCTTTGATCTTCCTTAAGCGTAAAGGAGCAACTGTATCTAAAGTGCTAGAAAAGAGAGAGTCCATAGTTTCTGTTACATCATCAAGTTTTTCTGCGCTGTTGGATATGCTGAGGAATTGAGATAAATCAGGAAGATTACTTACAAAGCAGTCTTTTGTGGTAGAAGTGATGATTCTACCATACTTGTAACAAGGAGTAGAATTTACAGTTTTAGCTATATGGAGTTTACACAAGACTAGATAATGATCTGAGATATCATCGCTTTGCTGCAGAATTTCAACACCACTAACATCAATTCCATGTGACAGTATTAAATCTAGAGTATGATTTCGACAATGAGTAGGTCCTGAAACATGTTGTCTAACCCCAATAGAGTTCAGAATGTCTATGAATGCTGATCCTAATGCATCTTTTTCATTATCGACATGGATATTAAAATCACCAACAATTAAGACTTTATCTGCAGCCAGTACTAACTCAGATAGAAAATCTGAAAATTCTTTAATAAAGTCTGTGTGGTGCCCTGGTGGCCTGTACACAGTAGCCAATACAAACATCACAGGGGATTTATCACTAACACGTGTTTCTCTAGATAATGTTATACGCAGCACCATAACTTCAAACGAGTTATACTTAAAGCCTGCCCTCTGAGAAATACTGAGAATATTGCTATAAATTGTAGCAACACCTCCCCCTTTACCTTTTGGACGTGGTTCATTTTTATAGCAGTAATCTTGGGGGGTAGACTCATTTAAAGTAATGTATTCATCTGGTTTTAGCCATGTTTCTGTCAAACAAAGCATATCTAGCTTATGGTCAGTGATCATATCATTTACAAATAGTGCTTTTGTAGAAAGGGACCGGATATTCAGTAAGCCAAGTTTTATCAATTGTTTCTCTGTATTGTAAACATTTTTTATTTGTTGAACATCAATTAAATTGTTACTATTACTTTGGTTTGGACGTTTTCTGTATTTTCTAGTACGGGGAACAGACACAGTCTCTATAGTGTGATATCTAGGTGAAGGAGTCTCTATGTGCTGAGAATTAACTGACTTCTGTGACGTTAGGCGGCTAGCAGACGGTCGGTTTATCCAGTCTGTCTGCTCCCTGACCTGGGCCCTAGTTAGTCAAGTACGAACTCTAAGACTATGTGCCATATTTCTAGAGAGAAGAGCGGCACCACCCCAGGAGGGATGAACACCATCTCTTTTCAACAGGTCAGGTCTGCCCCAAAAACTCTTCCAATTGTCTATGAAACTTACGTTATTCTGCGGGCACCACTTAGACATCCAGCCATTGAGTGACGACAGTCTGCTATGAATCTCATCGCCACGGTAAGCAGGGAGGGGACCAGAGCATATTACAGTGTCTGACATCGTACTTGCAAGTTCACACACTTCTTTAACATTATTTTTAGTGATCTCCGACTGGCGAAGTCGAACATCATTAGCGCCGACGTGGATAACAATCTTACTGAATTTACGTTTAGCATTAGCCAGCACTTTTAAATTTGCCAAGATGTCAGGCGCTCTGGCTCCTGGTAAACATTGGACTATGGTGGCTGGTGTCTCTATTTTCACGTTCCGTACAATAGAATCGCCAATAACTAGAGCACTTTCATCAGGTTTCTCAGTGGGTGCGTCACCGAGTGGGGAGAACCTGTTTGATGTTCTGATCGGAACGGAAGAGCGGTGTTTTGACCCACGACTATGCCGCCTCACAGTCACCCAGTTGCCCTGCTGCACGGGCACAACCGGAACCGAACAATGTACAGGAGTCCCTGAGCTAGTCGCATCCAAAGCAGTATCTACAGCCCTCACATTCTTACTATCCTCAACTAAAGTTTGGATGCGTGTCTCTAGTTCTAAAATCTTCTCTGTCAGCCTAACTATTTCCCTGCATTTATCACATGTGAATCCCTCGTCGCCGACAGAGAGAGATAAACTGTACATGTGGCATGAAGTGCAAACAACAAGAGAAGGAGAAGCCATTACTCACCTTGATTGATGAATGATACCAACTTAACTTACCACTTACCACTGTTGTTTGATGAACTTGTGAAAAACGGAGCGAGAGAGAAATAAAAACGGAGCGAGAAAAAAGAAAACAATAATAGGCACGAATAGAAACGTGAATGGAACCGCGAGTAACAAGCTAACCGGCTAACGCGCTATACGCGCGCTGCACTCGCGGTTTTAAAAGCGAACGATCAAATTAGTTAGATTAGTTTGATAGATAATACCAGAAATATGGTGGGAGTTAAGTTATATATTATCACTTTAAACAACAGAGAGTGAAAGTAAGGTAAAGATTCAATAAAAAAGCGGAGCTACAATCGCAAACCTCTCAGCAGCACAACAGACAGGAACAGACTGAAGCAATCGATCCAACTGCGATGATAAAATAGTAATATTTAAAGTCCTCCGCACCAATATTAGGACACCCTTGGTTTTAGTATCCGAAGATGAGTGAGATACCGCTTCATAAAACTTATTATTACACCTGTGTAATAATACCTAAAAAATCCTCCTCTTTCAAATGGGATTCTTGAACTAACACTATATCAATCTTTCTTCTTCGCAAAAAAATTCATAAAACCTGTATGTTTGTGAGGGCCATTTAATATTCCAACTCAGAATATTAAGGTCAGTCATAGGTATTGAACAGAATTACTGCAAAATAAGACAAAATACAAGTTTGAAAATAAAACCAGTTGAGTCTACCATTAAACCACCCCCCAGCCCCACCCTTCCTGTCACTATTCATAAAAACATAAACACATTCCCATGAACTATGACAGATCAAACCAAGAACAAACCTTGATCTTCCAGCACCCCTTAATATGATCCGTGGCGTCAACAAAAACCTGCACATTACAGAAGCACCAACATTGGCCCCATAGTCACATATTGACTAGGTAGTGTCTATATCACATATAGACTAGGTAGTAGGTAGTATAGTAAAAAAAAATAAAAAACAAAAAAAAAAGAAAAGAAAGCGAGAGAGAGAAGGAATACAACTGAAACATAACTAAAATAACATCATAATCAGTAAGCGATACTGTATGCACAATGAAAGCTTCTAGTAACTATGAATTAAGAAGTGAACATTAAAGTGAGCAGTGAAAGAAACAGTCACCTAACCATTTAGAGCATGTCTTCTCCGATTAGACAGCAAATGTCCAGCTGTATCTCACTGAGAGTTGGTGGATGAATGGGATCTGAGAAAAACTCTTGTTTCTTCTGGGGAGTATAGCATTTTAGGTTAACCTTGATTGAGAATGACCTTCAGCATTGCAGGATAAAGAAGAAAATTCTGGATGCCAGATTCTCTCATTTCCTTCCTAACTGGCGCAAATGCACTTCTTCTTTTTGTGATGACCAGAGAAAAATCTGGAAAGAAAGACAGTGTTGCTCCGTCGGATGTTTTCACCGGGGAATGAAGTCTGGTGGCCCGTAAAATGAGCTCCCTGCTGGGGACCGCAACAGTTTACAGATGAAAACCCGTCGTTTAGCACGATCTGAGGAGAGCCTTGTGTACACACGATGCACTCGCTCCACTTCAATCTCTTTGCCCGCCAGAGACGGGAGCCACGTCGGTAGCGATCTTTTCAAAAAGCCCATAGGGTCGTCCTTTTCGTAACCTTCAGGCAATCCAACCAGACGCAGATTGCTGCGCCTATTGCGATCCTGTAAGTCCACAACCTGTTGCTCGATCGTGGCTACTCGCCTATCGTGATCTGCAACAACTTTCTTTTGTTCTCTCATCTCCCCTGTAAGAAGATCCAATTTAGTGCATAGTGACTGAGCAACTGACATATGAGAAGCGAACTCGTTCCGCATCGCCGTAAACTCAGTTCTTACAATGTCCTCAAATTGTGTAACAGTGTTCGCCATCTTGTCCACCATATCGCTCGTGGTCGGTGGCTTGGATTTCTTCTTATTCGGAGAAGCCGACGGAGACAACTCCTGCTGTTTCCGAGTGTGTGCCATCAGGGAAAGTATTATTAATGAATAAAACTTAAAATAAACTGAAAAAAAAAAAAAAAAAATCAGCAAAAAGGGGCCAAACGTACGGAGCTCTACTCAAGTGCGACTAGGTTCATGAGCACATCATGCGACTTCTCCCATCAATGCTTTTTAACAAAGGGGTCTACCACTTATGCTAAACCCCTATTAAGTTTAGTCAAATGTACGATACTGGCATTGCCTTGGCTGTTGAACGAGCATGCGGATACAATCTCAGATAAAAATCTGGATGGTTTGTTTACTTGATGGTGTTGAAGTTGCAACAGTTTCTTCCCGGGATGAAGAGTGATAAACTCCAAAGATGTTATTCTGACTTGGTGGTGGTCCAAAAGTCCAGAGAATAAGAGGACGAGGTCACTCAGACAGTATACTTCAACTTCTTGGGAGTATTGAGGGGGTCAGTGAGCCAATGGTAACTTTGTGGGAAAAGTTTATGACCCTTTGTCTTCGATCATAGTATTTTGCATATGTAACTGATTAGGTGTTGATGCAGAAACTATAAAATATTCTTATAATACCAATATGTTGCATAGATATCAACATATACACAATCATTTAGATCAGTAGTTCTCATCTCAACTCAACTTTATTTATATAGCACCAATAAAAACAACGTTAGTTAACCAAGGTGCTGTAAAATCAATAAAAAAAAAAGAAACAACAACAACATTAATACTAATGTAGACAACATAGATTACAACACAGAACAGAGCGGACACCACACATTTAACTACAATTAAAGGCTAACGAGAAAAGATGGGTTTTGAGTTTGGCTGTAAACTCATTCAATGTAGAGGCAGTTCTAATAAAAACTGGTAAGCTGTTCCAGAGTTTCGGGGCAGCAACAGCAAAGGCTCGGTCACCTCTTGATTTCAATTTAGCCCTAGGAACATTTAAAAGTCTCTGTTTGGAAGACCTAAGAGACCTTCCAGGATTGTGAGCAGATAATAAGTCAGATAGATATACAGGAGTTAACCCATTCAAAGCCTTAAAAACCAGCAACATATTTTCTCAATTCCAGTCTTCTCGTACCACTGCTCTGCATATTTTGCATGTCTCTTGTAGAAATTGTAAATATATAAGTAATATATATAAGGGAAACAAGTCAGTTTAGCTCAAAGGAAATCATTTATGATTTTATAGGGAATTTGAACAGAATCACTGTTTCACGGCTGATCACTGAATCAGCAGCGAGTCACTGAACGAGCTGTATAACATCAACTCTGCACTGGATATTACAATCCAAAATATAGTGAAAACACTATTAAATAGCACAGTAACAAGATCGGCAGTTTAAGACATTAACTTGTAAGCACAAAACACAAGATACTTCTCTTTTCAATATAAATAAGACTTTATTTATATAAACCTAAGACATGTAAACTAATCTAATCTAACACATGAACACACGCATTCACACGTTGCAGAAAGAGAGGAAAGGATGAGTTTACAGAGTGAAAATGTGAAATCCCAAGTTTACAGCAATATGTGCAATTGCCTATAGACCTGAACCATCAATCATTTGACCCTCGCATTGAGTTTCTCAATGAGGCTAAAATTTATATTAACCTGCACCGACTCAGCAAAAGTCTGGAGGTTGTACTTGCTTGTGTTGCCTTGAGGAATTCCCTTGTGTCCTTGTCGTCTTTGGAGAAAGGGGTTTCCCAAGGTTGCTGATTGGCTGAGTTCAGTGGTCTTTCGTAGTAAAGTCTTGGGCGTTGGCTCTTGAAGTTTGGGCGGGTGCAGTCGGAGCTGGACTTTGCGGCAAACTTAACTTAACGAAACTCTCACGGAAAGACAAGAAATTAAGGTAAAAGAATAAAAGAATGTAACGAGACTAGGTGGTTTTTCTTCTCATTGTGTTGGCAGCTGGCACGTAGGCCAGAGCACGCTCAAAGAGCAGCGTCAAAACGCGGTGGCAAAAGAGAAGAAGAAGAGAAACAGAGGAAGAGCGCGAAGAGAAAGAGCTGTCCTGAGTATTTAAACTCGGCTTCTAGACCATCCTATCTGGACGTCTTGACCAATTAGAAATGATCTTGGCTCGTGGTGTTGTATGTTTCTCCTCCCCATTCATAAATCTAACATGTTATCTTATCAGTCATATGGTCCAAATGTTCCCGCTCTTACAGAGTACAATTTTGGACATGATTTCTCTAACAAGACTGTGGTACATTTGACAAAGAATTGATTGGAAGAAACATTTAAAGCATGATTTTTCAAACTCATACATACCAAACATGAATTTTAACTCTCAAAACTATTCCCTATTTATTAAAAGACATAAATCATATGTGATTAAAACATGATGGTTAATCGTGTGGGTTACATACATGATATGGGGTTATGCATAAACATGATAAGTCCTTTTAAGATGATTTTGGTGCATCTATATGCAAAAAGGGAGTTTCTGTACCATTCTGTGAAGACTAGAGAGGTTAAAAGGTCTCTTAAGGAATTTCAGTCTCCGTCTGTCTTCTATGTGGAGAGCTGGGGTGACCCAGCCAATGAAGTCTCTAGCTCGTGATTTTGATCACAGATTTTCAAGTGACAGCCATATCTTTGACCATCAGTCCTGATTACTTGCTCCAAATTTGATTGTCTCCTTCCTGAATTGGAATTATCAATAAATGTTCTTTTGTTTGAATGTTGCAAGCTGTTCTGTGAAAGAGGCTTGTTGGTTTGCTTTCTTCAGAGGGCTGGAGCTAGGAATCTGATTTATGACGAACATCCTGTTGCAGCCTTGGGATCCTCTCTGGAATTTCGGCTCCTCATGTTTCAATGTTCGGATCGAATCTTAACTTTGTCTGACTCATTCTGATCCTACACTCTTTTATTTATCACACCTGATTCAGATGACCAGCTTGTTAGAAAAGAGCTCCGTGCATTAACTGTGCTCTGATTGACATAGTCCCTACACAGTGTTCTTTGCTCCCTACTCCCTGAGCATGGGCAATCCGTTAAAGTTTAATATTTCCTCCAGGAATATCCTGTGATGTCTACTTCACAGGGCACTTATGGTCAAATAGAACAAACATCTGAAGTAATAAAGTCCACCCAATTGGCCCAAAGATGGAATCCAATGGCATGGGCGAAGGTATAATGGGTGTAGGTCTTTTATTTGCACTTCTGCAAAGTTCACTTAATTTATCAGGATTCAGTTTCAATAGTCTAGTTCTGCGTTTAATCTGACTCCAATTTCAAGTGATCATTAAAGTCAGGCTGTATTTCTAATTAAAAACTGATCACTTATATCAATTATGTATTAATTTTAGGGCTGTCAATCGATTAAAATATTTAATCGGGATGAATCGCATGATTGTCATGAGTTAACTCGCGATTAATCGCAATTTAATCGTACATATTTATCTGTTCTAAATGTACCTTAAAATAATACTTTTCATGTTTTAAATACTCTAATCAACATGGGCAATGACAAATATGGATTCTTTATGCAATATATGTTTATTATTAGTGAAACCATAGTTAACAGAGCCTGAAGACTAGACATGTTTCAAAGATGTGATTCAAAGAACTTGGTCATGTCTATTAGACACATGAAAAAATAAATACCAGGTTCCCATTACTTCTCTTTCTTTGCACTGAGCAATTTACTTACACAAACCTGTTTACATTTCCGCAGGACAGGGCATCTCACTTCTTCTGAACATGCAAAATGTACATTTATTATTTATTATTACATTTGTTTGCCTCTCTGTGCCCACATACTGTATTTTGATGCAGCTAAATTCTCAATAAAACTGTTTTCATTGATATATTTTACTGTTTCTGTTGTCAGACAACGGAATGAATATGAAATAGTGACTGAAACGCGACCCATAGGACTAAATAACCAGCTCTCCCTTCCAAGATGTTAGTCTGCACAAAAATCCTGATTAATAATCCAGTCATTGTCTGATAAAATCAAATAGGCTATACATAAGATAAAGACAATAGCTGTGCTGTGATTTCGGCTATACTTGCATGTTAAATTAGAGAAGCAACATAACATCTGTTTTAACTGAAACCGCTGTTCCTCTCATCCGTGCGCTGAACAGAGCAGAGGCAGAGGGAGAGAGAGAAAGAGGTGTGTGCGCAGCGGGAAAGAGCCCAGCAGGCACCAGACGTCTATGTAACGTCAGGTTGACATTGGACATGACGTCGGACAGACGTTGCATTTTGGTTGAAAATGAAAATCGGGTTGACGTCAATATTTGACGTCAATTTCACGTTGACTTAACGTTGGATTTTGGTTGCACAACCTAAAAACAACAAAATCTCAACGTCAGCTGACGTCGGTATTGGACATCAATTTAACATTGACATTAGACGTTGAATTTATGTTGAATTTTGGTCACCCGATGTCGCAACCGAAATTTAACCAAATATCAACGTCTTATGACGTTGTGTGCCTGTTTTGTGCCTGCTGGGAGAGACCTCGCGCTCGCGAGGCAGTACCGGCAAGTCTCAGAAACTAAATAAGGTTTGGGCAAACCTTATAAAGATTGGTCGCTAGGCGCTTTTTGAAAAAACAAAACAAACAAAAAAAAAACAACAGTGCTAAAGTGGTCTGAAAAGTCACTAAGTTGGCAACACTGTCAGCATCTCCATCCATTTCCATTTCTCCAACTATAGTAGTAGGGGTTAGGCCATGGGTCAAACAGAAAATGCGCGCTACGTTAATCACGCGTTAATAAAATTAGTGCCGTTAAAATGAATTTGCGTTAACGTGTTAACTTTGACAGCACTAATTAATTTAGATATTTCATTATTCTTGAAATCCCATACATTCAATTATTCGTTCATTAAGGACCCAGTGTCATTGGTACTTCAGTATGATCTATCCTGGACACAGATTTGCAGAAACACCAGACTGCACTTTAATCTAGGCTACTAGAAATAATGATTTCAGGAGAGTTCAGAATAAAACAAATATAACATTTTATTCACCAGGTAAAAAATGTATCATGCCAATTACATAATTAAACAATGAGAATCTAGTTCAGAATTAAATTCAGTTCCAATTCATATAAATACATAACATCAATTCCTCAAAGATTAATCTAAGAGTGAGAGGTGCATACCTGACAGCAGAGAAACACACAGCAGCATGAGAGATTTGGATGTAGAGCTCCAGGGACACACACACACACACACACACACACACACACACACACACAAACACACCCACCCACACACCCACACACACACACTTTTTTCGCTATCCTAATTAATGACATTCCATAGGCGTAATGGTTTTTCTACTGTACAGACCGTATATTCTATTGCCCTACACCAACCCTACACCTAAACTTAGCCCTCAAAGGAGACTTTTTGCATTTTTAAATTTTCAAAAAACTTCATTCTGTGTGATTTATAAGCTTCTTTACCCATGGGGACCTCAATTTAGGTCCCCACCATGACACGAGTCCCCATGAGTCTGTGTGTATTCAGGTTTAAGTCCCCACCTGAATAGAAAAACAGGCGCACACACACACACACACACACATACACACACACACACACACAGTGTGGGGGTTTTCTGGTTACAGAATCCCAAATTACTATAATGCCACTTCACTTATATATTCAGACCAGAACAAATAAATCTTCAAATCAGTTGTAAAAACATAAAAGACCTTTTGGTTTATTAGGATCTTGTGACTGAAGGGTCACCCCTGGCCGTAGATAGGAAAGCATTCTCACCAGACCCTGAGGGAGACACATCTCTCAGCAGCAGAACAGAATTCTTCAAAAATTTTCTCAAGCTTTCTCATAATATAAGTGACTGCTGTGAAATTGAGACGATTTTACCAATCACACGGAGAGCTTAACAATGATGCTAAACATGAAGGGGAAAAACAACAGATTCATAAGAAACATCATATGTGGTACATAGATATTCTTGGTGAACTTTCAGTGAAGCCTTTTGAGGAGAAGAGTGAGAGGGGAGAGGAGGGTTATAAATGACCAAGGAGGGAAATTTGGGCAAGGTGGTATCATTTGCTTTCTTTGGAGATATCTTCTCCAGATTAGTTTTATTGTTTTGTTGCATGACATCTCTTTTGTGCTGGTGCCTGAAGTTTGGTTTCATCGGGAGATCACATCGGGAGAATACAAAACAAAGGACAAAATACAAAACAGTGATAGAACACACAATGTCCTGGGGATATGCATGTTCATTCATTGAAGGGGTTGTCTATGAATTAGTGACATAACCAAAGGAAATAAGAGAGCAATAAATACAGGGCTATGGGGATCACATGTTAAAAACCAACCAATAGACAACCAAGACAGAACTGATAACATGCATGACAAGACAATGAACCAATAAGAATGTGACATATGAACAAGCAGGAACCAGAGATCAGAAGTATAAAGGTACGTTCGACTTGAAAGCGGAGCCGTCAAGTCGGACACTTTCTGCTCCTGTTAGTGACACTCTCACGGTGTTTGCATACTCTATCACAGATGAAGTGAATAAAATGCAATATTTGTCAAATACACAGACGTTTCAGAAACGTTTTCATGAGCAACAGAAACACTTTTTATATACTGCTTAATACAGCGTCATCTATTCAAGAATAAAGTTCAGCATAGCCATATACTATTTAAATACTAATAAAGTGGTGGCATATATGCTTTTATCAGTGTTTTATGATAAACGTAACTCAATATAACATTGTGACTACAGTAAAAAAGCATTGACTGTTTTAGAAACAAAGATCAAACCCGAAACACACGTCATCGTTGTCATGTGATGAGTTCAGCCAATCGTGAAATAACTGTCATCATCAAAGCTCCTGCAGTCGCTCTGAAGAAACTGCACCGGCTGAGTCAGCCGGCTGCTCTCGAAACGCTCTCGCGGCACTTTGATGCCACACGTGACAGTCACGTGGTGTCGGCACCGTTTCTTGTCTGACAAAATTTCTAACCGGCATGTACTGCTTCAAGTCAGAATTTGATCGATCTGCGCAGCGCTGCCTTAAGTCAAACGCACCTTAAGACACATGACTGGAACAGGAAGTCACATGACACACTGTAATCCTGCGTTCAAGCCATATTGTAATTACCATAATTCCGAGATGACATCACGTGATGTTCAACTCGGTGCTGTTCATGTCCTCGGGCTGGGTATTATCCGTTCTATAGCAACAATCAACAAAATAAACCCGCGTGAAAGAATGTTATGTTACTGGCAGCTGTCAAACACATAATTACAACATTACATTACATTTGTGCTACTGCTAAATATTGCAGAACACAGAAAGCGTGTCAGGTAAAAATAATTACTTACTGTTTGTTTGTTGTTTGTTATTAGTAACGACGGTGATAAATGTGTTGCTAACCTAAACAAACAACAACGAAATAATAACAGTATTAACACTTACATAATGTTTTTATATTATAGTACGTTATAGTATCTATATATGTATCTATTCTCCCCTTTTTTAGAGAAATATTAACTTTTTTTGAAAGCGCCGCCATTTTTCTCTGGTTCTGCATGATGTGCAGCGGTCACGTGGTACAAGCTGTAGCTCTCAGAAAACTCCCAGTTTACAAGTTGTAATTACGAGTTCTACGAGGATGTGAACACTTTTTACAAATTGGTATCTCGTAATTACGATAATTACGATATGGCGTGAATGCACCTTAAGACAAGAGTCTCTTTTAAAGGAGTAGTTCACCCCATTTTTTTTTTCTTATGTTGAACACAAAAGAAGATATTTTGAAGAATTTTGAAGTACCAAACAGTTGTTGGTCCCCATTGACTTCCATAGTAGGAAAATAAATCAATGAAATATGGAAGTCAATGGGGACCATCAACTGTTTGATTACCAGCATTCTTCAAAATATCTTCTTTTATGTTCAACATAAGAAAGAAACTCATACAGGTTTGGAACGACATAAGGGTGATTAAATGATGATAGTTGGGTGAACTATCCTTTAAATACAGTAGTCTGCATATGATGTTCTTTGGAGTAACTGCAAGTCAGTGTCAACGAGAGGTAGCTGTTGAGTTGAGGGAGTAGATTCAGGACCACATGTAGAGATGTACAAAGCAACTCTCCACTGGCTCCAAATTCAAAGTCACCATGTCCAGGTCCAAACTGTAAACAGCTATCAAAGTTTTCCTTGTTAAAATGTTAATATGCAGTATTGACTTAGTTGCCTAAATGCATTGTTTATGCTGGCTTTTTTCAAAGTAATTTCCATTTCCATTTATGCATACTGTATAGCCTAATTATTTACCTTCATGTATTACCTTCATGTAATCATGTATCCCAGCAATTCCCCTGACCCCATTACATGCTCTGCAGTGAGCGACTGCTGTATAATTTCCTCTAAAGGAGTAAAGGGCATTTCCTCAAAAGGACCCTCAACTGTCTTCTTTGTTAAGATTTGTACTCATGGAAATTACTAAAGTAGTCAAACCTGTTCATTAGAAGGTGGTGACCCAATACATTTGGCAATATAGTGTATATTCTATAAAATATTGCCTCTTTTTATGATTAGATTAAATAGAATATTAAAGATCACATAATTTTTCCCATGCAGCTGTCATTTGCTTTATTAATATAACATATTCTGTTGTATCAGGTTTTTTTCAGAGGAAATTGTGAGTTCTTTTTTTTCTTCTTCTGTGGAAAGTTACCAGGCCACACTACATTTTCGTAGCCCACTTTAGACATATTACTAACCTTATGTAACTTTGCAACTACACTATATACTGTATACACTGTCATTCAACAGTTTGGGATCAGTAACATTTTTAAAGTTTTTTTTTTTTTCTTAAGCTCCTCAAGGTTGCATTTGTTTGACCAAAAATACTGAAAAACAGTAATATTCTGAAATATGATCACAATTTAAAATAACGGTTTTCTGTTTAATATACTTATACTTACTTTGATAGGATTTTTGATGAATGAAATGTTACAAAGTTCAGCATTTAAGTTAGAAGCTTTGTTGCTTGGTACCCAAGAAAACTAAATTCTTGCTTTGTACAATTGCATGAAATTGAAGTGTCAGCCAATGACTTTATAAAAAACAAACAAACAAACAAACAAACAAACAAACAACAACAACAACAACAACAACAACAACAACAACAACAACAACAACAACAACAAAAAGCCTAGAAATAAAGCTTTGGTAATGCAAAACCAGAAATAATTGTAGGGGAATGTAGGTTAGTGGAGAATACACAGGAGGCATACAGGGAGCCATGTATAGAATTTATTAGAAAGGGACAAACCAAAAACAATGTCAAAGAACAGGCAAATAACCTAAAACCATTACAAAACCAGAGAGCACAATCCAACAAAGTAAAACAAAGATAAATGCACAGGAAAACAAATGATCAAAAATGTACTAAAGAGCTACAAGACTTTGCTAAGATAGAGAGGAACTCTAGTGCCGTGTTCAAAATCATTCTTTTACCCTCATTCACTATTTCCTACATTAGTCTACTAACATAGTCCAGCTGAAGGAGTGAATGAAAATGAGGGAGCGAATTCAGATGCTGAGGGAACCGGAAGGGCTGCCACTTGTGTTAGCTGTATAATAATTATTTGAAACTTAGCAAACTGGCAGCTCCAGTAGGAATGAAATGATTCATCTTAAACTCGTGAAAACTAGCATGTATAAACCCCCATTTAAATTACTCAATAATGAATTAAAACAAAATGTGTACCTGTATAATATGATGCTGTGCTCCCATTGGACCAGCTGTTTGGAAATGTATGTGTCACACCCTTAGACTGTTTTGTTGTGTTTCTCCCTCATGTGCCCGTGACCTAGTTTTTCCCCATGTTTGATTGTGTCTTCATTAGATGGTCCTCCTCACCTGTCTTTCCCTCATTTGCACCCCTATTTTAGTTTCAGTCTGTCCTGTGTTCCCCTGTCCGGTCTACTACGTCCCTACGTGTCTCCTGCCTGTTTGTTGTGGATTACCTTGTGTTGATTATATTAAATACTATTTGATTTAATCTTCTTCTTCGTGCGCTCATTATTCACCATAGCTTGACAGAAGACTGGACCTTAAAAAGTGAAAGTACACAACGTGTTTTTCACCGCATTTTGTTATTTTGTCCTGAGAGTTTTTCTTTTGGTTGTTGTTATGTTCAACCCAGAGCTCAGCCAGCCATCACTCCGCATCGCGGAGCTTCAATTTAAGCCCACCACTGACGGAGAGCCAGAGCCCACCACGAACGATGAGCCATCGCCTAAAGGAGTGACAGAGCTGAGGAACGCGACATCAGTCCAGGTGCGTGAGCCGGCTGCTAGACACTCGACAGTGGAAGAGTCAGTAGGGAGCGAGGGCATGGAAGATTGCCCCGCCCACTGCACCACCTCTAGGGGTTAGCTGGGGTTGCACTCCGAGGACTTTGATTTATATGAGGATATGCCTCATCTTCTCCTGCCATCATCTGTCTGCCGTGAATTATATGACAGTACTATGACGACCACAGAGGTCGTTCCCTTGTCGCTGGCACTCACGGTGCTGGAAGTGGCCTTGTGGTGTGTGTGTGTGGGCAGCACACACCATTTCTTACCCCCCCCCCCGATCATCCTGAACTCCCGCCCAGCTTCCCCCTCCCACCACCTCACCATCGCATCCGCTGTCTCCTGTCAGCCCCTCAGCTCACCCTTAGCCCACCATCTGTGTGGTGGGATCGCTGTGGGTCTGCCAGTCTCCATCGGTGTCATGGCTGGAGGATCCCTTGTCTCCGCCTCGGCCCTTCGACGCAGCAGCTCCACCATGGCTCCTAGCTCCATCCTCTCCACCGTGGCCCGCAAGTCCACCAGCTCCGCTGGGCTCCCTCATCTCTCTGGCTCCACCTTGGTCAGTCGTCAACCATCCGCCGCCTCGCGACTCAACTCCTCCAGCTGCGCCTCGTCCCTCCGTCCCTCTGGCTCTGTCAGGCTCCTCCCTCCAGTTTCACCTTGGTCCTCTGTCACTCCAGCTCCACTGTGGCTTTCCAGACCTCTGCCACGGTCACCGGAGCCATCTGCTCCGCCTTGGCCCTCCGGATCCTTCCCATAGCTCTGGCTCATCGGCTCTCCATCTCCGCCTCGGGCTCCACCACCGTCGGTCGGCCCCCTGGAGTCGTCAGCCCTTCCTCCACCATGGCTCCTCCCTCCGTCGGCTCCACTGTGGGCCGCCATCCTGGCTGGGGTCTGGGTCCCGCCTGGCTCCTCCTGTTCCCTCCTGTCTTCTCCCTGGCTCCTCCCGCCGTCTGATCCACCCTGGCTCCTCCTGTCTTCTCCCTTGCTCCTCCCTCCATCGTCTGCTCCCTGGACTCTGTCTGTTGTCCGCCCGAACCTCCACTTGTGCTGCCTTCCTGTCAGCCCTTTGCCATCCCACATCCGCTCCTTTGTCCTCCTCCTTAGTCCCACTCTGTCCCTCCCTTTGTTGTCTGCGGCAAGAGGTCACGCCTTCAAGGAGGAGGGGGGTGAACTATCACACCCTTGGACTGTTTTGTTGTTTTGTCCCTCATGTGGCCGTTTTTCATGTGCCGCTAGTTTTTCCCCGTGTTTGATTATGTTAGTCAGTTCACCTGTGCCTTCATTATTTGATCCTCCTCATCTGTCTGTCCCTCATTTGCACCCCTATTTTAGTTCCAGTCTGTCCTGTGTTCCCCTGTCCGGTCTACTACGTCCCTACATGTGTCTCCTGCCTGTCTGTTGTGGATTATATTAAATACTATTTGACTTCATCTTCTTCTTTGTGCGCTCATTATTCACCGTAGCGTGACAGTATGAATGGATGATTCAGCACCATCTCCTGGCGAGATGTACAGAATTCATTCAGCACGACCCTCACAGTGCATTATGTGTATTCTCTAGCCACTGAATGTACATCAGTTGTACACTTGTTATTGCGGTACATTGTGGGATTGAATGAGTGCACTCAATGTCCACTATGCTTTTGGACACCACTACAAATGACTGTCCCCTCAGATAGTGCCTTATTTAAGGGTATAGGGGGCAGTTCAGGACACAGCCCAGGTCTATATATCCAGTATATGGTAGATGATCTAATGCGATTCAGTTGTGGCACAAGTTCAGTATTCCAAATATGGCTCCTTTATGTAGCAAGTGAGAGGTATGACCGGGGCAGGTGCAGATATTACATATACTGTGTGAAACTTGTGCTCATCTTATCAAAATTGTCATTGATATCTAAATTATTATTATACAAAATATAAATATAAAAAATAGTATAAGCATACTAAGAACTGCCCCTCAAGTAAAACATCATAAAATAATTTAAAAAGATGCATTTCATTATCCTTTTAAGTAACAAAATCTCGGCTTTTGCACTGTATGCCACTGATTTTTCTTTCTTTCAAATACTTCAATGCTCTTAGGGGTGCCCATCCAATCCCTGGAGATCTACCTACCTGCAGAGTTCAGCTCCAACCCTGATCCAGCGCACCAGTCTGTAATTATCAAGTCCTCCTGAAGATCTTAATTAGCTGGTTCAGTTGTATTTGATGAAGGTTGGAAATGAACTTCACAGTTAGGTAGATTTACATGAGCAGGATTGGGCACCCGTGGGTGAATCATAGAGGTGTTTCTGTGGCTCAGTGGTAGAGCATTGCATTAGCAGCACAAAAGGTTGTGGGTTAAATTCCCAGGGAACACATATACTTTAAAAAAAAAAAAAAAAAAAAAGTATAGCCTGAATGCACTGTAAGTCGCTTTGGATAAAAGCGCCTGATAAATGTAAATGAATCATGTTTCTTTTTTCAACTACATAATTTGGGACCAAAAGGCATATTTCTCTACTGAAGGCTGTTCTAAAGTAGCTATGTATTCTGATGAAACTGAATTTTGTCCCAAACAGTTATAAATGTTTTTCCCTGTCTGATGTCTCATGGCTTCAAATTGTAAAGCAGGGGTCTCCAACCCTGTTCTCAAAGAGCTACCATTCTGCAGATTTCAGCTACAACCCCAATCAAACACACCTGAACCAGCTAATTAAGGTGTTCAGGGTTACTTGATAATTACAGGCAGGTGTGTTGGGAACAGGGTTGGAACTGAAATCTGCAGGATGGTAGCTCTCCAGGAGCAGGGTTGGAGATCCCTGTAGTAAAGGATTTTGTGTGCCACCAGATAATTAGCATTACTTCATTTCCTATGGCTCCGGAGTGATTGGTCGTATGCTCAAATTGATTTGCTCAGTAAATACGTGTGCCCAGAGCTTACGCCTGTTTGTTTGTTTGTTTGTTTGTTTGTTTCTTTCTTTCTTTCTTTCTTGGCACCCTTGTTATCAAATGTGTTCACATTATGAGCAGCAGGTCAGAGTGAAGCAGGAGCACTGCTTGAGCAGAAATGCAGGGAGTGTTTCAGAGCAGAGTTTATTTTTGCAGTGCTACTCATGTTCAATTAAAGTGACAGCACATTGTTGATGGATTAAATTAATACAATTTGAATCTAAAAAGTAAGAAGTGCACAAAATATATGCATTTATTTGTAGCTTAATGTGTTTTGATATGAATTAGAGAAATTAATGTCAGTTATTTAGTTACCATTCGTGTTCATATTTTCTCCTCTCATAAGTAAGATTTCACAATAATTAAGTTTGTAATACTTAATCAATGACCCACTTCTGCTATCAATTTTATGTCATTATGGTTGTTTTTAAAAATAATTTGCCTATAAATCTTTGCAGAAGGTAGAGAAAATTAAAAAAAAATTTAAAAAGGTAAACTGCTATTTTTCCAGTCTAAACCAATTTTATGCCTCAGTGAAATGGAATTTAATAAGCTATGAATTGTGTAGCACAGAGAAAAACACAAATTTGCACAAAATTATGAATGAATGTGATAAGAAAAGAGGAAGAGAGGGAGAACATAAATTTGTGACAAAGGCAGAGAAGACAGAACAAAAATAAGGAAATTAATGCGCGTGAATATTACACTAATTTGCAGAGGCTGCAAAGACAGATGAGATTCAGTGACAAAGTGGAAATCTGGTGGGCTGCAAGTAAACAGCATGCAAGAGATTTCAATTTTACACAATTAAATAAAATAAAATGTCTCTGTGATTGTAGAAAGGAGCTCTGTCCTGTGTATCTTGTGTGCTAGAGGCTTTATGTAATTGTTTAACATTGTCAAATAAACTGTAGCCTACTTACTTTCATAAGCAGAGCTTTTTCAAGTGTCTGTACTTTATCAGAGTGTTTTTCTTTAGAAAACTTTTACTTCACAACATTCCAAAGCATGCTATTGTACTTTTTACTGCACTATGTTTCATATTAAATATCATTTAGTACTTAATAACATTGAAAATCTAGTACTTCCTTACTTTTACTTGAGTTTCAAAGTTTCAAAAATGTAAAAGTTTTACTTGAGTACAAGAAAGTGCTACATTTGTAATGTTCTTAAGTATTAAAGGTAAAAAAAAAAAAAAAACCCACAACTTTTTTATTTATTTTTTTAATGAAATGTAGTGCGGTAAAAAGTACAACATTATGCTTTGGAATGTATTGAAGCAAAAGTTTTCCAAAGAAACACACTCTGATAAAGTACAGATACTTTTTAAAATTTATTTGAGTAAAGGATAAATTCTGTCACTACTGTCCACCTCTGCTTATTTGAATCCAACATTATGGGGCCCCCACCATGCAGGGCCCTCCCGCAGTGCTTGCCTTCCATGCCCTTTCCTTACACCACTGATAAGATGGCAGTGAGCTTTTTTTTCCACTGCTGTGTACTGTGTTATACAATACGTATTGTTCTGCTTTATTACATTAGAGGTATTAATTATGTATAAAGGGCCATATGGTTGTTTCAAAGATTAAAACAGTATGTTATGATTGCTAGTCATTTGTCAAGACATGCACTGAAGCGTAGGAAGATGTTTCATACGCTGATAAAATGTTGATAAAATGTAAAACTAAAAAAAAAAAAAAAAAAAAAAAAAGTAAAACTGTAACTTGAATGCAATGTAAGTCGCTTTGGATAAAAGCGTCTGCTAAATGCATAAATGTAAATAAATGTAAATGTAAATGCTCTTATGCTTGCTCCTATGTTAGTGTCAGATACTGGATTCAGCCTGAAATGTAATATCTTGTAGAGAATTAATCTTGCCTGTGTACATATTTGAGAACCTCTGCTGTACTGGACCCATTTTCCAAAGGTGCTTCACCCTGCAGTTGTATTGGGTATTTTAACGTAATGTTTAGACCCACAGACATTTAGTGTATAAAAGACTCAAAACTGATCATTTATGTGATAGTTATGTGCAGGAAAAAAAGTGTAGAAATTTTTCTGGTTCACCAGTAGTTTGCTACAAGATGTGATTTGATGCGATATATCCAAGCTTGAAACTATGGTAAAGAGATTAGAATTCTTCCGTTTGACAGCTCTATCTGGTTTCTTTGTGACAGGGACAGAGAGCTCCAGAATGTTTATAACACAACAGTAGGATTAAGGACAAGTTAACAACAAAACTTTTGGCCATTATATTACTAATTAATTTTGTAAGCTGCACATGTTAGAATTTTGTACACAATAGGCCTGTTTAGTTGTTCTGTTTGAAACCAAATTGAAAGTCAGGGCACAAAGTTGCAGAAAGTAATTACTTGTTACTTTTGCAAGTAAACATCTTGATAAAAGCCATTCTACTGGGCTGTTAACTTCACTGGTTAATTTCGATTTCATTGACCATCATTTCCTGGACCAGATTTGAGAACCATTGAGCTAAAATGACTTGAAGTTGCTGACACATTGTTCAATTTAAAAATTGCAGAGCCAACTCTTACATTAAAAATTAGATGGACAATCCAAAATTTCTATTCTACTCTGTTCAACTAATCGACTACTGCTGACTGTTGCTTAAGAAAGCCAGCTATGTCTGCTCCAGGACATGCAACCAGAAAAAAAACCAAAAAACAAAAACAAACAAAAAAAAAACTTGAGACCACTGCTGCAGAAGTGGCCATTAGTTTGGATGGAGTCTAGGAGAACCACAGACATTATATTAAGATCTTGCTGACAGAGGAAGTTCCAGTTCCATAAAGAATCTTCAAAATATCACCACAGAAAGAAGAGATCATCTTGGAACACATTCAGAAGATGATGAAGGAAGGCGTCACAGAACCCTCTTCTTTGGCTCAGGCATCTCCAGTAGTCTTGGTGCCCAGGAAAGATGGCATATTCCAATTATTTGTAAATTATTAGGTAAATGCAAAAATTCACCTTGATGCTTACCCTATGCCTCTGGTGCACACATTTTTTGAGTCCATGGAAGGAGCCTATGTATTCAGCTCATTAAACCTAAAGAGTGGATACTGGCAGGTTGTGTCATGACTCTAGACCTAGAGGGGTATAGAGAAAGTAACTGCATTTTCCTCAGTGGCACTGAGAGGGGCAAAGATAAGACATTAAAAAAGGCCTAGCAGTTATGTGGGTAGTAGAAAAATGGGATGACTACCTTGACACAAGCGCCTTTGATGTATACACAGATCATACTGTAGCTCTGTCTTATGGGAATTTAGCTGTCCAAAACTTAATCTAGACTAAACAGATGAATCCCAAGACTGTAGTCATTCTCATTCTGAATATATTACAGGAAAAGCTGTTGCAATGCAGTACCAGATACAATGTCCTGATCACCGATATCATCAGTAGGTTATGCGTGCTCTAGTCAAAACCTCTTGGGCATCTTATAACCTAGCATTACATGCCCAATGAAATCATAAAAAATGCATATGAGCATCTTTACCTGAAATAATATGAACATCCTTCAAATTTGCTTTCTTTTTTCTATCTCGGGATGCTCTCGTCTGTGCAACTAAACACCTCACAACCAATGGATTTTATTTTATTTTTATTTTTTTTTTTTTGACATGGTCATGACTGCTCACTGGGATGAAAAAGATAAGGAAAATTCTTTATTTAATGATAGATTTCCTGTTCACTATAGGGCCAAAGGACATTGTATCAATGAAAAATGCATCTCCTATAAAATCTACAAATTACAGAAAAGCATGTTAAAAACAGATTTAAATAGCCACATTTATTATGACTTTTAGACTGCAATGCTCCAGCCATTTTTTTTTCTGCATCTCCTGCATAGGGTTTTAGTCAGTGTTCCAAATTGCGACGCGTATTTGGATGATGTTGTTTATTTGTCCAAATTTGTAGAACATCTCTACGTGCCATCTTTACATGTTTGCTAAGTATTTTTCTCATGTTAAACTTGGCAAAGTGTGAGTCTGTCCTGTTGCTTCAGAGATTCAGGCAATTTTCTTTGGAACAGTATGTGGAGGAGTTTCTGAGCGTTTTCCATCTGGTCAGCTGGAGCGATCATACTGTTAATGCTTGCTTTCGGATGGGACTTAAAGATGATAATTTGTTTCGATTCCTGACTCATGACGATTGCTATAGACCCGTAGCAGACTTTATTAATTGCGTTCTCGATTTAAATGGCTCCGATTTTGTTGTCGATGTGGAGGATAACAGTCCTCTTCTCATCCGGAGGCATGTGGATGCTTCAGCTCACCATAAGCCAGCACACTCCACATACAGTTCCAATGAGCCCGCTCCCTCCGGTTCTCCTGTGTTTCCCCGAGCTCGGAAGTGGATTTCCAACAGCATTGAAATCCGCCTCCCTTCCTCCGTATCCAGCTCCAACTTCCATTCCAGTCCTCAGCCCAGAGACGGCGGCCGCTCCACTATCAAGCCCAGAAACGCCGGCTGCTCCACTCTCAAGCCCGCTGGCCGCTCCACTGTCAAGTCCAGAAACACCGGCCACTCCACTCTCAAGCCCGTCAGTCCATGCCACTCTCAAGCCTGCCGGCCACTCCACTCTCAAGCCTGCCGGCCGCTCCATTCCCAAGCCCAAGGATGACAACAGCTATCTCCTTCACATCTACCCAAAAGAGGAGTATGAGGAAGAAAAGATTGTTGGCTCTAGCCCCTGAACAGAGTCGAGAGATGCCTCTAGCCCCTGACCAAAGTCGAGAGATGCCTCTAGCCCCTGACCAGAGTTCGAGAGAGGGCTCTAGCCCCTGACCAGAGTCGAGAGAGGGCTCTAGCCCCTGACTAAAGTCGAGAGATGGCTAGCGTTCCGACGTCCAGCCCAAAGAGTGCTCCTGTATTCAAGTCTAGCCCACCGAGAGCTGCTATTCCCATGTTCTGCCCAGAAAGGGATCCTGTTCCTGCATCCAGCCCAGAAAGGGATTCTGTTCCCGAATCAACCCCAGAGAGGGCTACTGTTCCCCGTTTGGCCCAGGGAGGGCCATGGATCCCAAGTCCAGCCCTCCTTAGTCTCCTGAGTCTCCTTCGTCTCCGCTGGTCCCGTCCAGCCCTCCTTCGTCTCCTGAGTCCCCTTCATCTCCGCTGGTCCCAGCCAGCTTTGCTCCTCCAGAGAGCCCTCCAGTGCCCATTCCTCCTGAGCGCCCTCCAGTGCCTGATCCTCCAGGGTCCATCCTGGCCTGTAGACCACTAATACCATGAAGGCTCCTCCTTGGCCTCCCGAATGGCCTGCATCTCCATGGCTTCCCGAACTGCCAGCGCCTCCTTGGCTCTCTGATCCACCCTGAAGGCCTCCTTTGTCTCCGCCCTGTTCGTGCTCTGCACCTGCCTCCAGGGCGCCCGCCCCCCCTCCCCGGTGGAATTTTTACGGCGCGGGACGTGCCTTCCGGGAGGTGGGAGTAGTGTCACATATTCAGTTTGTTTTGTCCCAGTTTCCATTGTGTTTTCAGTTTGCTCCATTCTCCTTAGTTGGCTGTCATGGTTGTTAATTTATTTGTCATTTGGCTCAGCTGTATTCACTTCTTTATTACCAATACTTAAGTTCTCTCAGTTTCTGTTCAGTTTGTCTGGCCATGTTAATGCTTTGTATATGCTACCTGTGTTTCTATGGACTGAGTGCTATTTTAAAAATACTACTTTCTCTTCATCATCATCATGTTCGTCTTCAAGTTTACTACAAACCGTGAAAATGATGTTCATTGTGGTGAAAATCCTGAATGTTATTTTTCAGTTACTCAGCTAAATTACAGCACCAGGATCAGGATGTATGTTGGATCCAGTTCTTTGCCTGTTGGAGTGTTTACTAATCACACCCTTTGATCTCAGATGTGCATTTCCAGCTAGCATATTTCCAAGGGGAGAATGGTATAAGCTGATTTGTTGGCATTTGCCTTAAGAAAAGAAGATTGTTGTTATTAGATGATTATTAGATGAGTTCATTTCAGCTTTGCTCGCATTGAACTGAGGGCTCCATGGACTCCTCCTTCTTTTGACAAACCAAAAGTATTTTATATCAAACGCAAGTTAGATAGTGATACCCATTGTCCATGTTAACTTCTATTGTAAATTCATTAGAAGTTGGAGTGTAGGGGCTGACCTGACTGTTATTTTAGTTACTTTGTTTAGTTATGAAGTCAGATAAGTTCTCTGCATTTTTATTTGTGTAGGTTATTTTTTATAAGTTTTGCTTTGATTGAGATTTCTTTTGTTTATAATTTTGGCCTTTGGTCACTCTGAAGTGATGCACCCTGAATACTCGCTGTGATGTGATGTGACGTGTAAAGTAATGTTTATTTACAGAGCTTGATAGGTAATAACAGTGCCCATAGAAAAGCAACCAAAACTATACAAAGTAACAAAGACAAAGGAAAAGCAAACAAAAAAAACATAGGAACAACTATAGGAACTTCAGGAATAATAAATTGCTCACAGCACCACAACTACACGCCTGCCAGGTCAGCTGACCAACTGACAATGATTTGGGTTGACAATGGTATTATACTTTCATTTGGGTGAAATTAAGTGATTGACATCTCTGACGATAAAGGGAGCATTCTTTGCTCACTTTCTGTATATAATGTAATCACATTTTAAATAATAGACAATTTTCAAGCTACTAAATGAAACAGTGCAAAGTTGCTTTTGTAGTCAATTGGTTGATTTATTGATGCATAAACAGCAACAAATGAATAACATTAAGATGGTCTGTTTGCAAAGCCTGCATCAAAATGTGACTGGTTTACCAAAGAATTCACAATTAAATGTACCAAACAAACAATTAATGCTTTACTGAGACATTCATATACTGAAATAATTGTAGTATTTCTTCTCCTAATATTTAAGTGCTTGTAGATGTGTGTCTTCAGCTGTTTTTTGAAATATGTGACATCTCAGCAGATAGGTTAAAGGCTGATAGCTCATTCCCTCAGAGAGGAACAAAAAGAGCGAACATTTTGGAAAGTGATTTTGTGCCACAAACAACCAAGTGCCACTAATTCAGTGATCTTAATTTGCTGGAGGGAGCATACACTTATAGGAGTATATTAAGGTAGGAAGATGTGATTCTGGTGGCAGTCCTGAAGGCCATTGTCAAAGCTTTAAATTATATGAGGGCAGCTACAGGAAGCCAGTGTGATGAGACCAAGAGAGGTGTGATGTGTTTGGTTACTCCAGCCGATCTGACTTCCATGTTGACTAGGATTTAAGTGAAGTGATGTGACATGTTGCCAAGTATGGTAACCCATACTCAGTGGGCAGCCATTCAGCTGTACATTCACTCACCGCACCTACAATTCCTGCTGGTACAGAGACTCGAACCTGCAACCTTTGCAATCTAACTCTCTTAACATTTAGGCTATGATTTAGTCACTCGGTTATGGGTTGCAGACAAGATCCAGGACGGAGTCTAAATGCAAAATCTCCCGATCCATTATGACTTTGTGAACTTTGCTTTCTACACATCAGAAACTTTTCTTGCAACCAGAAAAAAAAGTGAGACCACTGCTTCAGAAGCATCTTCAAAATGTCAACACTGAAGGATCCTTAGATCCTCACGTGCAAATTGTGTTGTTTTTATTTTTGTTTTTTTCTTATTCATTTATAAACATTTATTCACATAATCATTTTATAATCATTAGTCATTCGTATGATTTATGATTTGATTATTTTTATTATTTGATTATTATTATCATTTGATTATTTTAATAATTTATCATTATATTTTTTAAAGAATTTTTATTGTTTATTGATTTATTATGTTTATTCATTTATTTCTTATTAAGTTTTTCTTGCTTATGCATTTTCATTGTTGTTCAATCTCATGCTTGTGGGGTTTCATTAACTGTTTTGTCTGTATGAATAAGACATAGATAAGAGGGAATGTTTATGGTAACCCAAGGTTTAAGGGATGTTGCTGTGAAGCAGTTTTGGTATAACAGTACATGTTGAATTTGTGCTGGTCAGATGAAGTTTGAACATTGAGACATACGCAACTAAGATTGTTCAATAAACTCTGTTACTTTTTACCATCATTACTTCGTCTCCTGCTTCTGCTCTTCTCTGGCTTTTCTCGGTCAACTTCTTAACTGACAAAAGACTGTTAAACACTCGTTTTGGGTATTTTTGGATATCAGACAAGACTTGGTGTTAACAGGGTTTGGGCATTAACAGCGCTGCTGACTAGTTGTTCTGATACTGGACAGACTGATATTTTCTGACGGAATCTGGTATCCGGGGCTGGATCCTAATTATTATCTGGCGTGGAGACCCGATCTAACACCACAGAAACAAAAATTATAATGGAACACATCCAGAAGATAGTGAATGAAGGTGTCACAGAGCCCTCTTCTTTAGCTTGGACATCTCCAGCAGTCTTGGTGCCCAGGAAAGATGTCACATTTCAATTGTGCATAGATTATCATGAGGTCAACGCAAAAACTCAAATTGATGCTTACCCCATGCCTTGTCACATGTATGTTCCCGTTTTGTTTCCTGGTTTTCCTTATTTGGTCAGTTTCCTGTTTCTGTCCTGATTATGTGGATCTGTCTCCAGCTGTGTTAATTTAGTCTAGTCAATTGTGCTCCATTATAAGCCTGTTTCCTACATTCATTTGGTGTCCAGTTTCAGTTATGTTTAGTGTGTGTGCTCCACGTTTCCTGAGTTTTGCTATTAAATATTCCTTATTCTGAGTCTCCTGCATTTTCCTGCCTGACACACTGTGCCACCGTGACATGCCTCTGGTGCACAAATGTTTAGAGTTCATATATTCAGCTCATTAAACGCAAAGAGTGGATACTGGCAGGTTGCTCATGGCATGTGCTTGGGGAGCTCATAGAGAGAAGACTTGCTTTGTATACACACATCACATTAAATGTTAAAAGGTTTCGTCCTTTCCTATACCAATTAACATTTTTAGGACATGTCTGTAAATGGAATTAAGGTCGGCCCAGATAAAGACCATTATGAAGTATCCCACTCCCTGTGACTTAAAAAGCCTTTGGAATTTTCCTGGAATGGTGGGATGTACCAGAGGTTTGTTGCTCACCTAGCAACTACTGTCAGAAGCTGTTATGATCTGCTTTTTACACAAGGACATTAAGAGGGGCAAAGATAAGATATGAAAAAAAAAGGCCTAGCAGTTGTGTGGCAGTAGAAAAATGGCATCTCTAACTTGACGCAAGCACCTTTTATGTGTATACAGATCATACTGTAGCTCTCTCTCATGGGAATTTAACTGTCCAAAACTTAATCTAGACTAAACAGATGGATCTCAAGGCTGCAGTCATTCTCATTCTGAAAACATTACAGGAAAGGCTGTTGCAACATAGTCCCAGATGCAATGTCCTGATCACCGATATTATCAGCAGGTGATGTGTGCGTTGCTTTAGTCAAAACTTTGTGGGTGGACTTTAATGCATCTCATAACCTAGCATTACAGTTACGTCCAATGAAATCATAACAGATGCAAATGATCACCTTTACCTGAAATAATCAGCTACACTAATATTTCTCATTTTCTTTCCCTCCTCTGTCTTGGGATGCACAGTCGTGACTGCTCACTGGGCCTCAAAAATTCAATTCAATTCAATTCAATTCAAGTTTATTTGTATAGCGCTTTTCACAATACAAATTGTTGCAAAGCAGCTTTACAGGAAATTAAGTTTCTACAATATATTTATATATTGTAGAAACTTAATATATTTAACTTATGGCGAAATTTGGTAGTTCTGTATGTTGTCTGAGGGTAGGCTTCATCTGAGGTCCTCTGAGGGGTTGGCATCATCTCTTCTCAGGTGTTCTGGATCCAGACTGAAGCTTGTGTAAATCCTAGTTACCACGGGATGTTAATCCCGTGGCAGAAACAGAGAAACAAATAGAGACATAATTAGCGTAGCTGCTGTTCCAACCAAGCAAAAATTATTTGTTCAATCCAAGCTAAAGAACAATAATGCATGTTTGATCAGATATAACTGCAGTACAAGATCATGAGATGCATTATGTGAATGCTTGGCTAAAGAGATGTGTCTTTAATCTAGATTTAAACAGAGAGAGTGTGTCTGAACCCCGAACATTATCAGGAAGGCTATTCCAGAGTTTGGGAGCCAAATGTGAAAAGGATCTACCTCCTTTAGTTGACTTTGCTACTACCAAAACTAGGTACTACCAAAAGTCCAGAGTTTTGCGACCTTAGGGAGCGTGATGGATTGTAGCGTGGTAGAAGACTAGTTAAGTACGCAGGAGCTAAATCATTAAGGGCCTTATAGGTAAGTAATAATATTTTGTAACTGATGCGGAACTTAATAGGTAGCCAGTGCAGAGACTGTAAAATTGGGGTAATATGATCATATTTTCTTGACCTAGTAAGGACTCTAGCCGCTGCATTTTGGACTACCTGTAGCTTGTTTATTGAAGATGCAGGACAACCAGCTAGCAGTGCATTACAATAGTCCAGTCTAGAGGTCATGAATGCATGAACTAGCTTTTCTGCATCAGAAACAGGTAACATGTTTCGTAGCTTGGCAATGTTTCTAAGATGGAAGAATGCTGTTTTTGTAACATGGGAAATATGATTCTCAAAAGACAAGTTGCTGTCTAATATAACACCCAGATTTTTGACTGTAGAGGAAGTAACAGTACATCCGTCTAGTTGCAAATTATAATCCAAGAGATTGTGTGTACTGTTTTTTGGTCCAATAAGTAATATTTCTGTCTTATCTGAATTTAATAGGAGAAAATTACTGGTCATCCAATCTTTTACATTTTTAACACACTCTGTTAGCTTAGATAATTTAGAAGTTTCATCTGGTCTTGTTGAGATATATAGTTGAGTATCATCAGCATAACAATGGAAACTAATCCCGTATTTTCTAATAATATTACCAAGGGGCAACATGTATATTGAAAATAGCAGAGGACCTAGGACAAATCCTTGTGGTACTCCATATTTTACTGGTGATAATTGAGATGACTCCCTGTTTAAATAAACAAAGTGGAAGCGATCAGACAGGTAGGATCTAAACCATCTTAAAGCCTGCCCTTGAATACCCGTATAATTTTGTAATCGATCTATGAGTATGTCATGATCTATAGTGTCGAACGCAGCACTAAGATCAAGTAAAACTAGCAATGAGATGCAGCCTTGGTCTGACGCAATAAGCAAGTCATTTGTAATTTTAACAAGTGCGGTTTCTGTGCTATGGTGGGGCCTGAAACCTGACTGAAATTCTTCATAGTTTTTGATCTTCATAGAGATCAAAAACATAAGGAAAATTCTTTATTTAATGATAGATTTCCTGTTCACTATAGGACCAAATTACACTGTTTCAATGAAAGGTGTATCTTCTGTAAAACGGCTTTGAAACAATCTTGAAGCAATGAATTAAATTAATGGAATTTCACATTGTTTATTATGAATAATTGCAGTAATCAGCAAACAACGTTCCACCAATCCATTCCCAGTGGACAAAATCAAATATTTTCTTGTATGAGAAGATATAAGTCAGATAAGTTACAATAGGTAAGAAAAGACAATCACAATTTTTCGGTTTCATTTTCTTAAGTTTAATGTTGAAGTGAGTGCACCTGATGCTGGTGCTGTCCTCTTGCAAGATGATGTCCATGATGTTGAAAATCCTGTACAATATTTTTCAGCTAATCAGCTGAATTACAGCACCAGGATCAGGATGTATGCTGGATTGACACCCATGTTGGATCCAGTTCTTTGCCCGTCTGTGTTTACTGATCACACCCTTTGATATTTCTGTCTCAGATGTGCATTTCCAGCTAGCATATTGCCAGTTGGGAGAGTGACATAAGCTTATCTGTTGGTGTGTGCTCTAAGAAAAGGGCATTGTTGTTATTAGATGACTAGCCTATTAGATGAGCTCATTCCAGCTTTGCTCACATTGCATTGAAGGCTCCATGGATGACGACTCCTTTCGACAGATCGAAAGTATTTTATATCAAACGCAAGTTAGATAGCGATGCCCATTATCCATGTTACCTGCTATTGTAAATTCTATTAAAAATTTGAGTGTAGGGGTGACTTGCCAGTTATTTTGGTTACTTTGATTTGTTTAGTTAGGAAGTCAGGCAAGTTCTTTGCATTTTTATTTGTGTAGGTAATTTTTTATACCCTTTGTTTTGTTTGATATTTCTTTTGTTGATTGTTTTGGCCTTTGGCCACCCTGAAGCTATGGCTTCTAAATTTTTGAACAATTGAAATAAAAATAACATTTGATTATATTTTTATGTGTTTCCTGTTAGTTTGTAAAATATTTTTACTGTGCCCCTAAACCCCAGATGGGACTGGAATAATGAGAAAAAAGGATTGACATTAAATTATTTAGCTGGAAGTAAGCATTGCCATGGGATGCTCGATCTCTCCCATCCTGTTTGTTGCAGCCTTCGAGGTTATCCTGATGGGGGCAAGGGCGATGGTCAGAGGCATGAAGCTACCATCAGGCCAAAGGCTACCACCAGTGAGAGGCTATATGGACGACATCACCACCATTCTCCAGACAGCAGCATGTACAACAAGACTGCTGAAGAGGATTGACGAGCTTGTGGGGTGGGCGAGGATGGAGATCAAACCCGCCAAATCACGCAGCCTGTCCCTCAGGAAAGGGGTCAGAAGCGACAATACCATCTTTGTCGCAGGCGGTGAAGAAATCCCATTGCTGGCAAATCAACCCGTCCGTAGCCTGGGTCGTACTTACACAGCAGACCTCTCTGACAGGCAGATGGGGGAAACAGTGAGGAAGCAGCTTGCAGATGGCCTGGCCAGGATCAGTCTGAGCCAGCTTCCCGGCAAGTATAAAGTATGGAGCTACCAGTTCATACTGTACCCAAGGGTGATGTGGCCTCTGAAGATGAGTGAAGTCCCCTCCTGAAACACCGTGAGATAGTCGGCAGAGTCCAGGAGGGTTGAGCAGGCCTTGGGAGGAGCGAGACCCCCCTCTTCTGGTCAAAGGCCTCCAAGGAAGAGCGGAGAGCCATGGTGGTGGCAGAAGTGACAAGGACCAAGCAGGAGCGCCTTAACGTCAAGGCGGTGTCTCAGATCCGGCAGGGAGGCTGGATGTCATGGGAAGGTGTCACAGACAGGCATTTGTCATGGTCTGAGCTGTGGAAGATCCCCCAAGCTAGGCTCAGTTTCCTGATTAGATCCACCTATGACACCCTACCTTGTCCCAGAAACCTCCACCAGTGGTTCGGCACTGAAGAACTCTGCCCCCTTTGCAGTACCAGCAACGCAAGCCTCCAGCATATCCTGTCAGGCTGCAAGACAGCATTGTCCCAAGGCCGCTATAGGTGATGACACGAAGTGGCAGAGTCATGCAGACAAGATACTAATAGGAGACCCTCCGTGCCAACGAGACGTCCCATCCTGTTTGCAAGGGCCGGAGAAAACATCAACCACCCTCACCAGAGAGCAACATCTAGAGTCCTCTCACCTGGCAGCGAGTGGAGCATGAGGGTCGACCTGGGGAGGCAGCTCCAATTCCCCAGGGAGATCGTAGAAACGTCGCTCTGGCCAGACCTTATTATGTGGTCAGAGCCATGCAAGACCATCTTGTTGGTGGAGCTCACTGTCCCATGGGAGGAGGGAATGGAGGCTACCAATGAGCGGAAGCATGCCAAGTATGCAGACCTGGCAGAAGACTGCAGGGAGGCTGGCTGGAAAGCCACCACGTGTCCTGTCGAAGTGGGATGCAGGGGCTTCGTTGGGTCCTCAATGGTTCGCCTGCTCCGCGACATGGGATGCACAGGAGCAGGGTGTCGAAAAGCCATTAAAGAACTGGCAGAGGAGGCAGAGAAGGGCAGCTTTTGGCTGTGGCTAAGGAGGAAGTATAGGGGGTGGGGACCAAATAACACCTAGGGCATCAGCAGGGGCTGGCAGGGAGAGATCCCTGCCATCGCTCCGCCACCAGGAGATGTACTGGGGTTAAAGGAGCGAAACATCCATGACTGGTGGTCCCCAGCTGATAACCGGTTTATGCCCAGAGAGGTGCTCAAAGGGGCACACCTGCACAAAAGGCACTGGTGGAGGTGCGTCAGGCAGCAATGCCCAGCAGGTCGACCATCAGCCTTTATTTCTAAATTTGTGGTAATTATTAGTATGCATTTCTATATTTGATAAGCTGTTCAGTGGTTTAATTTTTCAGTCTGTCCCTACATATTAATACAATAACTATCAAAAAAGTGAGGTGGTCATTATTCACACAGAAATCCAATCACAATGAGTCATGGGGACACAAATACCCTTATGAAAAAGTTTATTCAAGTGTACTATTAGTATACTTCTTTTAAACTAAAAATAGGAAAGTACACTTTTAGTCTACGTTTTGTGTACTTCTCAGAAATATACTTAAATTATGACATTTATATGACATTTAAGTATACTTGACTTGTGCTCCTAGAATCCGTGTTTTCATTGTTATATGGTAGGGGGCGCTAGTACACATCTTTCTGAATCCAATTTATAGTTTTTTTTTTTTTTTTTCAAAATAGTTTTTTTTTTTTTTTATTTATGAAACTTACCCACATTCAAGTGTTTAAAAAAGAATACATGAAGCTAGAATAAAATGTTTTTGTTTACAAGCAGATACCCTGTTCTTTCTTTTGATGTTTTGTATGTTCAGATATTCATTTACAAAATATATACAAATTAATACCTAAATAGGGACATAGTAGTACACTTAAAGTATGATGTAAAGTTCACTTAAAGAAAACTTACGAGTATACTTGCAGTATAAAACTACTAAACTAGTAGTTTACTGAGACTATATTTCAAAGTGTACTAAAATGCTACTACGTGTATTTAAATAGTAAACTACTACTATACCTATTACGGAAGCAGACTTCACACAAGGGGTTAATTCAATGCAGATGAATTTATTTGACAGCAGAGTAAAAACAGAGGAACGGATGGTAAGTAGGATTTTCAAATATCAGATCAATGGAGAGATGAGTCGATAACTGGAAGGTATTTGCCTTGACAGGAACTTGTGGATGCTGGAAGAGCCACACACCTCACTGTGAAACTTGAACAGACTGGCAAGAGATCGCTGGCAGAAACTGGACACAAAAAATTGGAGGACACGACGCTGGAGAGGACACAGGAGGTAGGTTATTAGGCAGATAAGTAACAGGTAAGTCGCTGAGATAGCTTTAGGAGTCCACTTCGTTAGAACGAGACCGGACGTTGAGTGCAGTGAGGTGTGTGGCTTTATGGTGCTTGGTGATGAGGCTCAGATGGCGTGCAGGTGTGCTCCATTAGTGTTCAGGTGATGTTGTGCATTGTGATTGGCTGGCGTGGGAGCCTGGCCGTTCTGTGACATTACCCCCCTCTCCACGGCCCGCTCCAGAGCACATCTTCCCCGCACCTCTTCCCCTGGGAGCTGGTCGATCTGGGTAGGTGGAATGGAATTCGTCGAGTAGTGTTGGGTCTAAGACGTCATTTCTGGGGACCCATGACCTCTCCTCCGAGCCATAGCCCTCCCAGTCAACAAGGTATTCCAGCTGACCACCACGGCATCGGGAATCCAGGATCTTCTTCACCTCATAGATGGCGCCGTCCTCCAGGATCAGCGGGAGAGGGGGTTCTTCACACGGACCAGGCTCTGTGGAGGGAGAGACAGGAGAGTGGTAAGGTTTCAAGAGTGACACGTGGAAAGTGGAGTTAATTCTGTATTATGGAGGGAGTTGAAGTTGGAAGGTGACTGGATTGATCTGTCTCAGGATGGTGAAGAGGCCAACATATCTGGGACTAAGTTTCTTGCAGGGCAGGCGCGTCCGGATGTCCCTCATTGACAGCCAGACCTTCTGTCCCGGTTGGTACTGGGGAGCTTCGGACTTTCGAAGGTCTGCGGTCATCTTGCACCTGCGCACTGCACGTTGGAGCTGATGGTGAGCATTGTCCCAGGCCCTCTCTCTCTCTCGGAATCAGTAGTCGACCGTTGGTACTTCCGACGGTTCCCCAGACCAGGGGAACAGGGGTGGCTGGTAGCCGAGTACGCACTGGAAGGGAGTGAGTCCAGTGGAAGGTTGACGCAGGGAATTCTGAGCGTACTTGTCCCAGCCAATAAACTGGTTCCAAGAGTCCTGGTGGCCGTGGCAGAAGGTTCGTAGGAAGTGACCAATTTCCTGGATTTTCCTTTCCGTCTGCCCGTTTGTCTGGGGATGGTATCCAGAAGACAGACTTACGGTCACACCCAGGAGCTTAAAGAAGCCTCTCCATACTCTGGAGACGAATTGTGGCCCCCGATCCGACACAATGTCCTCAGGAATGCCGTAATATCTGAAGACAAAGTTAAATAATAGCTCGGCCATCTCCATGGCCGTAGGCAGGCCTCTGAGGGGAAGAAGTCAACATGATTTAGAGAATCGGTCCACAATTACTAATATGCAAGTGTTACCATCTGAGGCTGGAAGATCAGTGATAAAATCAACTCCCAGGTGTGACCATGGACGGTTAGGAACGGGCAGCAGAAGGAGTTTGCCTGCTGGTAAGTGGCGTGGGCTCTTGGAAATGGTGCAGTCCGCGCAGCCCTGAACAAACCTTCTCACATCCCTGGCCATGTTGGGCCACCAGTAGCGGTCTTTCAGCAGCGAGAGGGTGCTGTTGGCCCCGGGGTGGCCAGTGCCCAGTGATGGTCAGTGCCCAGTGATGTGTGAACAGAGTGAATGAGGGAAGTGCTCTGTGTTCGGGAGATATATTGTACCCCTGGTGGGCAGCCCGGTGGAGTGGCCATGGAAGCATTGGAGGAGGTGACTGGGTTGGGGTTCCACTGGATGGGACTGACAATGATCTTTTCTGGAATTATGGGTTCTGGCTTTTCCTCGTTTTCTTCTGGAGCATGGAGACGAGACAAGGCATCTGCCTTTATATTTTTGGGCCCTGGGCGGTAGGAGATTGTGAAACTGAACTGGGTAAAGAAGAGGGCCCAGCGGGCCTGCCGTGGGTTGAGTCTTTTGGCATCACACAAGTACTGCAGGTTCTTGTGATCAGTGAGAACTGAGAAGGGATGTTGTGCACCCTCCAACCAATGCCTCCACTCCTCTAGGGCTAACTTGATGGCCAGAAGTTCCCTGTTGCCGATGTCGTAATTCCTTTCCGCCAGGCTGAGTTTCCTGGAAAAGGCGGCACATGGATGGAGTTTGGCTGGAGTCCCCTGCTGCTGAGATAACACGGCTCCAACCCCCGTGGTAGAGGGGTCCACCTCTACGATGAATGGCTTCTTGTGGTCTGGGTGAACGAGGATTGGAGCGTGGGTAAAGGCTTCTTTCAATCTCTCAAAGGCTTCAGTGGCAGCAGTTGTCCAGGACAGAGACTTAGGCTTGTTGTGTAAGAGGCTGATGAGGGGACTGGTTATGACACTGTAATTCTGGATGAACCTTCTGTAGAAATTGGAGAAACCCAGGAATCGTTGGAGTTCCTTAATGTTGGAAGGAACGGGCCAGGTTTTGATGGCTTCCACCTTCCCCTCGTCCATCCGGATGCCACCACTATCGATGTTGTATCCCAGGAACTGCACTGAGGGTTGATGGAATGAACACTTCTCGGCTTTGAGGAACAGATGGAACTCTCTCAGGCATTGTAGGACCTCTGCAAAGTGGTGACGATGTTCGGCCAAGCTCTGAGAGTAGATGAGGATGTCATCGATGTAGACCAGGATGGACCGGTGTAGATACTCTCGGAGCACCTCATGCATGAAATCCTGGAATACGGAGGGGGCATTGACAAGGCCAAACGGCATAACAAGATATTCATAGTGGCCAGTAGGTGTCACAAAGGCTGTCTTCCACTCATCCCCCTCGCGTATCCGGATGAGGTTATATGCACTGCGGAGGTCTAACTTGGTGAAGATGGTGGCACCGCGAAGATGTTCTAAGGCTGCTGGGACGAGAGGAAGGGGATAACGGAACTTGACCGTGATGTTGTTCAGTGCCCGGTAATCTATGCAAGGCCGCAAGCCTCCGTCCTTCTTGGCCACAAAGAAGAAACTCGAAGCAGCAGGGTATGTTGAAGGGTGGATGTAATCTTGCTTAAGTGCCTCATCGATATACTCCTCCATGGCCTTCTATTCGGGAAGTGACAATGGGTATATCTTTCTCTTGGGCACTGGCTCACCTGGTACTAGATTGTTCGTGCAGTCCCATGGCTGATGAGGAGGTAATTGGGAGGCCTTCTTCGGGCAGAAGACGTCTCTGAAGGGGGCATAACAGGTGGGTATGTCGATGGATTGCTTCTCTAGAGGGTTCTCGATGGAGGTGGAGTTCAAAGTTATAATCTTGGTCGAACGAGGAGATGGTTGAGGGATACTTGGAAAACAGTCCGGGAAACATTGGTTGCCCCACTTTAGGACTTCTCCTGTGTGCCAAGAGATATGAGGTTCATTTTGTGCAAACCATGGTCGCCTGAGTATGATATCTGTTGTGGCTCCCTCCAGAACCAGTAGGTGGATGTTTTCTTCATATAACTGACCAATCCTCAGCTGAACGGGGCCCGCACGGAACCTCACATTCCTGCAACTGATGGGTTTCCCGGTTATCGAATGGACTTGGTAAATTGGTTGGCTGGTAGTGGTTGGGAGTTTGAGCTGGCGGCAGAGGCTCCCTGATATGAAATTGACCCCGAGTCAAGGAGGGCATGGAATGGAAGAGAGATGTCGGAGGCAGTAAGTGTTACAGCAGTGGAGAGCGGTTTCTTATTTTGAATAACAGGTTGAATGGCACTCACCAGAAGTCGAGGAGGGCGAACTGGGGATGAAGATATCACATGCCCACCGGTTACACAATATAAACAATCTATGATTCATCCACCTCTGCCACTCAGCATAAGATAGGCATGTGGTGTCCGTCTGCATGGGTTCATGAACTGGTTCTGGAGGGTGGTTTGCATCTGGGTGGCGAAGGAAGGGAGTGCAACGGGTTAATTGTGGTTCTTCCTCAAAGCAAGATAGCATCTGAGTGGCACATTGAATGGACAGTCGGATGAGATTTTCCAAGCCGCAGGAGTCATCATAGCCGGCGAGCTGCAACCGCAATCTGGGTTCCAACCCCTGATGGTAGGTGGTAAGGAGAGACTGCTCATTCCATCCATTGGCTGCTGCTAGGGTCCTGAATTGGAGGGCGTATTCATTAATGGACTTGGATTCTTGGTGGAGATGGTACAGCTGGTCACTGATGGAAGGATCGCCAGGTGATTGGCCAAAGACCTCACAGAAGTGAGCGATAAAGTTATTGAATGACTGGGTGACATTGCCTGATTGAGACCAGATCGTTTCAGCCCATTGTAGTGCCTTGCCTGTCAAGAGTGATATAATGAAGGCTATTTTGGACTTTTCGGTGGAATACAGATGCGGTTGCATCTCTAGGGATAGCGAGCATTGCAGGATGAACCCGTTGCACTCCTCTGCCACACCAGAGAAGGGTGCTGGTTTGGCCATGGGACTGGAGATCACGGGAATCGAAGAAGAGATGGTACTGGTTACTGAGGTGCTCGGTGGTGCTGGTGGTGGTGAAGGAACAAGAACTCGTCGGAGGTTATCCACGAGCTCCTGGAAGGGGTCGGGATTACTCATGCTGTGTCTTCGGTGTGGTCCGGTCTTCTGTTACGGAAGCAGACTTCACACAAGGGGTTAATTCAATACAGATGGATTTACTTGACAGCAGAGTAAAAGCAGAGGAAGGGATGGTAAGTAGGATTTTCAAATATCAGATCAATGGAAAGATGAGTCGATAACTGGAAGGGATTTGCCTTGACAGGAACTCGTGAACGCTGGAAAAGCCACACACCTCACTGTGAAACTTGGACAGACTGGCAGGAGATCGCTGGCAGAAACTGGACACAGGAGATTGGAGGACACAACACTGGAGAGGACACAGGAGGTAGGTTATTAGGGAGGTAAGTAACAGGTAAGTCGCTGAGATAGCTTTAGGAGTCCACTTCGTTAGAACGAGACTGGACGTTGAGTGCAGTGAGGTGTGTGGCTTTATGGTGCTTGGTGATGAGGCTCAGATGGCGTGCAGGTGTGCTCCATTAGTGTTCAGGTGATGGTGTGCGTTGTGATTGGCTGGCGTGGGAGCCTGGCCGATCTGTGACAATACCTATAAAGTTCACTTTTAGTATAGTTGCAGTACAAGCTAAAAACATTGATGTAAACTAGTTGTGCACTCAAAGTTTACTACTGTTATTCTTAAAGTATACTTAAGTGTACTTTTATATACTAGATTTAGTCCCAAGGAGTATTGAAATAGTACGCTTACAAGTATACTACTAGTACACTGATATTTGTATACTTACTACATAAAGTACACTTAAAAATATACTTGAACTTTACTTAAGTATACTTAATAAAATACACTTGAAGTATACTACTTTTTAGTAAGGGTAGCACCTTTTACTGAGAATGAGCATTACAGCTTCATCTGTTTATGAAACTGTAATTGGTAACACTTTAGTATAGGGACTAATTCTTACTGTTTACTAGTTACTTATTAGCATGCCTATCATTAATACAGTAACTGTTGTCTAATTGGCTGTTTGCTAGTGTTTATAAAGCACATAATCTGCATGACCTTATTCTACATCCCTAATCCTACCCAATACCTAAACCAAACAACTACAGTACCTTACTAACTATTAATAAGCATAAAATTAGGAGTTTATTGAGGCAAAAGTCATAGTTAATGGTTTGTTAAAGGTGAGAATTGGACTTTAAAATAAATTGACCAAATAATTAAAAGGGTATTAGTTTACATTCTAAATGGTTTTGAAAAAATTTTTTATTAAAAAAACAAAAAAACAAAAATAGAATCAATACCATACATTCCATTCTTACAGAAAAATCCCTATTATTTGATAATATGTCTAACAATGTATAACCATAAATTTTGCTCCCGACACATTCCTTGGATGCAGTAGATCAATCATTATGTTGGGCTTCATATTTTTTCAATGTGTCATATTGATTGATCTGCTGTGCCATATCTAATTTCAGCTTGGCTGTAATGAATGAGTGCGTGTACCCAATGCTGTACATGAATGCGTCTGGATAATTACTATTCCCTGATCATACTCATGGCAGCATCCCACTAATGATCAATCACCAGACGAGTTTGCATTGCCTTTAAAGCATCATGTCCTTTCATTGCCCAAATGCTTGTTTAGCCACACAATGTGGACACACATAATGATGAAAAGGGCATGTTTCAAGACTGCTGGATATTCAAATCTTACAATTTATGCATGGCAATACATATTTATGGGCATAGAGTGTGTTGGATGATGCTGAAGGGAGTGGCTACTAAACAATGGCAACTCCATACTGAATATAATACATAATACAAAAACATAATGTGACTGTATCATAGTTTGAAATTGGTGTGTCAGGCAAAGTATACATTCATAATGTGCAACAATTGGGGGTACAAGTACAAGTATTCATTTTGCCTTGAAATTTTAAGAAAAAATAAAACTCATTATGTGATGCATACAGTGATCAACGGAAACTTAATTTGCTATTGGGTTGGCAGTAGTCAATGTTTAGCAACACAGTTTTGAACATCTAGCTGGGCTTAAACTGGATCTGACAATCTCTGGTATTATTGGAAACATCACAAAGATGAAAAAAAAAAATTATATTCCATATATTCCAAATCTTAGTGTAGATTCCATTCACTTAAAGGGGTCCTATTATGCTTTTTCACTTTTTGAGTTTTAGTCAGTGTGTAGTGTGTATGTTTGAGCATAAAAAAGATCTACAAATTTACAAATCTCAAAGTCCACTCCAAAGGGAGATATTTCGTTTTTTTTAAAAAAAAATCCCTTTTCAAGAACTACAACGAATGGCTCGCTTGGACTACAAAGTTGTTTTCCTGTATTTGTGACATCACAAATTGCCTCATTAGAATATCATTAAAATAAATCCTGCCTCCGGAAATTCGAATGCACGTTTCAAAATCTAAACCCGGTGCGAGTGTTTTTATATCACTGTATTTCTGATGGAAACCGGCTGTCTTCAGAAAATTTTGGATGTCATTTTAATTTCATCTTGCATGTAATGGCTGATCAAGCAGCGTTTGTGAGCGGAGCTCTGCTTTGTGTACAGCCTTACCGGGGAAACCTCGCTCTCTCCTGCTCCAACAGCGCCTCCCGCTGGCAGAGAATGAATTTGCATATATATGCCGCCACAAATACTGTAATTCTGTGGAACTATGGTATAAATAAATTCAACTGTATAACAGTTTCACTGCAATTCATGTTATAATGTTAGAATTAAAGAACAATAAACATAATACATATTACCGTTGCACTTATCTGTACATAGTAAATGCAGTTATTTTTAAGCTGTTGTTGACATCCTATCTAAAACGTGATTTAGCCAAAAAAAAAAAAAAAAAACACACACACAACAACAACATCGTTACCGCTTTAATATGTCTTGCAATATCCGTGCGTGCACAGGTTCTGCGCTATCCTCTTGTTCAATATTCTCGGGGTCTGAATTGATATGGCAATATTGACGAACTTGCTGTTTTGGCAAGGGGCGGGGCAGTACTGAAACACCATCTAAGCTGTTCGCCAATCACAACACACTGGGACAGCTAACCAATCACAACACATTTCGTTTTTCGGAAGGCGGGCCTTCATCAAACCCGGAACTAATCGAGCCGTTTGTGTCAGGCTGGGGAGGACGGTATTGTAATAATGTAAATTATGTGAAAAATAATGTGATTTTCGAACCACCAAGCATGAGAGCATGTTCTAGTACACCCACAAAACAAAATCAAGACTTTGTAAAAGAGCATAATAGCACCCCTTTAACATCCTTACATTCATTCATTCATTCATTCTCCAAACCACTTGTCCGACATACTGTAGGTTCGCAGGGATGCTGGAGCCTTTTCCAGCAAATTTCATGTTCTAAAGATATTTGAGCTAATGTTCAATATGCTCTCTACTGAAAGAGTGAGCAAAAGTAAATGCTTAGCTTGTGAACTATGCTTAATATTGAGCTCATCTGTTGTGTTTTGTGAGATCTATTATTAACTGCTCTACATCGCTAGTGCAATACTGTACCAGCTGCACTGTTTAAAAAAAAAATAAATAAAAAAAAAAAAATAAATAAAAAAAAAAGGCAGCTGTGGTTGCCAGATTTTTCCCGTAAAATATACAGTAGCAACATTTTAGGTTTTATGGGTTTAACTTAAATTTACAGTTAAATACCGTAATTTCATTAACTGATATAATGTTAATATACCAACCTACTGAAATACTGAAATCTGTTTTGTACCTTTGTAATACAATGATAACCACCAAATGCAGGTGGTGATGAGAAGGTCACATGATGAACTAAAGCCCATCAGAAGCAGCTTTTAAATAATAACATATATAGGAGGTGCACAGTGTCATTCACACAAACACTAAACACCATCATGGTAACAGACATGAAACTGAAACAATGCAAGAAACATTAACATCATTAGGTGTAACATACAACCCTAATGTTCAAAACTGAAAAGAAAAAAACTAAGAAACAGTTATTTCAAAAAAAAAAAAAAAAAAAAAAAAAAAATTGAAATGTAACGCATGGAATTCTGTGAATATCAATTTACGGTTATTCACTGTAAATTATACGTTCTTTTTCACTTTCAAAAATACTACCGTAAAATGTCCAATACAGTTTTTCACCATATATAGTAGGGGAATTTACCGTTAAACAATTAACAGGTTTTGCTGTAGCATTTTTACAGTCTTTTACCATTAAATTCATGGCCATTTTTTACAGTGTGAGTTACTGAGTTTAGTGCATCAGAAAACATATGTATTGAGCTGGTTATGTGATGCAAACAATAAATGGTACATTATTAGCTTTTAAGTCTTGCACAATGGTAAAAGTGTTTTGAGGTTTAAAGGGACTGTGTGAAAAGTCTTTACTAATCAATAAGTTGCCCCTGTAATCATAATTGGTGTGAAAAGAAATATCAGTTACCGTTGTTTCCAACCATACATTTCAGCTGGAAACTGCAGTGAATTATACGTGTAGGTACGTTTTTGGAAAGTGTCAGTAGAGTCACATTTTTGCCAATGAGAATGTGTTGCCACATTCATTTAGCTCATGAAGAGAGAATTACTGAGCTAATACCACATGTCCGGGCATCTAATTGTCTCACTGAAACAAGACTTTGTTTTCATTTTCTGTTAACCCCATAGCATCATTCAGGTCACAACCCTAATTTAGTGGCTATTGCATAGTTTTCAGTAAATTAGCTAAAGAAAAGCCAGAGGCTCCTCCAGTCCTTGAGATGATTTGAATTAATAAATGGCAAAAAAAGTTATTTACAGGCGGTCACAGGAAATTGTCAAAGGCCTTAACCATTTAGCCATGAATGGAAGTCTAGATTTCTTCCTCTGAACAGGTTGCTGCAGATTTGCTTGACTTGTGATGGATGTCTTTGCAAAAAGGCTACTGTGAATGATAATTAATGATGTCTTTACAGCAATCCAGCCATGCACACTTAGCCTTTTTGACAAAATCTATACATCAGGTCTGTCATGGTCTTTTCCTGCAATATTTGTTGCAGTTTCTACACCACATTGATACTAGCACACGCACACACACACAGGGCACTTAGGGCACAGGCTCATCCATGCAAACACCCATTCAGCATCTATGCAAAAAAATAAATAAAGACATGCATTACATTGACTATAAACAGCAATTGAGGTAACACTTTATTTCGATAGTCCACTTTAGACATTCTACTAACAGTAAGTGCCTTTGCAACTACGTCAACTAGCAGTCATTAGAGTATTAGTAGACTGTCTGCTTAATTTTGCAAGTATGTCAACTTATTCTACTAACCCTAAACCTACCCTACTGAGAGTTAGTAGACATATAGTTGACATGTAGTTACAAAGTTACTTATAGTTAGTAGAATGTCTAAAGTGGACTATCGAAATAAAGTGTAACCGCAATGGATGTAAATAACTGTTTTAACTCATTCATCATCCTTATGTCTACTTTAATTCACAATCATAAATGCTGGTTGAAATCTTCTATCATGTTACATACATGATCATGTTTGATTAACCTTAGATGGAATTTATGTTAAGATACAAATGGGCAAATAAATATGATAAAAATAAAGGTGGACAGAGTTCAGAGTGCACAAAAGTGAATGCTGTAACTCAAAAGTATCTATGATTGGCAGCAATATTCGAATGTGTATTGCACCACAGCATTCTATTGTAATGCAGCAAAATAGATTTATAATTAATAACAATTAGGGTTGGATGGGGGAAGATGTCCCCCTTGAGAACAGTGTGCATTTGCATTGAATGCATTGTATGTCTGGTAGGCAATCCTAGAATTCACCCAATGAGCCGAGACATACGTTATTTATAATAAATGCCTTATAATTATTAATTTTGTTTTCATAATTTATTTAATGGTAAAAGGTTCAGTTGGTGATGCTGCATTGGAGTTATACTGACATCTATTGGCATCCATGCAGTATGTCAAGTATTAAATAACGGTTGATAGAAGTTATATTCAGAACAGCATCTTTTATTTTCATTTTTGATCTGGTGTAGAATTGCACAGATAATGTGTTCTGAAGTTTAGCTTGAATTCCAAGTCTCTCAGTCTGGGACTCAGTCTCTCAAACTGACGGACACTTTGTCCAGATTTTACCAGCATGTCACCATTCCCACACGGGGAGATAACACTCTGGACTGTGTGTACACTAACATCCACGGTGCATACAGAGCTCTTCCTCGCCCCCATCTTGGCCTCTCCGACCACATCTCCATCCTGTTGGCACCAGCTTACCGCCCCTTGCTGAGACGGTTCAGGCCAACAAAAACGACTATCACTGTGTGGCCCAGTGATGCAGCCTCTGTGCTCCAGGACTGCTTTCAGTGCACAGACTGGCAGGTCTTCAGAGATGCAGCTACGTGTGAGAGAGAGGTGAACTTGGAGGAATATACTTCCTCGGTCCTCGGTTTCATTTCCAATTGTGCTGATGATGTCGCTAATCACCAGGACAGTAACCTGCTTTCTGAACCAGAAACCCTGGCTGAATGCGGAGGTGAGAGCTCTGCTGAAAGCTAGGGATGCTGCGTTCAGGGCAGGTGAGGCATCAGTGCGGAAAGTGGTGAGGAAAGAACTGACGGCAGGCATCGCGAGGGCTAAAGCCACATATGCTCGGAAAACTCAGGGACACTTCACCTCCAACGACCCCTGGAGCATGTGGAAGGGCATCAAGTGCATCATGGACTATAACACCAGGGATGTACAATGCCCAAGGGACCCCTCTTTACCAGATGCACTCAACAGGTTCTACGCTCGCTTCGAGGATCCTGACACCCCCCCCCGCACTAGACTTATGCCACCATCCAGTAACACGCCCCTCAGTGTGTCAACAGCTGACATGAGGAGGACCCTTAAAGGAACCAACCCCCGCAAAGCTGCAGGCCCTGACAACATCCCGGGGCGGGTACTGAAGGACTGTGCACACCAGTTGTCTGAGGTGCTTACAGACATCTTTAAGACTTCACTGTCACTGGCATCCGTCCCCACCTGTTTAAAGACTGCCACCGTTGTCCCCGTCTCAAAGTGCTCCACAGTGACAGGCCTGAATGACTATCGACCCATAACCTTAACCCCGGTAGTCATGAAGTGCTTCGAGAGGCTGGTCATGGCCCACATTAAAGACTCCATCGATGTCACTGTGGACGCTCATCAGTACGCCTACAAGAAAAACCGCTTCACGGATGAAACTCTTACGTCCGTCTGCTCTTCCTGGACTTCTCCTCGGCCTTTAATACCATCATCTCACAGATCCTGGTACAGAAGCTCTCCTCCCTTGGTCCGAGTTCCACACTGGGGAACTGGGTCCTGGACTTCGTGACCAATAGACCTCAGACTGTCAGGATCCACAATACCATCTCCTCCATCACCCTCAGCACTGGCTCGCCACAGGTCTGTGTGCTGAGCCCCCTCCTGTTCACTCTGCTGACGTATGACTGCTCAGCGAGACACCCCAGCTGCCATATAGTGAAGTTTGAGGACGACACAGCAGTAGTGGGACGCATCATTGATAATGATGAGTCGAAATACAGAGAGGAGGTGGAACACCTGGTGCAGTGGTGCAGAGGAAACAACCTCTGCATCAATGTGAAGAAGACCAAGGAGATGGTGGTGGACTTCAGAAGGGACAGGCGCCCTCCTCCTCCCCTGCACATCGGAGGAGTAGCTGTGGAAGTGGTCTCTAGCTTCAGGTACCTGGGTGTGTATATAACCGAGGACCTCACCTGGAGCGCAAACACTACCCGGCTGGTCAGGAAGGTCCACCAGCGTCTCTACTTCCTCAGGAAGTTGCGGCGAGCTGGACTTGGGAGCTCAGTCCTGAGCAGCTTCTATCATTGTGCGGTGGAGAGTGTCCTCTGTACCTGTATCACTGTGTGGCATGGCAGCTGCACTGCTGCTGAGAGGAAGGCTCTGCAGAGGGTGGTAAGGGCTGCACAGAGGATCGTGGGGAGCAGGCTTCCCACCATTACAGAACTCTACACAGCACAATGTAGGGGGAGGGCCCTCCACATCATGGAAGACTCCACTCATCCCGCACACAGACTTTTCCAACCCCTCCCCTCAGGCAGGCGGCTGAGGAGCATCCGGAGCAAGACCACCAGGCTCAGAAACAGCTTCTTCCCTGAAGCTGTTAGACTGTTGAACTCTAGCCATGCTCTGTAGGCACCCCTTCCCCCCTCCCGAATGCGCACACACACACGCACGCGCACACACACCTGCACTACAAACATTTTATCCACCTTAAGTGCAATACTTCACTCATTATAGGTGCAATATTATGGATTATTATGGAAATATTGTGTTTTATTTTTTTGTGGCTTTTAAACCGGGACCCGAGTCCTAATTTCGTACCATAACATGAAAATGTGAGCTGGTATGACAATAAAGTTCTTTGAATCCTTTGATAATCATTAATTTTGTTTTCATAATTTATTTAATGGTAAAAGGTTCAGTTGGTGATGCTGCATTGGAGTTATACTAACATCTAGCAGCATCCATGCGGTATGTCAAGTATTAAATAACGGTTGATAGAAGTTATATTCAGAACAGCATCTTTTATTTTCATTTTTGGTCTGGTGTAGTATTGCACAGATAATGTGTTCTGAAGTTTAGCCTGAATTCCAAGTCTCTCAGTCTGGGCTTGATGAGCGTGCACTGGTTGTCGAGAAATGCACAAAGGTCACATGATTGGGACTGCCCATGTAGAGCAAAAGCAGAGAAAGTGATGCACCTCATTAGGTTTTGGAACATCACTTTACCATCCAACCAACTTTGTTTTTTTCAGATGAAGGAGAATCAATAAAGCAAGTTAAAATGTTATTGCAATATACAGACACAGCACCTGATTTAAAATGTCATTAAGCTTCTGAGTTGTCTAAAATACTGTAAAGAAGCATGCTAATAAAGTCCATCCTCCGTTGTCCGCTCACATCAAAATCTCTCCATATTTAGACAAGACAACTTTTTCATTGGAGAAAGCAATATTATGAATGTTTTAGTCAGATGCAATGGTTTAAAGTTAATGTGGTGGAGGGGAATGTGCCACCGCCTTGTGGGGGAAATATTAAGCACTTAACTAAGGAAGACTGAGTGAGTGCCAGGATCTTAGTCCCCCCACCCAATGCTTTAGGTCTCAGTATAACAGGTGGTTATATGTTGGTGCCTATCGTGTTGCTATGTGGTGCTACAGATGAGGTGAGGTGGGCTCCAGGATTTACTTTATACACGGTGGCCCCTGGAGTGTGTGTGTGTATATATATATATACAGATAACTTAGAAGATAAGAGCTTTTGACTACACAATCCACACTCCCCAGGTCTAACAGGATAGGTGAGACGCCCCCACTCCTTAGTATAAGAGACTTAACTTAGCATACACAGTTTCAGTTGAACTAAACAGAAATATTTATTTAGATGAAATGTATTGGTCTTAAGAGACTAATTAAATGATTTATGACTTCTTTCTTTTCTCTTGTTTCTCTTGGAAGAGTGAAAGTATTTCAGATTCAGTCAGTTCAGAATGAAATCAAATACTGACAACAATAAAGAAAATGTCAACAATCTGTTGAACCTTAAACAACAATCAGTGTTCCTCTTTTACCACACCGAGAAGTTATACATTCACAATCAGCTTGATTCAATCAGTTCAGCTCAAATTTCTGAAGAGTTCACTTCAAAAATCCAGGAAAATGATTCTTAGTCCATTCATGAGTCAGAATGTTTGTAGACTTGCAAAAAAAAAAGTATATGAATCACTTTGTAGGGAAATTCACAGGTCAGAGTTCCACGTATGAAAGATTCTTTAAAGCACAGTTCAGTCTTTATACTCGTTGAAAAGAAACAATTACTTGCTTACCAGCATTCAGTGAACAATGAAGAAAATTATGTACATCACTACCCTTGGGTCATGGACAGAGCGCTGAAAGGTGTCCGGATAAGCAGGGTAATGTTTCTTCACTCTATGATCCCCAACAATTGTTCCAATGATCCTGAAGGCCACAGCTTGATCTGACGAGGCCACAATCCTGTCCAATAGAGATCAGCCCGAGAATACGAACAATACACGATGCCAATCCAACGAATCAGCCAACATTCCTCACACAAAAATAAACAATGGCATCCACAACGTCTTGAGTTCGTTTGAACAAAAACAAAAATCTGAATGCAAATTACACACAAAAAAACAAAAAAAAAACAAACAAAAAAAAAACATGGGAGTATTCAACTCCAACGCTGAATAACTTGATCAACTTTAACAGGCCTGTCACCCAGCTTCACGCACGAGCACGACGAAAAACTTGCTACGTCACTATTAATAACAGGCTTGTTAAGACAAACGGAGATTTAGACGCAACATCTTGCGTCTCTTATGCATGTCACCAGTCTGAATGTAATTTTTTATGGAGATAAAAGTTCAAAAATCGGCACATTCTTCATCAGCTCGCCGCTGCTCCTCTCCCCTGATAGCACACGTACATCTCAGAGACGTCTATTTGACGTCTGCATTTACATCTGGAAGACATTTTTTAGAGTGTTTGCTTATCTGCAATACGTCTATAGGACGTATCCTTTTAGATGTCAAATAGACATCTATTAGATGTCTTTAAGATGTTTATGATTTAGAATGTATGTAAAACTGACATCTGAAAGACGTCTGTCAGACGTTTGTAGACAGCAGATGCTTTCCAGATCAAGAGATCTTTAACAGACATCTTGCAAACGTACGTGTGCTATCTGGGTCCTTTCTCTCTCTCTCCGTGCATGTCACTGACTGTAATCGTCTTTACCTCCATTACAATCGTCATCCATCAAAACTTCACAGGTAAGATACTGGTTTGCTTTATTCAGCCCATACAGACTAGTCCTGACTTCATATTTCTTATTATTAGAGGTATGTTTTTTCCAACCAATCGCTGCACAAGTTAAGGTTACGCATGCTGACGAAAGCACGTTAGTGCTAGCCCTCCCGGAATCCATAGAGATTGCATAGCAGTGCCTGCAGTTTGAAAAAAATAAATCTTTTTATGGAAGTCTATGGGAACACTCGGGGCGATTCTCAGTCTGACAGAAATCGCCCAAAAAGGGGCGGTACTACACGGAACATGACTCGACGCTGATTGGACTATATTTCCAGAGGCAGAACAAACAGTATAGAAGAGTGAAAGCTAGCGTAACACTATGATTGAATGTGAAAAAAAAAAAATCCCTCCCTTTCGTGCTTTGGTGGTGCGTCGCCCGATCGCACTAATGGAGAAACCGCCCTTGGAAGCTAGTAATGGTTTTCAATCTGTTTACATGTAATGGTTCTCATTTTTAACATGTTGTGATCTTTACATAGATGCCAAAGTTACATAGTGAGTTTTGTACACGCATCATTTAAGGTTAGTGTAAGAGTGTCAGATGTCCTTTTCTCCTTTTACCTCAGGGGACAAGCTAAGAATTTTACTCTAAAAGTAACACAACAACAACAACAACAACATCAACAACAACAAGAAAGCAGGATTGTTGAATAAATCAAAATAACGTAAACTGGAGAGAATTACTTAGCAGACAAATCTGAAGAATTTGTGAGAGATTGTTAATTTGTAGCACATCATACTACATTAGCAACATATAAGGAAGTAGGATGTAAAGTGCAGAAAACAAGAGCAAAAAAAGAGGTGGCAACAACTAAGTATAAAAGCATAGGCCTACAAGTGAATTTACATTACTGCAGTAGCATTGTCAGGATTCAACAGAATTAATGAGCTCAAGCAGCAGCAGCTCAGGAAATAGTGCTATTAAAATTTAGCTCCTGCTGCTTATTAAATTAGACCACTATATGACAAACAACCAATGTTATTTATTTTTCACTTTCAATATATTGAAATTTCATCTTAATGTTTGTTTATTCTCCTTTTTCTTCTTATTATCATCATACATTTTATCATCAATTTATATTTTATCTAGAGATTGAATCTAATGTTTAGCTACCATTGGAGATAAAATAAATAAGAAGAAATAAACAACAACTAAGTAATGAATGAATTAACAAACAAATAAATGTTGGTGTGAGTAATGTACATTCTTTTCTAATTGCTGGATTTCATTTTAAATAACAGAATTTTACGTTACAAACATTTGCAGGACATTTTACATAAAACACATTAAACTATTATTTAACTGTCAATACCATATAAACACTTATGTGAACATTTTCTGAGAATACAGGAGAAAAAAAAAAAGCTAAAATCTTTGGCAATATATGTAGTAAAGAGAAATGTTGAAACAAAATCCAGTATCATGGTATCACAGCAGGGTTTACACATACAAACACTGCTTACAAATATATTCTATTTTTGCTTGCTCTCTAAACATTCCTCAATTTCCAGCAATATCGTTGACTTGATTGCACGAATAATATTTGAACTGAACTGAGCTGGATGATGACGTCACTGAATGAGTCCTTCTGTATTATCGGCACACTATTTTCCTGTTTAATACTGTAAAGACGCTTTGACAATCTGTATTGTTAAAAGAGCTATATAAATAAAGGTGACTTGACTTGACTAAACTAAACTAAACTAAACATCTTGTCAAGAGGCGGAAAGCATCCAATGTGGAAGCAAAGCAAATTAAGGACTTATGTATGTTTTACTTTTACGTTGTTTGTCTGTGCAAATCTTGCTGCCATAAATCAGTTGGCTTGACAGATTTCCCCATTATATATTGTCAAAGGTTTTCAGAAAATATGTTTGAGTGCACAGAAAATGTTTAGAGAAGTGTTTGTGCAATTTTGATTGGTAATTAATAGCATGACATTACTAATGTTGTGTAATGATAAATATTCACTAAATACCACTATCGTCAAATGATAGACACTTAGCATACAGTTTGGTTTGGTGGTATGGTTCTGTTCTGGGCAAAAACTCCCTGCCCATTCATGCAGCCTGTCATGAATGAGCAGGGAGAGTAGCAATAATAACCCCCCAAGGGTTAACAGAACAGAACCAAGCAGATATCATTAATGTACTTAATTACATTTAGTGTAGCACATTACTCAAGATTAGGGAGTATGATTCAACAGGAATGTCAGAAGCCAAGTCCTGACTGTGGCGAAAGGAGAAGTTGGGGATGGAGGAGGGTATTTTGCTTCCGAGCAAGCAAGCAAGCTGCTGAATAATACTGAATAGCGCTTATGTAGGGATGCTGTGATAGGTGTCGTATTCCAATTGGTAGATGTTGTAGTGAATTTTGCTTTCGCCGACCTAAGGAGGCGAAATAGTGTAGTGATGGGTACTCACGTCACAGGTGACGTTATGATTTTTGGATCATGTCACTTAAGGTGCAGTTAGGAGTACATCACATAAGAAAGATTGGTGGGATACCTAACTTGTAGAACCTTACTGCATTATCAACACAAGGAAGACACGTGTAATAAAATAATTTTTATTAACAAAAGATAGACAAGAATAATCAACAACTACTAAATGAATACCGTGAATTAAAAAGGAATAAAGTGCATAAGATGCATAAAATGCAAGTGCTTATGTTGGATGTTGCTATGTCAGAGCTACGTTATCTGGAAAGATAAACGGTCACTACTCTGAAACAAGGTGAAGAACCTTATTATGCATCAAAAAAAAAAAAATACCTGAAAGATTAGTTATCAACTGCAATCAGCTATATAACATCTAATGTCAATTAGAAAAATCATATACTGATAATACACAACAATGCCAAGGTCTCTGGAAGAGGTTTGGATAGGTGATAGTAACGTTCTCTGTGGTTGAGTGAGCAGTCCGGTGTCGGTGACTTCATCCACTGGTTGTGTTGGTAACAATGCAGTGGGGAAAGGAGCAGGAATCCGTTTCAACAGCCACGGTGGGACACGGTGTGGCCCACCCTTCTTTCCTCCTGTGGAACTTATTTGCATAGTCCAAACACACATTTAGAAAAGTGTCACTAAAGTTTTACCAATGCATCATTCACTTACCAAACCACATCCAGAATACCTTTGGCAATGTTACGAACACATGATGGAAGAAGATTGAACGGTCATGCAGTAACAGCTGAATTTGAGTAAGATGTTGCACTACACATCGCTGTCACTGAGAATACTTATTTCTCTGAATAAGTATGAGATGTGTGTGTTGTACTGTGCATCAGTTTTAGGTTTGAGAACATAGTTATGAGGAATCTGAGGAATCAGTCTGTTGGTGGGTGAAGGGCAGAAACTACATTTTGACCAATAGGAAGTCCTGTCCTTCCCGGGCTTTGTTCCAAAGGTCGTCTTCTTGCCCTCTCAGAGGTGTCTGGTCATTTTCCTGGCATCTTTATCTGATGCCGTTGGACAGTTTGCTTATGTTAGTCCACCAAGATCCAATCAAATTGTAGCAAACCTTTGTCCACTTGTAACGCCAAACCAGCAGAGGGAGCCCTCACCCGCGTACTGACTGCTTACCGCTCCCTCTGCTTCCTCTACTGTCACTTCCTGTTTGGTGGCCTTTATAGCCGAATACTGAGCACATGGCAGGTTGCGAAGTATTGCCAGTTTACCTGCCTTATCGAGCGTTTGTCTATAGACATATTCTGCCTGACTTCTAGTGTATTACTCTGCCTGATTATTGCGATTACTGATTACCTGGATTTGCCCCTTTGCTCTGTTTGCCTGATTGGACTGATGTTTGTGTATGAGCTCTCTGCCTGCCTGCTGACTCTCATCTTTTGGATTGCCCCTGTGTATGTCAACTGTTTGGACTGTTACTCTGGTTTTGACCCTTTGCCGGTCTTCACGTTTCTGTCTACTGCTGATCCTTTTAATAAACTTCTGCGAATGGATTCTAGTTCTGCCTCAGCGCCATCCTTACACCACTATAGTGGTCAGAGAGGGGCCCTGCCATAAACTGGGCCCTGGAATGTGCTGTCCACTACAATGTGATCAGCTGAGAGTCAGCTGATGCAAGCTTGACTCAAGTGACCTGCCAGAACTAACGCTGACTCTAGATTTCTGTCAGGACCACTATCGTCAAATGATAGACACTTAGCATACAGTTTGGTTTGGCGGTATGGTTCTGTTCTGGGCAAAAACTCCCTGCCCATCAATGCAGCCTGTCATGAATGAGCAGGGAGAGCAGCAATAATAAACAATAAAATATATAAATAATAAAGCCAGCAAACGCAGCGCACTGCAGCCATAGAGCGAGTGAATGATCTGGTTCTAATCACAGATTCAACCTGCCCTAAAGCTTCAGAATCCATTTAAACTATAACAGCACATAATGAATCAATAAATCGACTCTTCAGTTACAGGTTTGTCTCCATTGTCATTTGCGCTCATTGTGTTACGTGTCCACGAACTGACAACCCACGTGAGCGTAGACAAATTCCTTATCAATAAACTCGATGCTTATGCAACAAGCTTGATGCTTGCTTAATCACAGTGTGTTGTAATAATCAGAGAACTTAGAAATAGCATTCCCAATACCAGATGAGCCATTAGCAGCAAGCATATTTCGAGTACAATCATATTCCTTAAACAACAGCTTAACATTAGCTTCTTGCTGTTAAAGTTTACCAGGTACCAGCACTTGCAGTAACAACCAATCGCTTAAGCCACGAGCAGTTCTAGCACGAACATGATACTGAACACTAGATAAGCCTTAACAAGCGGCAAAATCCCAATACCGACTTAAATACTGACTGACTTAAACACAGCTTGTGGTGCATAATAGACGGATAAGTTTAACGAACAGCATTCCCAAACAAGATGAGCCTTAGGCAGCAAACCTGTTTCATGTCAGACAGCCTAAACAATCGATTTAAAACCAAGCCTCAGCTGTGGTAAGATTACCTGGTTAACGTTAATATTACCAGCGTGTCAAAATACAACCAATAACCTAAAGCGACAGCGTGCCTAGCAAACACATGTACTGAACAGGAAATAGTAGTGAGTAGCCGCCAGCAAATGACAAAAACGATTTATGACCCTTGATTTATGGCTTTTCCCCTCCCCCACGCGGCCCACCCACATTGTGACCCCTGTGACCCGTTAATGAGTTTCAGATGCGGAAATCGGTCAACCGTGAAGCTCCGATATCATCTGGGTATGAGATATGTTTTTTTTGTACATGTTCGTCTGGTGACAGGAGATAAAATGAAGTCCTGAGGAATGTTTTTGAAGATTTTATGCTCATCCGGGGGGTTTGCCCATATGTAGACCACGTGCGCATGGGAAGCATCAGGTTGAAGGTGCCTCTCTCTCCCTCTCTGTATGGGAGCTGTGAGAAAAAGATATTGTATTTAATAAGGACAATAACATAATAAATAAACAATTTTAACAGAACATGGGAGCATATCACAACATGCGTACCCACACATATATTCTGTTGGTTGTATAAAAATAATTTAAATAACACTCCTAATAATGAAATGGGGATAAAACAATAAATATAGAAATAAAGTCCCTTACACTTTTCTTTGAGAAACGTTTTCCTTGTACTAGCATGACCCTTCTTCAAATGAGAGGTTTACAATAACTGTGCTTAGTTTAATTTGGAAGAAGAAATTTTTCTTTGAGATCCTTTGTCTCTCTTTCTCCCACTCACCCTCTCTGTATCTATCTCCCCCTCGTCCTCTCTCTTTCTCTCTCTCTCTCTCTCTCTCTCTCTCTCTCACACGTGCATGCGTGCACATTCAATCGTCTAGAGTCGTATTCTCTTCTATTAAATGACAAATAAATAAATTATGTGATTACACACAATATAAAACATGTACACTAGTTTTAGGTAACAAATTTTGTAATGAGGCGCTGGCGCCATCGAAATAAGAAAAGGGGAAACAATATATATTTTAATAGGCCAAACGATAAGGGCTACTGGGGCCCCTGACATGTCCGGTCATGTTTTATGGAGGCTTAAAATGAAAGTTTCTACATTATATTTAGAACCTTTAATATTTATATTTACATTATATTAATGATTTTTAAACAGTATCATCCCCTAAACCTTCCCATCACAGTAAACTTTCGACATTTTATATTTTCATAAACATCATTTAGTATAATTTAATTTAAAAAAAAGCTAATTTATTTTAATATTTTAATTTAATTTTTTTAAAAAGTTATGCTCATGGGTACAATCATTTGGAGTATTACTATACTCTAGATGTTCCATGACACTCCATAGACAAAATTATTTTTTACTGTACACCTACCAAAATTCTGCATGCTACCATTTTTTAATAAAACATTGTTTTTAAGCGATCTGAATTATGAGGACTCAAGAAGTTTAATCAAACCACATTGTCATATCAGTGTAATACCTATGTCATTATACAATTGTGTATCATGATAAGTCATATAAACAAGCCCGCACAAACATTTCAAAAGCTAAATATATAATTATATATGTCATAGTAACAAACATGTTACTAAAGCAAAACATTTATCATACATTTTTTAAAAAGTATTCAACATTTAACTTTATTGAACTTATAAAACACAATACTCTTCTTTTAAAGAAGGTGGTAAAAAAAAAAAAAAAAAAAAGATTATATATAAAACATACTGTATGAAAATAAAACACTTTACATTATTCTGGTGGCAATGATGTTCATACCTCGAATGAAATGTTTACAAAATGTAGCTAAGTTGGGAAATTAAGTCCTGCTTTGAGCTCTTCTCACTCACAGCGGACAGAAATGGCAGGAGCGGTGGGGGCCAGGTCACAAACAAACACACACGTTGGTTTTTATGTTTTCTGGGGGTGTTCCATAGTCGTAATGATTGTGTACTGCACAAATCGTACACCTACCATCACACACACAAAAAAAAAAAAAAATAAAAAAAAAAAAAATCTGCATACAACCATTTTTAATAAAATATTGTTTGTAAGTTATTTTGATTATGACGACTCAGGAAATTTTATTATAAATACATTGACATTGTTATATCAGTGTAATACCCCTGTCATTATTAAAATTTGTGTTCTGTTAAATTATATAAACACACATACACATTCATGCTGCTGGCATATTATTGTAACCCAGCGTATGCTGAATACAGTATAATCAGACTTTGGCCATTAATATGTTTTAAGATACTGAAAAAACACAAATGTCAAAACTTATTCAACCCCAAAACTCCCAAGAACCCAGAGAATTTTATATATCATAGTAACAAACATGTTACTAAAGCAAACCATTTATCATACATTTTAAACACGTATTCAACATTTAAAGTTTATTGAACTTACAACCCCAAATCAGAAAAAGTTGGGACAGTATGGAAAACGCAATTAAAAAAAGAAAGTTGTCATTTCTAAATTTACTTTGACTTGTATTTCACTGCAGACAATATGAACACAAAATATTTCATGTTTTGTTTGGTCATCTTCATGTCATTTGTAAATATACATCCTTTCCTGTCATTCAGACCTGCAACACATTCCAAAAAAAGTTGGGACAGTAAAGCATTTACCACTTTGTAATGTTGCCATTCCTTTTCACAACACTTAAAAGACGTTTAGGGACTGAAGACACCAAGTGATGAAGTGTTTCAGGTGTAATTTTGTCCCATTCTTCCTGCAAACAAGTCTTAAGGTGGGCAACAGTACGGGGTCTTCGTTGTCGCATTTTGCGCTTCAAAATGCGCCACACATTCTCTATTGGAGCCAGGTCGGGACTGCAGGCAGGCCAGTCAAGTACCCGTACCCTCTTCCTCCGCAGCCAGGACTTTGTAATGTGTGCAGAATGTGGTTTTGCATTGTCTTGTTGAAATATGCATGGATGTCCCTGGAAAAGATGTCTTCTTGAACGCAACATATTGTGCTCCAAAATCTCTATGTACTTTTCAGCATTAATGGTGCCATCACAGAAGTGCAAGTTACCTTTGCCAAGGGCACTGACACAACCCCATACCATGACAGACCCTGGCTTTTGGACTTGTTGCTGGTAACAGTCTGGATGATCCTTTTCTTCTTTGGTCCGGAGCACACGGCGTCCATTCCTCCCAAAAAATACCTGAAATACTGATTCATCTGACCACAGTACACGTTTCCACTGTGTGATGGTCCATCCCAGATGCCTCCGAGCCCAGAGAAGTCGACAGCGCTTCTGGACATTGTTAACATAGGGCTTCCTTTTGGCACAGTACAGTTTTAACTGGCATTTGTGGATGTAACTACGTATTGTGGTACTTGACAAAGGTTTGCCAAAGTAGTCCTGAACCCCTGTGGTGATATCGCTTATAGATGAATGACGATTCTTGATGCAGTGCCGCCTGAGGGATCGGAGATCACGGTTGTTCAGCTTAGGCTTGCGCCCTTGTCCTTTATGCACTGAAATTCCTCCAGATTCCTTGAATCTTTTAATTATGTTATGCACTGTTGAAGGTGAAATATCCAAATCTCTTCCTATCTTTCTTTGAGGAACATTGTTTTTAAACATTTCAATAATTTTCTCACGTATTTGTTGGCAAACTGGTGATCCTCGGCCCATCTTTGCTCCTAAAGGACTAGACCTTTCTTGGATGCTGCTTTTGTACCAAATCATAATAACAATCACCTGTTGACATCACCTGTTTCAAATCACATCATTATTTAACCAATTTACCTCATTACTAGCCCTAAATTGCTCCTGTCCCAACTTTTTTTGGAATGTGTTGCAGGTCTGAATGACAGGAAAGGATGTATATTTACAAATGACATGAAGTTGACCAGACAAAACATGAAATATTTTGTGTTCATATTGTCTGCAATGAAATACAAGTCAAAGTAAATTTAGAAATCACTACTTTCTTTTTTTATTTGCGTTTTCCATACTGTCCCAACTTTTTCTGATTTGGGGTTGTATAAAACGCATCATTCTCTTCTTTTAAAGAAGGTGGCAGCATATAAAACTGCTATTATATATAAAACGCTGTATAAAATAAACATTTAATATAGTTTTTGGTCGCAATAAATATGAAAATGATGTCTTACATTTTTCTGTGAACAATGATGTCCATTATGTGAATTAAAAGATTTCCAAAATAAAAAAAAAAAAAATAAAAATAAAAAAAATTTAAAGCTATAAACATTATTAAATATAAACAAAACTCGCAGCTCCTCTTTGTGGTAATCTCCAATGTGAAATTAATGTTTCAGACCCTCACAGACAAGGGCGGGTGAGGGTCGAGTTACAGACCAGATGATCTGAGATGTTATTCTGTTAATTATTTTTATTTATTTATTAATTTTTTTTGTCTCTCTAAGTGAATGTTATGGCTGTGTTAATAATGATTTCAAAGCCTAATCTTAAGGCTTTAAATAAACATTTGGTAGAATCCTGTGGTTTGTGCTTAAATTTCAACTAAAGTATAATTTATATTAGATTTATTCCACATCAAACACTTCAGCATCTTTAAAAGGTTCTTATTTTAAATATCATCTCCAATGATTTAATGCCCTCACACATGCGATAAAACATTTCGCCAAAGTCTTTTTGTATGTTTAAAAAAATAAATAAATAATAATAATAATAATAATAATAATAATAATAATAAATAATAATAATAATAATAATAATAATAATAAACTATCAATATTTTAAAAGGGTTCCATATGTGAAGGTGTCTGGGCGTTTGTCAAAGCGATGATGTATTTTCCGGCAAACGCTGAGCCGGTGATTCCTTATTGAAGTTTTATCTTTTAGAAAATTTTATATTTAAATTTATTTCAAGGTACATTACTGCTTAAAAGGTGAAATAAGATAAAAAAAATAAAAATAAATAAAAAAGTGACCACATCTTAGAGTATTACTAGGGTGAGCCTGTAGCTATGATCTAGTTCTACACTTATATAGTTGTATATGGTCGTACTTTTCTGAACGCTCTTTATCAGTAGGGTGAAACATACTCTTAGCTGAAAATATACTATTGGTTGTCTACTCAGAAATATATGTAGACAGACCATATGACGATGTAACATCTTGCCTGATGGTCACGTGATCAGTCTTTGAAGAGCGAGTTTATGGCTTTTGCAGGCACCAACCCCTTTCCCCCCCATAACGTTACGGTTCATTTAAAATGTGTATTTGAACAACAACTTGTCGAGCATAAGGTTGCTTACAGATACGAGAAAAGACTTTCCAAAAACATCCATGTCATCATGATGCTCATTCTTTGATTACCTGCTGAGTCGTAAACCGAGCTTGAATGAAACATCAACATGCGAGGGGCATCTGGGGATCAACGGCCTCCTGAGAATATTTAATTGCGCTTAAAAAGTAAAGATTACACTAAATGAAAAAGTCTACACATCTCCCCACCACAACAGACTTCCGATGTCCTGTCCGAATACCTATGTTGTTAAAACCTATATACAATGTTAGATTTTAATTCGGTCCGTGTTTTGCGTATATGACGTACTTTTATTTATTTTTACAAAGTTTCAATTCATTCCTAGTAAATATAAGGCCAAACATGATATTACAAAAGAAGCATGTTGACAAACGTGGTTGTTGCAGTGCTTTTAAAATTGGATTATTTGAAAAATAATCCAAACAGGTCCACACACACACACACACACACACACACACAATGATGTCATTCAGGAAGGTAACCGTAACTAGTAATCAGTAACCAATCTGGCTTCAGAAGTGGACATTCGACTGAAACTGCCTTGCTCTCAGTTGTTGAAGCCCTAAGACTTGCAAGAGCGGCTTCCAAGTCTTCATTACTTATCTTGCTGGATCTGTCCGCTGCTTTTGATACGGTCAACCACCAGATCCTCCTGTCAACCCTATTGAGAAAGGGCATCTCAGGAACCGCTCTCCAGTGGTTTGAGTCTTACCTCTCAGATAGATCCTTCAAGGTATCTTGGAGAGGTGAAGTATCCATGTCGCAACATCTAGCTACTGGGGTGCCTCAGGGCTCAGTCCTTGGACCACTTCTCTTCTCTGTCTACATGGCATCATTAGGTTCTGAAACATGGCTTTTCATATCACTGCTATGCTGATGACACTCAACTCTACCTCTCATTCCATCCTGATGATCCGACGATAACTGCTCGCATCTCAGCATGTATAACAGACATTTCTTGCTGGATGAAGGACCATCACCTACAACTCAACCTAGCTAAGACAGAACTGCTTGTAGTTTCAGCAAAACCATCACTTCATCACAATTTCACCTTCCAGTTAGGCTCATAAACCATTACTCCTTCAAAAACAACCAGAAACCTTGGAGTTGTGATTGATGATAAGAATAAAGCAGATTTGCTTTATATAATATTCGGAAGATCAGGCCCTTTCTTTCGGAATATGCAACACAACTCCTTGTTCAAGCTCTTGTTCTGTCCAGACTTGACTATTGCAGTGCTCTCTTGGCAGGTCTTCCAGCCAATTCCATCAAACCTCTACACTTAATCCAAAATGCTGCTGCAAGATTCATCTTTAATGATCCGAAAAGAACGCATGTCACACCTCTGTTCATCAATTTGCACTGGCTACCAATAGCGGCTCGCATAAAATTCAAGGCATTAATGTTTGCATACAAAACCACCTTTGGCTCTGAACCCCTTTACCTAAATTCAGTATTTCAGACCTATGTGCCCTCTAGAAGCTTGCGTTCTGCAAGTGAACGCCGCATTATTGTGCCTTCCCAAAGAGGCACAAAATCACTTTCTCTGACTTTTTCATTAACTGTTCACATCTGGTGGAATGACCTGCCCAACTCAATTCGAGCAGCTGAATCCTTAGCCATCTTCAAGAAACGGCTAAAAACCCATCTCTTCCATCTTTATTTGACCCTCTAACTCTAGCATTCTCTTTTCTAATTTTATTTTATCTATCTCCTTTCTTTTTATTAAAAAAACAAAACAAAACACACACACACGACCCTCTATCAATTGCATATTTATTCTCTAACTGCTAGCTTTTCTTAAAAAGTAAAACACTAGCTTTCTTTTCTATATTCTATCTACTTGTTTAAAAAAAACAAAACAAAAAAACAAAAAAAACACCTTGCTACGTGTACTGCGTTAGGCTAACCGAGACTTGTCATATCGCTTGCATGTTGTTGCTCTTTTGTTGGTTTTGATTGCTTCTATTGTCCTCATTTGTAAGTCGCTTTGGATAAAAGCGTATGCTAAATGACTAAATGTAAATGTAAGGTCAGCAGTTCAGATTGTCATATGCAAGCTAGTTTTCAATCTTTTACCCCCAAAATCAAGTATCGTACATTTGTATAACACCTGATGATTTTAAAGCGTAAAGTTACTTTAAAGCATGAATAAAAAATTATCAAATGTAGTTTCATTCCTGTTGTGTTCTATCAAAGTCATTAATTGGTTCTCTTTGTTTTATAAGATTTACTTTTATTACTTCATGGAGGTTCACGCTACTATTATAAGTCTGATAAATATGTGGTCATTGCACGATGAATCGAGAACAATGTTTTAAGAAAGGGATTTTACTTATTTTATTTTTTAAATACATCTAAACCAGATAAAATATTATTCTTTCTTTTTGACAAACCTACATTTCAAACGATTTTTTTCCCCAAGATGTTCATTATCCGAGTGGAAATTATCTTATTTGGAGGTCTAAATAATGTGGGGGTCTAGATAAAGTTTCTTATCCCAACAAAGAAATCACATTACACATTCATTCATCATATTGCATTCAATAGTTATTTATTTATTTATTTATTTATTATTTTTGCAGGAGTACCATGGTTTCGTGTCTAATACTTTACATGCACAGAATGTAGATTTTTTTGACCATCCAACACGAAATTAAAGAGTTTTATCAGCTGAGCTTGTTTCAACTTATCATTTTCTTAGGATATTATTATTATTATTATTATTATTATTATCATCATCGTCTACTCACATAGATGTAGAATAAACCTTATTGGCCATGCTTTCCCCATATACAGACCCAAAGATAATGTCCAAACAAGTTCTATGGGGGCACAGTTGTAAATTCCTAGAGGTCTAGTTTCTCAGAAAGTGTACACATCATTTAAGAAAAGGGTCATAATGCATACAGAATACAGAAAACCTCCTCTCGATCTACTGTGACTGTCATTTTACTTAGGGCTAGTGTTCCCCTTTCAGTCGGTCACTCCGAGTCACGTCGGATGACCGACGAAATTGGGATATCGCCAGAGAGACCAATCCACTTCGAGTGTAACTAAACGAGCCAATGGACATTGGCATGCGATTATTGCATCCAGCTGCCGCTGATCACAGCGTGAGCATAAGAGGCAGCTGATGCACCGCATCAATTATCCTTTCGCTTCGGAGCCGAGCGGTAGTGGTTAAAGCTACTGCTCTCCCTTCCAAGAGAGTGTTCTGCGACCGAGTGCGGGCGTTACGGCGCGGCAGCGGTGGTCACGGTGTCCGGGAGAGAAAGATCGTCTTCCTGCTGACAGCCACACTAGGAGTGTGCGGTGGCCAGCTCCCCTGCGTGCTTCAGCACTAAAAGAGCATTTCTCTGAAAGAGCAATTTCTCTAAAAGAGCAACACGGGTGATCGCGTCTTTTTAAAGATGTCTTTTCACCTGTGCGTTTCTGGGTGTGGTCGTTTCCTGGCGCCTCAGGACGGTCACGATCGCTTCCTCACGTGTCTGGGCATTCAGCACGCTGAGGTGGCTTTCGTGGATGGTTCATGTTCTTCTTGCGGGGACATGACCATCTCGGAGTGCGACTCTGTTATGTCAAACATGGCAGAGTCCCTCTGCCTGCCGTGATCCGGCGTGCACACTGGATCCGGTGGAGTCAGAGGTGATTGAGGATTACGGTGAGGGCTTCCCCAAGTGGAGCTCCTCACCCCTCAAGCACTCCGCAGCCGGTGGAGCTGCCGAAGGAGCGCGCTGGCCACGCGTTTCCTTCGGTGCCCCCTCTGACGACCAGATGTCGATCACTGCATCGGAGGGTGGGCCCTCTCTCTCCGGGGATGATGACCCGGCTGCGTTGCCCCCTTCGGGTGTGGTAGCGTTGTCCATGCCAGACCCAGAGATGACGGCTATGCTTTCCCGGGCCGCCGAGAATGTCGGGCTCGTGTGGAATCCTAAAAAGCCACCGTGTCCCAATCCTTCGAGGCTGGGCGAGTGGTTCCTCGGTGGGGGTGGCGCTGGTTCTCAGCGCCCCCCTCCGGTGCCATTCTTTCCGGAAGTGCATGAGGAGCTGACAAGATCGTGGAGGGCACCTTTCACTGCCCGAAACACATCTTGTAGTTCTTCCGCTCTCACCACCCTCGATGGTGGAGCCGCTTTGGGGTATGCGGGCATCCCCTCGGTGGAACGGTCTGTGGCCATGCAACTGTGTCCAACAGCCGCTTCCACCCTGCGGGGTGATCCGTGTCTCCCCTCACGGGCCTCTAGGTATTCGTCAGGTCTAACTGGCAGTGCTTATAGAGCCTGTGGGGAGGCGGCTTCCGCCCTCCACGCTATGGCGTTGCTGCAGGTCCACCAGGCCAAAGCACTGAAAGACCTGCACGAGGGTGGTCACGACCTGGCGGTTCTACATGAGCTGCGTGCTGCGACGGACCTCGCGCTACGAGTGACGAAGGTGACCGCACAGTCTCTGGGTCGTGCGATGTCCAGGAGCGCCATCTCTGGCTGTGTCTCGCTGACATGAAGGAGCAGGAGAAGGTACAGTTCCTGAATGCTCCCGTGTCACAGACCGGCCCTTTCGGCGACGCTGTCGAGAGCTTTGCCCAGCAGTTCTCGGCAGCCCAGAAGCAGACTGAGGCAAACACATCATGCGCCGGAGGAAACCTGCTGCTTCCACTCCGGCTGCAGCCACTCAGCCTGCTCGTCGCCGTGGGCGCCCCCCTGCGGCCGCCCCCGCTCCCGCGCAGCCGCAGCAGCCTTTCACCAGGCAGCGTCGTGGAGCCGGTCGCAGGCAGGACGCCCAGCCCGTCCAGGCCCCCGCCAAACCTGGCGGCAAGCGCAAGTGCAAGAGGCCCTGGGACGGTCGACCCAGAGATGGAGGAGACTGCTCATCGGGAGATGGTGACTGCACCACTCCCTCCCCCGGAGGAGGGCCGGGTGGAGTATCTTTTGTTCATTTTGTTCCGCCTCTGGCCCAGCAGCCAGCGGTACCCAAAACATCAGTAAAGAGCGGTCTCCTCAATCTCCGGGTCTCAAGAGGAGGAGAGTGGTGATCCGTGCATCACAGGATCGCTTCCCTCCTCCTCTCTCGCCAGCAGGCAGCGGGTGGTTGCCCAAGAGCACCCCTCCTGCCCATTCGTGGAACCAGGTAAGGGCAGTAGCACTCCAGTCCCCGCTTCAAGTCGTCAAACGCCGGGCTGTCACAAGCCTCAAGCCGGGTTCCTGTGTCTCCTCCCACGCGAGGAGAAATCAGGTGAGTGCTACACTACACACCCAGACCCCGCCCCCTGCCGTCACAGGCCAGGCCGTCACAGGCCCTGGGGCCGGTCCCTGTGTTCCACCTCGCTGCCCCACCGCGGGCATGTCGGTGGGCCCGTTGGCCCCGCTGGTGCGGTCTCTCGGAGCCTGGTTAGCGCTCCCCAGCCCGTCCCGGTGGCTCCTGCGGACCATCAGACTCGGCTATGCGATTCAGTTCGCCCGGCGTCCCCCCCAAGTTCAGGGGCATCCGGTTCACTTCAGTCAAAGCCGTCGATGCCCCTGTCTTGCTCGCGGAGATTGCAGTCCTACTGGCGAAGGATGCAATAGAGCCGGTCCCTCCAGCCGATATGAGGTCGGGGTTTTACAGCCCTTACTTCATTGTGCCCAAGAAAAGCTGTGGGTTACGACCGATCTTGGATCTGCGAGTTTTGAACCGTGCACTTCACAAGATGCCGTTCAAGATGTTGACGCAGAAACGCATTTTTGGATGCGTCCGTCCCCTAGATTGGTTTGCAGCAATCGACCTGAAGGACGCGTACTTTCATGTTTCGATTCTCCCGTGACACAGGCCATTCCTGCGATTCGCGTTCGACGGTCGGGCATATCAGTACAAGGTCCTGCCCTTCGGGCTGTCCCTTTTCGCCTCGTGTCTTCACCAAAGTCGCAGAGGCGGCCCCTTGTTCCCTTGAGAGAACGGGGTGTGCGCATTCTCAACTACCTCTACGACTGGCTCATACTTGCACAGTCTCGAGAGCTGTTGTGCGCACACAGGGACCTGGTGCTCAGGCACCTCAGCCAGTTGGGCCTTCGGGTCAATTGGGAAAAGAGCAACTCGTGCCAGTGCAGAGGATCTCTTTTCTCGGCATGGAGTTGGATTCGGTCAACCAGACAGCACGCCTCACCCAGGAACGTGCTCAGTCGGTGCTGAACTGCCTCAAGACTTTATCAGGCAGGACAGCGGTCCCACTGAAACTCTTTCAGAGGCTCCTGGGGCATATGGCTGCAGCTGCGGCCATAGTTCCGCTCGGTCTGCTCCATATGAGACCGCTTCAGCACTGGCTCCATGGTCGAATCCCGAGGTGGGCGTGGAAACGCGGTACTCACCGGGTTCAGATTACACCGGCCTGCCGCAAGACCTTCAGCCCGTGGTCAGATCCTTCGTTCCTTCGGGCAGGAGTGCCCCTGGAGCAGGTATCCAGGCATGCTGTGGTATTCACGGATGCCTCGACCACCGGCTGGGGTGCCACGTACAACGGGCACGCAGTATCAGGGGTTTGGACGGGCCCCCTTCTGCGTTGGCATATCAATTGCCTCGAGTTGCTGGCAGTACGCCTTGCCCTGTGCCGCCTCAGAGGGCGCCTTCGGGGCAGGGACGTTCTGGTCCGTACGGACAACACTGCGACCGTTGCCTATATCAACCGGCAAGGCGGTTTGCGCTCCCGTCGCATGTCGCAACTCGCCCGCCACCTCCTCCTCTGGAGTCAGAAGCATCTGAGGTCCCTTCGTGCCATCCAGATCCCAGGAGTGTTCAATCAGGCGGCCGACGAGCTGTCTCGAGCGGCACTTCCTGGGGAGTGGAGACTCCATCCCCAGGCGGTCCAGCTGATTTGGAGTTGGTTCGGAGTTGCTCAGGTAGACCTGTTTGCATCTCCAGAAACCACCCACTGCCAGTGGTTCTACTCCCTGTCCGAGGCAACGCTCGGCACGGATGCACTGGCACACAGCTGGCCCCAGGGCTTGCGCAAGTATGCGTTTTCCCCAGTGAGCCTGCTAGCACAGACATTGTGCAAGATCAGGGAGGACGAGGAGCAGGTCCTGTTAGTGGCTCCATATTGGCCCAACAGGACCTGGTTCCCGGAACTCATGATCCTCGCGACAGCCCCTCCCTGGCCGATTCCTCTGAGGAAGGATCTGCTTTCTCAGAGACGGGGCACCCTCTGGCACCCGCGTCCAGACTTGTGGAAACTTCATGTGTGGTCCCTGGACGGGACGCGGAGGTTCTAGGTGACCTGCCCCAGGAGGTAGCGCTCACTATCGCTTCAGCACGAGCACCGTCCACAAGACGGGCCTATGCGCTGAAGTGGAACCTGTTCGTCGAATGGTGTTCCTCTTACCAGGAGGACCCCCGGAGATGTTCGATCAGAGCCGTGCTTTCCTTTTTGCAACAAGGGTTGGAGCGTAGGCTGTTCCCCTCCACCCTTAAGGTATATGTTGCTGCTATTTCTGCCCACCACGACCCCATAGAGGGGAGGTCGGTGGGGAAGCACGATCTGGTCGTCAGGTTTCTTAGGGGGGCCAGGAGGTTAAATCCTCCGAGGCCTCCCTCCCTTCCCTCTTGGGATTTGGCTTGGTGCTAAGAGCCCTACAAACTGCCCCCTTTGAGCCATTGCAGTCAGTCGAGTTGAAGTTTCTTTCTATGAAAACCCTACTCCTGACTGCATTGGCCTCAATCAAGAGGGTGGGGGACCTGCAGGCATTTTCGGTCGACGAGTCGTGCCTTGAGTTTGGGCCGGCTGACTCCAGTGCAACACTGAGGCCCCGGCCCGGCTATGTGCCCAAGGTTCCTACCACGCCCTTCAGGGACCAGGTAGTGAGCCTGCAAGCGCTGCCCCTGGAGGAGGCAGACCCAGCCCTAGCTTTGCTCTGTCCTGTACGCGCACTGCGTCAGTACGTGGATAGAACTCAGAGCTTCAGGACCTCAGAACAGCTCTTTGTCTGTTACGGAGGACAGCAGAAGGGGAAGGCTGTCTCCAAGCAGAGGATGGCCCACTGGATAGTGGATGCCATCACCTTGGCCTACGAAGCACAAGGTGTGCCCTGCCCACTCAGGTTGCGTGCTCACTCCACTAGGGGTGTCGCATCGTCCTGGGCGCTGGCTCGTGGTGCCTCGCTAGCAGACATCTGTAGAGCTGCGGGTTGGGCGACTCCCAACACGTTCGCTAGGTTTTATAGCCTACGTGTATTGTGAAATTCCTACTAGAAAATATTAGTCTATTGAAAGAATGAATGATAATGAAGAAAATCAATATAATGGTTATTATGTGAAATCATTTCAATGCTTAGTATTCTAAAAACAGATGGTAAGGTAATAGTGGTAAACTTCCATTGCAAATGTTGGGAGATTTCCAGAAGATGACATAGAGTATGATGTATTACTTATGTGATTGCCTCCAGGTGGTGGCCTTGGCCAAATGCCACCATTATAAGATAAGCTGAGAGGACAAGTAGACAATTGTGGAAGACCGGACAGGCATAGCAAATAAAAAAAAATGGAAAGAACTAACTTTGATACATTGTATAAGAAGAGAGTGTATAAAACATGGAGCTTGGACAAACAAAGACTCAGAGGCAGTGGATGTGGCGGCTGTCTCTCGGCTTTGTTACATTGTGTAATAAAGTCTTGCTTCTGGCACCTGGAACCCTGCTGTTTGAGCTTCTTTGACTGCGTCGAAGAGATCTTCTCCCTCTCTGCTCCACGACATAGACTTGGCGTCACGAACAGGATTGGATTGAGGTCCGGTGTCCGGGAGAGCCCTTGCAGGCGGGGCCGAGTTGACACGCAAACTAATCCGAAATTAAAGACGTCTATAAGAGGTAAGCAATTTTGCTTATATTGGAAATAAGATTGTTTGCGTAGTTAACTAAGGTCACGCCTGTAATGGTAATCTGGGACAGGGCTTCACCAATCAACGAATGTAAGTTTAGTATGAAAAGAGTGTAAAGTAAGTGTATATAGATTGACGGGTTCCAGGTTCCAAAAGATACGCCCTTAGTAGAATAGTTTAGTAGTCCAAGCGACATATCCTAGGTGGGAGATCAAGGGATACCAGGGAGCGGCTTGTAGGTTGGTTAAGCCTGGCCCTGGTAGATTCTCACAGAGGTATATGAACGCTTCCCAAGTGGGGGGTCAAAGGGATATCAGGGAGCGGCTTGTAGGTTGGTAAAAGCCTGGCCCTGATCGACTCCCACGAGGGCGTAGTGAAAGAAGCACAAGAGGTGCAGTGCCTAAGGGAGGCACAGAGTGAGAAGCACAAGAGGTGCATGAGGCCTAAGAGAAGCCCAAGAGGGGCTGCCCAAGAGGGGCTTAAAACCCGTGGTTACCGCTTCCTAAGTGAGAGGTCCAGGGATACCAGGGAGCAGCTTGTAGGTTGGTTAAAAGCTTGGCCCTGGTGGACTCTCATGACCGAAGGTCTGATCGGGCGGGTGTCTGCAGACTAGAGAGTTAAAGTGTTAGTCTTTGTATTGTCCATTATATGTTGAGAAGAGATATCTGTATGTGTTAATGCATTAAATGAATGTTTGTGTGTTTGGATGAGAATGATATGTGTCTGATGTGAATGCCTTTTGGTTTGACTGAAATGAATACAAGAAAGGGATGTGTAAATATGTAAATATTTTTTGGTAGAAACAGAGTGAAGAATCAGTGTAAATAATTATAAGTCTGAAATAAAGACACTATATTGAGTGGAGTATGTTAACATAATTGTAAAAGTTGAAAGAACAAAGAATACTCCATAGAATTGGCTTTGTTGATTGTTTGGACATCGTCCAAATTATCGACGTTGTGATCCAAATTGTCAAACTGAATTATTGTTAAAGAAAAAGAGCAACTGATCGCCTTCCAAAAGAGGAGAGAGAGATCAGGTGTTTGATTTTGCTGCAGTTGTAAATAGAGGGAGAGAAAGTGGGGGCCTTGTGTACATAAGTGTATGAGCTCATTGTGTGTATATGGATACATGAACTGATTGTGTGTATGTGTGCTCATGAGCAGAGTGTAAGAGTGTGAGTGCTGCAAGTAGTGTGTGTATTGCCGTGTGAGTTGTGTGAACTGAGAGAATGTGAGAGAAATTAGAACAATTATTTTAAAACTAATAACATTACAACGAATTGGCTCTATTGATTATTTGAAGATTGGTCAAATTGTCACCATATATAAAATAAATAACACTGAAAAGTTTTTGTTTCTCTCCTGTAGTAAGAATGAGCATATGAACCAAGTGTGTCTATGAGAGAAAGGAGGGGCTGAGAGAGGAATCTTGTGAGTGAGAGAAAGGAGGGGCTACAAGGAGAAAGTGAGAGTGGGGGCATTGAATGTGTGTGTAAGCTAAGTGTGTGCGTAGAAGTGCTGCTGATAGTGAAGGTAGGAGTGTGAAGGAGGGAGGAAGAAAGGGAGGAACAAACGGAGGAGATATTTGAGTGGTCATTTTGTGCCTGTCTCATCCAAAATTGAATGAAACAAACAGAGAAAAAGAAACACCTTGATGATTTAAATGAATGAGAAAGTGAAAAAGAATATCAGCAATTTCAGGAGACCTTGGTAAAAACACAAGGGATCCACAACCATTTTTGGATGGAAGTTTTGTTGATTTGGATGGACAGGTACAAAGGTTGACAGAATTCAAGAAAAATAGTTTTCTTAGAAAATTGACCAAAATCACAAATTTGAGAGAAAAATCAATTGAATGGCCAGTAATACCTTGGGAGGATGTGGTTTTCAAATATATAACGAGTGGTAAATTGGTAAATAATTTTTTCAGGCTCTGTGCTCCAGCATCTTCCCAATTGGAAACTGCATTAAATGTAATTGATATTCCAGTCGATCCAGTGGTAGCACCCTATCTGAAGCGCAACTGGGTAGGCCAGTGGTCAGTACTTGAAACAAGAGCTACAATCCTTGGTAATGTACATCTCAGAATATCAGATGATACAAGAGAAGTGATCTGGATATCTAAAATTCTGTTTAGGTCAAAAGAAACAGGAGATGCACAGTCAATGGATATGACTGGCAGAACTGTGAGATGTTTATAGGTGATAAATGAGATAAGAACTCAGCCACAATATACAACATTTGTGGGTGGAGATCCAAAAAGATCAAGAAAAAGTAGAATCACAGCAGTTTGACATGCTGAAATCAATGCTCAATTAAACTGAATAAAAGAGAAAGAAACAAAAGTGACAGAGTAGTTGTGAATAAGAAAAGAAGGGGACAAGGGGTAGAAAAATTTTAACATTACAGGAAAAAGTTTATTGATTGATTATATGGAACCCCTAAACCTAATGTGGTGTACAAGAGATGAATTGAACATTAGTGTGTTCAAGACACAAGAATTTTGCATAGAATTAATGCCATCTTTCACTCACTCAATTTGGGCAGGAGGAGTGACGGCTACAGGTCGCAGATTTCATTTGAGAAGGCTGTGGAGTTTTGAGGCATTTAGCTTGAGAGAAAACATAATTTGGACAAAAAGCAATTTGCAATGGAAAGAACCAGGAGGCCTTGTGTTACCCTTCAAATTATTAACTAGAAAACATATGGTGATTATTTTGAAATATTTGAGACAAACTATCCAGCTTTCATAAATAAGGTGATAAGTCCTCTGCCCAGCAAAAGTCCAGGTGAAAATCAGGGGTCGGATACTTTTAGTGGTCCTCGTCTGATGAGCCTGGTGAAGATTAGCTATTAATTAAGGTGCTGGGATTAGAGAGGTAAATCACTAAAGGGAAACTAAATAATAATAATTCATTACATTAAACGAATTAATAAGTTTGATTTTCAAAGATGTCAACTCCAGTAGAATTATTGATTTCCAAAAATCCAGCCTGTAAAGAAGCAATAAGGGATTTCTCGAAAAAGTGGGCAGAAAGAACAGAGAAATTGGTTACCAAATGGCCAGCAGAGGGAACATTTGATGCGATAATGTGTAGAGAAATAGAGGTCTTGTTAAAAAAATAAATAAATAAATACATTACAAGACCAATGACAAAATCCAAAAAGCGAAATGAAAAAAGGGAACAAGAATTAGGGGTATTTGCCATGTTTAAGCAACATGGAATCAAATTATTGAAATTAAAAAAGGAAAATAAAAAAGATGAAATTAAAGAAAGGCCACCTCCATATGCTCCTTCCTGCGATCAAACTGTAAACCAAATGTCTTTAATATAGGGAACAATAGATTTAAAAGGGCCAATAGAATTGGAGGGATATGCACATGATTCAAACACAGAAACTGATAGAAATGAACAGAGCTGTAGAGATGAGGTGAGGGAAAGAGCAGACAGACATCAGGGAAGAACACCACACTCACACAGCCATGAGGGAGGGGCTGAACTCACAGGAGCAGAGGCTGAGAACATTTACGCCACTGTCACAGCCACGACAAAGAGAAAGAGAGAGGACAACCTACCAGGAGGAGTCAAGGATTGAAAGAAGGGGGGCCAGAGACTGCAAAGAGGAAGAGAAAAAAGGTGAGCCACTCTCATATCATTGTCTTTCAGAAATGCTTGAAGAATTGGAAGACTGCCACAAACATTTAACACCAGTGGATGAAGAGGAGGAGAACGATCAAGAAAAAGAACTCAAAGAAGCCTCTGAAGGGAGAGTGACACCTACAGACTCCATTCAGGAAGCACTGGAGGACATGGAGGAAAGGTACAACAGGACAAGAGAGAATCTCAAGCACGCTGTCAACATGACAAGAGAAGAATATGACCAAGCTGTGACATCATTGCGACAAGAGATAAGTGAACTGTTGAACAACAGTCAAACAGAGCAACTACGTCCAAGCTCACATGATTATGCCCAGCAAAAGCAGTATAAGTAGCTGGTACATTGATCATGCAAGATATAGAATATCCAGATGACCTGTTGAAATCCTGCCAAACACCAAGAGGACCGAATATCCAATGCAAACTGATCCAAATTTCCTGAAGGGGGAACCAATGGGAGAAACTGAAACCCCACCACCTACATTCAGAAACAACTGAAACGATGGAAAGAAGAACTGGAAAGAGATCCAGAACAAGACAGAGTACTGACAGCACTCTTCAAAACCTCCAATCATGTGGAAGCCATGCCTGCAGCAGTGAAAGTGAAGCTGGAGGATGTGGTAGGTCTGAATTCAAAGTCACACAAAGAATTCAGAGACCATGTGGTCCATGCTGTGGAACAATACAGAAGACAAGAGCTAAAGATGAAGACCCAAGAAAAGGAGCTGCAAAGAAAACTGACTCAGATGCAGCTTGAAGAACTACTCAACAAGAAGAAGAAGGTCCAAGCAGTACAGAAGGAAGACCTCTCAGCAGTGATGGCACCTGTCAATGCTTCAGTGCCTGTCAATCCACCAGCACCAATGAATGTGCCTGTACCTGTACATCAGACTGCAGCAGCACAAGTGACAGCTGCTGGAACAGTCAATACACCACAAGAACCAGCACCAGTTGTAATATATCTTAAACCAGAGCAATCAAACAACAGGAACTGGAATAGACAGCAACAACAAGGAGGATGTGGCAGAGGAAGATTTAACAACAATCAACAGAGAGCTGGTGGCCCACCAGGAGTGTGATGGGGATGTAATTGGCCTGGAAGAGACTGCCCCATAAATCCTTGGCAACAGAACCAACCAATGGCGGTAGGAGTTAACTATGGACAGCCACAAATGCAAGCCCAAACTCTAGGACCAAAAGATGCAGCTCTGCAGATAGATAGGGAAAAATTCATTGATGAATGGTTTGAGGTACCAAATTCAGTTCCCCATGTTACCTTATATGTAAATAAAGACTGTGTTTCTAAGGACTTAGGACCCATGATGCAAACAGCAGAAAAAGCAAGTGAGAAGCCACAGAAAATCATCTAATTTTCCAATCAGCAGATAAAGCGTATCTTAAAAATTTGTGTGCTACTCCAATGATGGGAGTCCCCAGAATGGTTATAAACACATAAATTGAACCAAAAGTTAAGGGACATCCAAAAAAAAAAAAAAAAAGCAATCCGAATTAAGGAAAGAAATGGAGAAACAAGTACCATCAGAACTATGGTCTCAACATGATATAGATGTAGGGTTAGTAAAATCAGCCAATCCAATTAGAATAAATCTCAGACCAGGAGCTAAACCACCTAGAAAGTTACAATACCCTTTGAAACCAGAAGCAGAGGAAGGAATAAAAAAGACAATTGAAGGGTTAATTAAAGCAGGAGTACTTATTGAAACAACTACCTGGATTAACACCCCAATATTGCCAGTAGCTAAAGCAGATAAAACAAAATGGTGTTTGGTGCGTGATTTGAGAGTGGTGAATGAGGTTGTGGAGGATTGGCCTACTGAAGTTCTAAACCAGCATAAATTGCTAACTAATGTTCCACCTGTTGCTAATTATTTCACTGTGATTGATCTTTGCTCCGCCCTTTTTCAGCATTCCCTTAGTAGAAGAGAGCAGACCATTGTTTGCATTCACCTACCAAGGTAAAAAACTTACATACACAAGAATTATTATAGAAATGCCTCATTTATATTGCTGTGAAACAGCAATTAAATGAAATTAATGTAGGGTAACAAAAGGGGAGCAACATGTAATGAAAATGGGCTTTGACAGTTTCTTGAGAGGAATATGATTGCTACTATTATATTGCTTGCAATCCTAATCTCTGACGCGCATGGTTTTGACCATTGCGCGAGGGGGGAAGTGATTAGAAAAATTAAGCGACAGGATTACTGGTCATCTTATTTACAGGCAATGATGGACGAATTTCTATCTGAATGCGACGTTTGTGCCCAAAACAATGTTAGGAAAGGAACATCTTCACCTATAGCCCATATACCAGTCCCAGAAGGGCCATTCAAACACTAGTAATGGATTATGTAGACAAGATAAAATCAATCAGAAGCAATAGAAGACTGAGTAAGATTACTACAAGGGGTGACAATATAGGAGGGGACCTAAACGAATCTGTACAGTCCCTGCAAATAGACAAAGAGTGAAAAGAGCAAATAAGGCAGAACCAAGTGTATACATACATTCGAATGGCCAATCAAGGGAATTCTAGAGCAATTTAAGGCCAAGAATGAGATAAAATATGGATTTGAGTCAATATTCATAATATAGATACCTTTTATCAAGAATATAGAGTGGATAAACTATATTTATTGTAATAAGCAGAGATTTATTAACTATACTGATGATGCACAGAAAAAACATTGAACTGGTTGTTGGTCGAAAAAAGGCGTATGTGTAATGCTTGGAACTGACTGTTGTATTTATATTCCAAGTAATACAGCCCCAGATGGGTCATTCACCAAAGCAATGGAGAAACTGAAAAACCTGAGAGAAGAAGTGACCAAGAACGCTGGAGCAGATAAGCATATTGGGAATTGGTTTAATTCACTTTTTGGGGCTTGGGGACAATGGTTAACTCAAGTGGGCATCATAATAGCTATTGCTATTGTTGTGTTTCTTTTACTGTTTTGTTGTATTGTGCCTTTCATTAGGTCTATGCTGACCAAAGCTGCGGCCAAATAGATGATTAACATATCGGTTAAACCAACTGGAATTGACATTGGGTACACCAACGAACACAGTGTGGGACCTGGACTGGATGAACTCGATGACTTTGACTTGGATAATTTTGTGTGAGACCTTCCTGAGAAACAACGGAGTGGTAGGGAAGGGGTGCCTTTTTCTTTTTATCATTTTTTATTTTTATCTTTTAGAGTAGTATTAGAGAATTTGGGTAGAGTAGGCAGGAAGCTATAGGGTACTATGTATTTTCCTTTGGCATATGCCCCTTCCTGAAGTTATTTACTCCATAAATCATTTATGTTGAAATTACTATATTAAATTAAATGTAAAATGTGATTTTTTTTCAATCAAAACAGAAAAAGATGAAGGTTTTAAGCAGGTCCCTGTCCATGTTATGAGACAGTGCTATCAGATAAAGGGAATGATAAAGAAGGACTATTTTCTGAGAGGTGACTGAGGGTCTGACTTGTCAGGGGTGCAATAACAGTGATTATTCATTCAGCCCGGCCTCCAGAGAATAGTTTGTTTTGTTTTGATTACTTTATTATTCATATAATTATGACATGATTAAACTAATCAAAGATTTTATTATTGGTATGATAATTAATTGTTTTAACACTGGGAAACATCACTAGCAAGTTTGAAGGAAAAAGAGGATCGACGAGCACCTCAGTGCTTAGCAGCATGAGTAGATTCAACTGGAGGTTTAAAAACCCACCATCTACTCCAACACCAGACAGTGCTGGATGGCAAAAGACTTGCCTGAGAGCTCCTCTGGCAACGAAGGACAGCAGCACCAGATAGCGCTTCAGGCTACCGGAAATGTCTGAAGTTCCTCTGGCCACGTGGGATGAACCGGTGTACCTATCTTGCATTAAGTTGATTCATTTTAATTTTGATTATTTTGACTAATCACCTGTATATTCTACATAACCATGATAACCATGGGCAAGGCTCAAAGACATTTTCTGCACATGCTTACATACATATTGCTGATTTAAGTAATTGATCATTGACCCCCAAAAGAATGTTTAGGTAGGGAAGCAGATTCTTTTACTCCTCTCTGGTCAAGTGGGAGGGGAGATATTTGGGTCTGACTTCCTCTGGAGTGCAGTGTCATGAAGAAACCAATTGTTAAAGACTGAATGACGGACCTTTATTGGTTCATAGATGAATTGAAGAGTGGGTGGACTCATGGTGTTGCACTCTGGGAAAAGGGTTTAGTGGTGAGACTTAGTTAAGTCTCAAAGGGGGGAATATATTGTGAAATTCCTACTAGAAAATATTAGTCTATTGAAAGAATGAATGATAATGAAGAAAATCAATATAATGGTTATTATGTGAAATCATTTCAATGCTTAGTATTCTAAAAACAGATGGTAAGGTAATAGTGGTAAACTTCCATTGCAAATGTTGGGAGATTTCCAGAAGATGACATAGAGTATGATGTATTACTTATGTGATTGCCTCCAGGTGGTGGCCTTGGCCAAATGCCACCATTATAAGATAAGCTGAGAGGACAAGTAGACAATTGTGGAAGACCGGACAGGCATAGCAAATAAAAAAAAATGGAAAGAACTAACTTTGATACATTGTATAAGAAGAGAGTGTATAAAACATGGAGCTTGGACAAACAAAGACTCAGAGGCAGTGGATGTGGCGGCTGTCTCTCGGCTTTGTTACATTGTGTAATAAAGTCTTGCTTCTGGCACCTGGAACCCTGCTGTTTGAGCTTCTTTGACTGCGTCGAAGAGATCTTCTCCCTCTCTGCTCCACGACACGTGTCGAACCGGTTTCCTCCTGTGTTCTCACCTCAAACGGGTAGTGGCACTGAGAGGGCCGGCTCAGAGTCGGCTTGCGGCGTCCTTACGCCTAATTCTCCAGAGAGTTCCTTAACCAGGCAAACCCTGTTGAGTCCTCCAGCACTCCGGCGTCCAGACGCGGCGGGGCGTCCGGCGCCAGGCCTTCAGCCAATGAATTCTTGAAATCTGGTGCGAGGCTAGTGCCCATATGAGAGACCCTGTCGGGATCCCATATGTGTATTCCACGGTATTCTTATTAGAGCCATGTTTCCCCTGGCGGACCACGTTCTGCCATCTCTAAAGATGCAGCCTGAGCCATCTCAGAGACTTCCATGTGCAATAGGGCCCTTCGGGGTTACTTCACATGTTTGAATGTCACTTAACCCCCTCTGGGAGGAGGTGACTCCGCAGTGTGCCTCTTCCAAGTGGAAGGGCACGCTTCCCAGTGTTATCCTAGTCCTACTGTTTGGGTTGTTCAAGGAACACCAGTAGTTGACCTTCTCTGTGTAGAGCCCGGTCCTATCGTCTGCCTTATAGGAAGGGTCAGGAGCCCTACACAGGGCACTGGAAGGGGCAGCTCCTGTGGCGCTTTGGTAGGGATCCCAATTTCGTCGGTCATCCGACGTGACTCGGAGTGACCGACTGAAAGGGGAACGTCTCGGTTACGTATGTAACCCTCGTTCCCTGAAGGAGGGAACGGAGACGTCACGTCCCGTTGCCACAGTCGCTGTACCACCGCTGAGCTGCCGGGTCGCCGGCTCGGCTCCTCAGCGAAAACATAATTGATGCGGTGCATCAGCTGCCTCTTATGCTCACGCTGTGATCAGCGGCAGCTGGATGCAATAATCGCATGCCAATGTCCATTGGCTCGTTTAGTTACACTCGAAGTGGATTGGTCTCTCTGGCGATATCCCAATTTCGTCGGTCATCCGACGTGACGTCTCCGTTCCCTCCTTCAGGGAACGAGGGTTACATACGTAACCGAGACGTTATGGATGACGCTGTACACATTTTGTTTGCTGGACTGTATATGTCATTAGGTGAGGCCTTCTCTCTCCAAGAGCGGTCAGCATTCAGCGTTTATAGAAATAAATGAAAATTAAGAAAATTACACTCTACTTGAGAGCGATTGACTAAGTCTGTATTTCTTTTTAAGACAATTATCCATTTCCATATCCATAAGATGAACAGTCAACACAAAAAATAAGTCTTGCTGTTTTACACATACAACTATTACATCTGAAACATTTCTAACCATGGCTCTGAAAGCCACACATTCAGTAAAGTCTGAGGTTGTTAAAAGTTCCATGCTCTTGAAAAGGCTACAGACACAAAATATCAAGGAATTTTTGCTCACCCTATGTAACTCAAGAGACCAAAGCACTAAGAAAATTGACATATGAATACAGAGAATTGCGCTCGTACTTTTTGTACTTTAGAGCTTTTTCTGGTCCGTCTACAAAGCGGTCGCGAGACACAAGGCCTCAATCTTACTATTTCACTGTTACATCTACTTCATTTAGAGCGCATAAAGTTATGCATTACAAGTTGAAGATGGCGAGGAAACACTATATTCTTTGTACGCGTCTCTAAACATGACTTTAAATAAATCACTGTTGTTTTAAGCGAAAGAGATGATTCAGTCCGTTTTATTCAGTCGTTGTGTTTTAGGAGTCCGACTTTCAGTTTTTTACAACTGCAGCTGTGCGTTGTCATGTCTGTTCTTCTTCTTTAAGAAAACATGCTGTCGGCAGTTTTTATCATGTCTTAATTCTCTTAATTTCTCACAATTGCAAATGTTTGTTTAGCTTAAATATTAGTATTTAGTCAGTTACAAAAGTGTCAGGCACGATGCTTATATGTATTTTTAAATAATTACGATAAAGTTACAGGTTTCTCGGACGAACGCTTGACAGAGCGTTACTCAATCAGTCCTCTGCGTTATCTTTTAATAAAATATTCCATTGAATGTCGCTAAGACAAATTCTGTCTTACAATAAGAACAATATGGTCTAACAACACAAACACAAATGCTTGTTCTAATTCTCACACACCAGACTGGTCCCTGGTAAGTACGCCTAAAATTGATAGATATCTTGACTTTATCCGTGTGTTTAACGGCGCTAGGCCTTGCCACACCGTTGTTAGATATAAACCACAAAGTTTTTCATAGGGTTACGCTTTGAAACCAGAACAATTCCATGACTTTGCGCATTCTTTCTTTGTTTTATATTTTGTTTACTGCAGTTTCACTGCTCTTGTTGTATTTTCCCATCTAACGGTAATTGTTAGGCCTTACACTTGCAAACTAGTTTTTGCTGTCATGTTAGTGGGATCTTCATCCATATTTCTGCGAATTTGCTTGATTTAATAAAATATCGCTTTAACCCGTCCTCTTCATTCGAGACATTTACGTTATTTTATTAACACTATTCTAGTTTATATAAGATACGAGACCGTTTCTCGATCATTATTTCCGTCTTTTCTTTTTAGAAAATTGATAAATACTGCAATCAGAGGTTCTCACGAACTAGTATTATTATAAATGATCTAATAATTTAAGAGATAATATCATGCGTTAAAGCGCACGCCGTTGAAGGCATTACTTTCCTCGGTTGTTTGTCCCACCTACATTCAGAATTTGTTATTTAAATAAGGTTTCTACATTGTTTTCTACATCGTTACAACAGCCTCCTCTGCTCCATTCACTCCTGAAAGAAGAGCGATGTCGGTAACACCGCCAAGAAGTTCTGTTGAAACGGACGAAGACACGCTCCGTCTGACGAAGATTGACGTGAAGATGAATATTTTGTGAAACAAGATTTCCCAGTGTCTGATGGTCGTGTGGGTAGATTTGTGTTTGACACGACATTGCAGACTGTGAAACTCTACGTTTTGGTTTCTTACGAGGACTATACATCCGAATGCGCCTACCTGCTTTTGACCGCCATAGACTGGACATACTTTTACAATCAAATTTGGAGAGAATTTAATTTTGGCGGCAAAATGAGGTACATTTTCCAGTGGGATGCTGTTTCGCCGGGGATGAGGTATCGGGTGACAACGCAGACGCTCTTCATGTGCATTACATCCTGTTGGAACAAAACGCATCATGACCAAAATTATCTCATGATGGTAAATAAACGTCGCGAGGAATCTGAAAAAAAACTTTTTGTCTCAAAGCAGCAACGCATCAGACTCTGATGAGACTGACTCTGATGAAACTGACTCTGAGTACGATCGTGACTTTCCTATTCCTGAGGACAACCCTTTTGGGTGCTGCAAAACGAAACTATATTTCGATCGGAGCAACGTGGCTCTGTTAAACACCATTTTTTCAACGATAAACGAACTGTTTCAGTCAAGTTAAATGATCAGTCTGCGTACAACAAGTTTCCCGATCTACCATACAATACCATTACTCGAAACAATTTGCCGGCGTCTTAAAAATCCTAATAAGCGATCGAGTTACCTCGTAATCGTTAACCAAAATATCTTTCTGTGAGAACTATTTCTCTTTGACCAAACCACACCCCGCAGCCCCACCTTACCGCTTTTGAGTGCAACACCCAACCAACAGCCAACACGTGGAAACAAGACCTCAACAATTTATGTCGTTCGAATGTACGAAAGACCCGTCGCTACTTGCGTACGGCTACGCTACATCCCCTGTGAGCAAAGAGCCGCTGTTCCGGATAAACTCTGCAGTTATCGCATACTTTCCTAGATCTGTGAAGAATACCGACAGCGAGGACGACGGAACTACTGCGATATCTTGCAGATCAAAACATTATCTAAATGGACCGACAGAATCAGCTTCAACAATCCAATGTGTCTGAGCCTGAACCACTCTGCAATTTTTCAATTAATAACACTTCGGCGGATCTGAACCATAAACCGGAAACTGAAATTCCATTGGACCTTCGTGGATTAAAACAGACGATCCACATGCTAGGAAAGGGCGACAATGCTCTATATCGATTAGGAGACAAAGTTTATCTCTTGGAAAGAATTGAGTTCTGAAAAGGATGTCTGACGCCGCGCAAAAGCTGACGGAGCGTGACTCTGGAGCCGCTGCTGATGAGCAACGTTTAAACCACATTACCGAGGACAAATGATCGGTCTGATGACCACGGTCATCGAGCACCCGTGCGATCCGAATCATGATTCCACGGGGGATACCAAGCGTGTCAAAAATCTCAAGAATGAAATGAAAATTGTAAGAGGTCTAACCGATTCATGGCCTGATTTGACAAGCACGTTTATTATCGGCGGAGACTCAATTTGCATAACCACCAGAAAAATTCTGGATGTTATGTCTGAATGTGAGGATGAAATGGACATTAACGAGGTTCTTTGTCTGTGTACGTATGTAACAGATTTATGTACGTCGCTGATCTCAAAAAATTATGAATCCATGATATGTGAAATTGTCGGATCGTTGGTTGATTTTATATTAGCCCGAAACATGTTGGGTTCCAGAAATTTTATTTTATGGCTAGACCGCCTGTAATGCCATTACTATTGTTTGTTTGTAACGGCAATTTGATCGTTTTCTTCACTACTTCATTGTATATTCAACAATGCGCTGTTAAAAATAAAAGCACTCGTTATACTTTTCTCCAAGTTAAATTTTTTTTTTTATTTTAATGATTCTGTATACGCTTTTATCCAAAGCGAGTTACAAATGATCAATTTTACAAATATATTTTTCAAATCAATTTTCTAAAAAGAAAACGGCCGGAATACATGCGTAGACGGAAATAATGATCGAGAAACGGTCTCGTATCTTATATAAACTAGGATAGTGTTAATAATATAATGTAAATGTGTCGAATAAAGAGAACGGGTTAAAGCGATATTTTATTAAATCAAGCAAATTCGCAGAAATATGGACGAAGAGTCCACTAACATGACAGCAAAAACTAGCTTGCAAAGCATAAGGCCTAACAATTACCGTTAGATGGGAAAATACAACAAGAGCGGTGAAACTGCAGTAAACAAATTCAAACAGAAAGAATGCGCAAAGTCATGGAATTGTTCTGGTTTCAAAGCGTAACCCTATGAAAAACTTTGCGGTTTATATCTAACAACGGTGTGGCAAGGCCTAGCGCCGTTAAACACACGGATAAAGTCAAGATATCTATCAATTTTAGGCGTACTTACCAGGGACCAGTCTGGTGTGTGAAAGAGATAGAACAAGCATTTGTGTTTGTGTTGTTAGACCATATTGTTCTTATTGTAAGACAGAATTTGTCTTAGTGACATTCAATGGAATATTTTATTAAAAGATAACGCAGAGGACTGATTGAGTAACGCTCTGTCAAGCGTTCAACCGAGAAACCTGTAACTTTATCGTAATTATTTAAAAATACATGTAAGCATCATAATACTTTAAAAACAACGTTCCTCATCGTCAAATTTCAAAGGTTTTACAAATCTCATCATCTACAGTGCATAACATCATCAAAAGATTCAGAGAAACTGGAGAAATCTCTGTGCGTAAGGGACAAGGCCGAAGACCTTTGTTGGATGCCCGTAGTCTTCGGGCCCTCAGACGACACTGCATCACTCATCGGCATGATTCTGTCATTGACATTACTAAATGGGCCCAGGAATACATACAGAAACCACTGTCGGTAAACACAATCCGCCGTGCCATCTGCAGATGCCAACTAAAACTGTATCATGCAAAAAGGAAGCCATATGTGAACATGGTCTAGAAGCGCCGTCGTGTCCTGTGGGCCAAGGCTCATTTAAAATGGACTGTTTCAAAATGGAAAAGTGTTCTATGGTCAGATGAGTCCAAATTTGACATTCTTGTTGGAAATCACAGATGCTGTGTCCTCCGGGCTAAAGAGGAGGGAGACCTTCCAGCGTGTTATCAGCGTTCAGTTCAAAAGCCAGCATCTCTGATGGTATGGGGGTGCATAAGTGCATACGGTATGGACAGCTTGCATATTTTGGAAGGCACTATGAATGCTGAAAGGTATATAAAGGTTTTAGAGTAACATATGCTCCACTCTAGTCGGTGTTTATTTCAGGGAATGCCTAGTGTATTTCAGCAGAACAATGCAAACCCACATACAGCAGCTATTACAACAGCAAGGCTTCGTGGTAGAAGAGTCCGGGTGCTGAATTGGCCTGCCTGCAGTCCAGATCTTTCACCTATAGAGAACATTTGGTGCATCACTAAAAAAAAAAATATGTCAAAGATGTCCACGAACTCTTCAGCAGCTGGAAACCTATATCAGGCAAGAATGGAATCAAATTCCAACACCAAAACTCCAGAAACTCATAACCTCAATGCCCAGACGTCTTCAAACTGTTTTGAAAAGAAGATGAGATGCTACACCATGGTAAACATGCCCCCAGACCTGCAGCAGGCATCAAATTTGAAATGAGCTCATTTTGTGCATAAAATTGTAAAATTTCTCAGTTTAAACATTTATGTTATCTATGTTCTATTGTGAATAAAATATTGGCTCAAGTAATTTGAAATTCTTTTAGTTTTCATTTTATTCAATTAAATTAATTAAATTTAAAAAAACATCCCAACATTTCCGGAATTCGGGTTGTAAAACAGATCTTCACGAAAATTCTCTTCTGGATTCACAAACGATTTCTAAACATCAGATTTGATAGTTAAACAATAGCTAATGAAATCCAATCAATGGTAAATAGGGCGCACATACACACTCATTCACAATTAGCATAATCCCAGCCTATAAATTACAACTACGTAAAATACATGTCCAGGAACGATGTGGAATCTTCTGGACTCCCTTCTAATGTTTAGCTCCAGTATATTTCATAAATGCAAAAAAGACTAATAGGCCATATGCCTAACAGTAACTATTCAATTAACACATATCCACCAAAGCATTTTTAGTAGTGCTGTCAATCGATTAAAAAATTAATTCGCGTTAATCACAGTCATGGACTGTGATTAATCATGATTAATCGCAAATTTTAAATACTAAGATTTACCTGTAAATGTTTTGAAATAGAGAAATGCATGACAAACTAGTTTAAGGAAACAGAACCTTTCACACTTTCGCCAGGTATGAGACATAATCCTTATTATTCTTTTATCATTATTCATTTGCTTTTATTCAGCCATTATCAGCCTTTAAACTGGCAATAAAACGTTTACCAAGCCACATCGCTTCAATCCCAGTATACATTTACCCAACTATTATCAAAAGTATTTCTAAATAAATACAACAAAACATTTTCTTGCGACCTCACGTTAAGTATTATGACAAAATGCATTATGAAGACAAATTGGATCTGTTCTGCAGGTGCATTAGAGCTAATATTAGCATCATGCTACATAAGACAATTTATGAGATTAATAGTACACTTTTACTCAGAACTCACTTCAAACCACCTTCCAGTGTTTGTAATAACATCCTTTTGCGATCACGTGGAATTTGGTCGTTTACTGTTGTTAAAATATGCTATTTATAGCCTTTTATATGCTGCATAAATTAACATTTCAGATGTACACATTCATTTCAAGAAAATCACATACAAACCATATCCTATCGTAATCGCGTGTTTATTATTTTACATAATCTATATTGGCTGTGTTTATTTCTGCTGTGTAAAAGCCTTAACATGTATGCTCTGGCTGAAACTCACGTTGTTTGTGATGTTACAACCGCCTCTCCGTTCTTAAGTTGCAGGGATACATTCCAAGTATAATACACATTACTAAAAGGATCTATTTTAATTTTTATTTGTCTATATACACTTTGGGCGGCCGCGGTACATTATAAAAGTAGCCCAAAAAAAACGCAACCCGCTGCTCTGTAATTTTTCCCGCGACTGCATTTTCAAAATAGCCCACAGCCACTTGTGCCGCAACACTGGTTTGCTTTACCCTCATCACACAATGATAGATAACCTTCCATGCTGCGATGACGGGAAGAAGTTGGGGTCAAACCTTATCACATGATTAATTTGCGTTAAAAAATATTAACGCATTAAAATTTTTAGATTAATCGCATGCGTTAACGCGTTAACGTTGACACCCCTAGTTTTTAGCCAGCTGCAAAATGACAGGCGCTCTTCTAAAAATGGCCAGCTGTTGGTGCTTGAGAACGCTTTGGTGGAGCAACGTTTTTCCAGCTGAGACGCTGTGGTTGTTATGATTTGGTATCCAGGGCAGTAATGACAGACTAAACAAATTTGTAAAATATTATTATGCCAGTGCATCAAAATTCAGCGTAATCAGTTTGCCAAAAAGAACACAGAAAGCTTTACGCAGCATTTACACATGGTAGGGAGCAGGTGTACATTTTCTTCGTACCAACTAACATTTGGAAAATCTGAACACTTTCATGAATCTGAAAATTTACGTCAGAACAGCTTTATGAACGATTTACACAAAAATTTGTTCTGTTCTTCTTTCATGAATGAGGCCCATTGTGAATGTTTCCAATGAGAAAGCTCAATTTGAGTTTGTCCCTCTTCTCGAGGGATGAGAGACAAGCATTTGCATCTCGTGGTTTCGGGTCCTGCTGCTGCCGAGGCACAGTGTGGACTCAGATCGTGGGGTTCGCAGGTCGAGCTTGCAGAAAAGTTTGAGAAGAATATGGACCTTTAGAATCTTCCCAACCTAGCTCCATTCTCACATATGGAGAAATGTTAGCGGTAATGGCACGCGCTACTAAGAGGCTTGGTTTAGTCTGGTCACGTGAAAGGCAGAAGCCCGCCTGTGGCAGATTAGATGAGCACTTTCTGGCCGGTCATGACCCCCCCTCCCTCAGAAGTCTCCCCTTTCTTTCAGACCTCTACACGAAGTTAGTGAGATTGTGGGACAAGCCATATTCAGCTCAGCTGCATCTTTTTCAGCATGAGGATTGTGCTAATGTTGAGGGTGACTAAGGGTGGTTATTAGGGGTGCAATGGATTGTAGATGATCCGTGATCCATACGGACCAGACCCCACGGCTCGGCACGCATGTGATTCGCAGATTAACTGTTAAATTTAACCATCATAGAGTTGTTAAAGTTTATCATTTGCACGTGTTTTGTCTTGCCAATTTACCCATTTAAACAATTTTAAACCATTCAAGCAAAAGAGAACACACGCGCTGTTTTTTTTTTTTTTACTGCTGCCGCACACACCTGAAGCGAGCACACGCGGAGAGAGAGGCGCGATTCAGACTGCACGATTCACACAGATTGATTCCTCTTTCACTTTTCTTTGAACGGAAACATACACACAAACTTATGTTTAAATACCCATTTTGGCAAGTATTCTGGTAAACACAGTCGGTTATGTCTTAAGTGAACCGAAACAGCTGAGAAAGAAACCGTATGTGTGTCAGTATTAGGTACGTACATATGGTCTTAAAGAGATAGCAGCCTATAAATGCCTGCAGTGAAGAGCACTATTGTGTTATTTTACAATTAATTCTTACATTTCTGCACCTGAATACTAGTGTTACTGACTTTATTAGTAACTTTGTTGTATTCATCTATGCTTGTAATTTGTGTAATTGTTCTTGTTTTATTACTGACTTTATTAGTTCAGCTAGTAGTTTTTGCTGTGGCATAGAAGTACTTAAAGTAAGCTTTCAGTAATGAATAAAAACAAACATTTTTTTGTTTGTTTGTTTGTTTTTTGCTGATCCGAAAAATGCTCTGAGCCGTGACTCAAAATCCATAATATGATCCGAACCGTGAGTTTTGTGATCCGTTGCACCACTAGCGGATATGCAGGGATGCCCCCTGCAGAGGAGACGCTCATGAGCTGTCTCTTCCAAGGTGAGTTGTCTTCTTTAAAGACTCCTGTCATCTAGACTGCTTTAGACCACCTTGCGTCTGAATGGCAAAGTGTATGTGGCAGCAGGTCAAGCTGGTGGAGTCTTGTACACAATGGCTGTGTTGCAAGTTTACCAAGCTGACTCGCTTAGAGATCTAGATGAGGGCAAGGGTTTGTCCCCTGAGGCAGTTAGGGAAGGATCATAAGGATAGTGTGACACTGAAGACTGGAGTAATAGAGTATATTGTAATAGCATTGCACTTTTTTTTCTTTTTTCTTTTCTTCATCATAATAAATTCTGCCTTGGTGAGCATAAGAGGCTTCTTTCAAAAAAAAAAAAAAAAAAAATAATAATAATAATAATAATAATAAATAAATAAAAAAAGTTATAGCAAGGCCTCATGCATGACCACATTTTAGGTCCAATCCAACCCAACACCTAATCTTAACAGTTAATAGTTAGTTAATAGTAGGAATTGGACCTTAAAATGAAGTGTGACCAAAATCAAACTTTTGACCGGTAACATATGCTTGTTATCTGAGAGTGTGTGTCTCATGTTAGGAATGAAGTAATAGTGATTATTCATTTAAGTCGTCTCCCAGAGACTCTGCTTTTATGTTGTACTGCATTTATTAAATATAATAAAGTAAAAATAGAATGTTTGATATTAATGATTTAAGGTGTGTTGATAAGAGAAATGTTATAAATAGGAACATCCCACAACATGAGACGTCCAAAAAAAAAAAAAAAAAAAAAGATTGTAATTAATGATCAAAGGAGAAGTAATTTGTTAAGTTGACTAAGTTACAGGCATTATTGGAAAAAAGTAATTATCCACGTTAACTGTATGATTCAGTCTGTATTTCATCATATTTCTTTTGATTTAAATGAAGTTCCAAAAGTAGTTTGTGGAGGAACATAATCACTCAGTCCTGTCAATCATCATTACGAACCTATATAAGCGACAATCATTCAGCCATGCCAGCTACAATTTTATTTTTCTGGTATCCCATCACATCCCCATTACCTCCTCAATTATATTCTTCCTCTCTCTATTTCAATACTGTTATACGGAGGGTTAATTTGGAGCTCAAGCTGAATCCAGGACAGCCAACCAAATTTGTTTGCCATTAGTTATTAGGATTGAACGGGCAGGTGAACTTATGAATATGTAACACTTTACAATAAGGATCCACTTATTAACATAGTTAACTACATTAGTTAACATGAAGTAACAATGAAGAACAATATTATTTATCTAGGTCAATGTTCTTTTGGTTACACTTTATTTTAAGGTGTCCTTGTTACAGTGTAATTTTACATTTAATTACTATACTTACATTTAATTACTGTACTTACTATATGATTAGGGTAAGGATCAGGGTTTGGCTCAATCTTTTTTTTTTTTTTTTTGTTTAATGGACTCAACATGAACTAACATTGAACAGTTGTATTACATTAACAAAGATCAATAATACTGTTTCAAATGTATTGCTCATTGTTAGTTAATTTTAGTTACATAAATGAAGAATGTTAACTACCTTACTAGGACCTTGGGACCTCAATGTAAAATGTTACCCTTGAATCTGTATTCAATAGAAGGAGAGCCTTTGCTACATCCTTATTATTTTGACATTTAATTTGATAGAGCCTTTACATAGTAATGGTATATAATTCATAATGTATAAACTTAATAATCTCTTCTTAAAAGCATATGCAATTTTAGTGTCATATTAATTGCTTGTCAAATTTCTTCTGTGCTGAGGCCCTAGATACTTTTTAGGTTGGATGCCACTCAACCTTCTTCTCTCTAACTATCTTTTCTCTCCAGAAATTATGGATATTGTTATGGATATGTCAACTTCTGTGGATGTCACAAGTGAAGAGGCACCTCAACTCATGAACTTATGACACCTGCTTAAGAGCTGTAGAATTAGTTATGAGGATAATAATGAATGCTATGTCTTAATGGTTATTACTGTTGCATAGTTGAAAATATGCCATATTTAGAGACATTTCTAGAATTGTCCAAGCTATCAGAATATTAGAAATCTGTAAATACGACATCTTAAATTGATTTTGCATAAATGTTCCAGTCTTCTGAGTTATTATTATAACACTAATTATCTGTTAGTGTTGATTATCTGCTGATTGCTGAAATCGGAATTGTGGGAAATGGATTACACTTGGTCTTAAAGTAAAATTATTCTCTCAATTGATTTCAACTCAACTGTGACTTTTTTGGTCAGAATGGAAAGGCACCGTTTCATAGAATGACCCTGAAAATAACCTCAAGAAAAAGTGATTGTATTTTCCATACATAAGCCATACAGCATGCAAGAAAAAGAAAAAAGAAAAAAAAAAAAAAAAAAAAAAACTTTGAAACTTCTAAATAAAAATGTAGCATTAATGGCCTTTCACAATTCACTTCTTACTCAGCTACAATATAAATGAATATTTTCCCTTGGTGTGACTCTGGGTGTAGTCTAACGTGCTGATCTAAGGAGACGGGCTGAGTGATGTTAAACATGATGGCCCCCAGCCTCGTCTGTAGTGCTGATAATGAGCAGACTAGGGGATTATCTCTTCCATATTAAATCAAGCTATAATAAACAACATTTTTCGAGGTATGAAAAAAAGCATTTCCAGTTTCTGTGGTTTAACACTAGTTTTGTATTTTTATACATTTACCTATAAAGGAAAATACACTTTTTAATTATACTACTTTGGCAATCATAAGATATGACCATCAGGCACACATATACTCACATTTAGAAAACAGTATTTCAGTCTTTTTACTTCAAAATTTTATGTTTAATTCATTGTGTCACTTGCCATTTCTATGTAATTAATTGCAAAGTTTACTAGCAATTTCTGAATGAAAATGACTATTTCAGTGCACTTTGATTTAAATTTTAAAATTAAATTTTAGGTAACACTTTATTTCGATAGTCCACTTTAGACATTCTACTAACAGTAAGTAACTTTGCAACTAGATGTCAACTAGCAGTCATTAGAGTATTAGTAGACTGTCTGCTTAATAACTTCTAACACTTTATGTTAATGGGTCCACAACACACAAAATACTGACTATGAGAAACTTTGCAAGTATATGCCAACTTATTCTACTAACCCTAAGCCTACCCTAAAAGTGTACTCTGAGCGTTAGTAGACATGTAATTGCAAATTAATCAGAATTAGTTGACATGTAGTTGACATGTAGTTACAAAGTTACTTATAGTTAGTAGAACGTCTAAAGTGGACTATCAAAATAGTGTAACCAAATTTAAAATAAATTTTCATTTAAATTAAAAGTTGAATATTAATTGCCAAAATATAATTGCTTATATGTAATGCATTAAGGATATAATATATCTAATTAATATAAAATAAAATATAATTAATAATAGCTGCAAAATTTTGTCACTGTGAACTGCTTTAATCTGGAGCAAGAGATGCAGGGGGATATAATTTTATTGTGTCAAGTTATATGTCACTTTGCTCATAGATGATTGATACAGGTTTTGAATCGATCTCTTACCCAGAATAAAACCTGGGTCTCACTTTACATTAGGTGGCCTTAACTACTATGTAATTACATAAAAAATAAGTACAATGTACATATTGTTTTTATATTATATTGCAAAACACTTTTGCTACCATTGAGGTGGGATACGGGTAAGGTTAGGGACAGGTTTGGTGGTATGGGTAGGTTTAAGGGTGGGTTAAGGTGTAAAGAACGGGTCAACAGTGTAACTATAAATGCAATTACAGAAATTAATTAAAGCTGCAAGCAGCGATGAAAGTGCCCTCGCAGCTGAGCTCACCGCCACCCGGTGGCCATAGAAAAACAGCGAACAGCGGGCAGTATGCTTTTAAAGTGCTAAATATAGAAGGAATATGTGAAAGTCATTTATATGTGCCAAATGTCCTGTTGCCAACAGGTGGCGCTATGATTATAACATGTAGCATGCAGAAGTCTTCAGGCCAGGACTCTTTCTTGTTAGTGTAAAACAAGAAATTTCCTGTTGCCAACTTGTGGCACAATGATTATAACTGAATATTGGCCTAAAGATGTGTTAAGGCCAGGACTCTTATAAAACGTGTGAAGTTTGGGGCAGATTGGGCATTGTATGCATGAGTTACAACAACTTCCTATTTCATGGTATTAATAACATGCTTTAGCACTTAGTAAGTGTTGCTAGCATGTTTTAACATATTTCTGGCATGTTTAGCACACAATGGCATATTTTACTGTGTTGGTAATAGTGCATCACAGTGTTAAACATGTCACTTCCTGTTGCCAGTAGGTGGCGCTATAACTATAACTGAATATGAGCATGTAGATGTCTTCAGGCCAGGGCTCTAATCAAACATGTGAAGTTTGAGGCAGATTGGACATTGTATGCATGAGTTACAACAACTTCCTGTTTGATGGCGTTAATAGCATGCTTTAGCACTTAGCTAAGTGTTGGTAGCATGTTTGAGCATGTTTATAACATTTTTAGTGCACAATGGCATATTTTACTGTGTTGGTAATAGTCCATCACAGTGTTAAACATGTCTTCAGACCAGGACTCTCATCAAATATGTTAAGTTTCAGGCAGATTGGACACTGCACTGAGTTACATCAACTTCCTGTTTCACTGCATTAATAGCATGCTTTAACACTTAGCTAAGTGTTGCTAGCATGTTTCTAGCATTTTGCCAGCCTATTTAACACTTGCTGACACTTTTTAATATGTTGCTAGGAGTCCATAACAGTGTTAACCATGACACTTCCTGTTGCCAGCAGGTGGCGCTATGACTATAACTGAATATGGGCATCGGCATGTGTTCAGGACTGAACTCCTATGAAAAGTGTGAAGTTTGGGGCAGATCGGACATTGCTTGCCTGAGTTACAGCAACTTCCTGTTTCATGGCAAAATATCAAATTTTGTCAGGCCGCCAGGGACACGCCCCTTGACGAAAACTCAAGATCTTCGAAATTTAATGTCACAAAAGCCTTATGATAACCCTCACCAAATTTGAAGATGATCTGATTAAAACTGTAGGAGGAGTTCGTCAATGTAACGGGGCTGATGAGACGGGAGACGTGCGGATCCATTTGCAAGGCTTTGTTGAGAGACGTGGTCATGAAACAGGCAGGGTCGGACAATGGCAAACAGGTATAACACAGATAAGACAGAGAGTAATCCTAGGGCAAGCATGGGTCGACGATCGGCGAACAATATCCAACAGAGCAAGGCAGAGCAATAATCCAGGTACACGAGCAATAATCCAAACGAGGTGCAAACAGAGTCTGAAACGGCAAGGCAAGGGTTAATCCAAACAGACGATAAATCCAGGGCAGGCTGCTAACAGACGAGACAAACCAGGCAGGGATTAGGAAACACGAGAAAACAGGCAAAGCAAGACTAGACTAGACTATGAACTAAGAACTGGGAACTGGGAACTGGGAACTGGGAACTGGGAACTGGGAACTGGGAACTGGGAACTGGGAACTGGCTCCGTAGAGTAGCTATCACTAGGTGAGCGATAAGTGCGTACAATACTCTGCGATCTGTGAACAGAACTCCATGGTTTATATAAGGGGTGTAATGGGAATCAGCTGTGTGATCAGTCTCAGGTGTGAGCGTGTGATTAGTAAAATGGCTGCTGGGAAATGTAGTCTGGAGGTGACGTGCAACAGTTAGTGTAGTGCAAGAGTCCATGTAGTGAGCGGGTGATCTCTGGTGGTGAACGACCGGAAGTGCATGGACAGGATTTGTGACAAAGTACGAGGCCTGGAAATGGCAAAAACTGTACAAAAATCGTACAGGAAATTCACAATAACATACTTCCTGTTGGGTTTTGGATTTTCTACCAAGAAACTTTTTTTGTAGGTAATACATGTGTGTACTGATTTTCATGCATGTACAGGTGCATCTCAATAAATTAGAATGTTCATTTCAGTAATTCAACTCAAATTGTGAAACTCGTGTATTAAATAAATTCAATGCACACAGACTGAAGTAGTTTAAGTCTTTGGTTCTTTTGATTGTGATGATTTTGGCTCACATTTAACAAAAACCCACCAATTCACTATCTCAACAAATTAGAATAATTCATAAGACCAATACAAAAAAAAAATTAGTGAATTGTTGGCCTTCTGGAAAGTATGTTCATTTACTGTATATGTACTCAGTACTTGGTAGGGGGTCCTTTTGCTTTAATTACGGGTTCAATTCGGCGTGGCATGGAGGTGATCAGTTTATTGCATTGCTGAGGTGGTATGGAAGCCCAAGTTTCTTTGACAGTGGCCTTCAGCTCATCTGCATTTTTTACTCTCTTGTTTCTCATTTTCCTCTTGACAATACCCCATAGATTCTCTATGGGGTTCAGGTCTGGTGAGTTTTCTGGCCAGTCAAGCACACCAACACCATGGTCATTTAACCAACTTTTGGTGCTTTTGGCAGTGTGGGCAGGTGCCAAATCCTGCTGGAAAATGAAATCAGCATCTTTAAAAAGCTGGTCAGCAGAAGGAAGCATAAAGTGCTCCAAAATTTCTTGGTAAGCGGATGCAGTGACTTTGGTTTTCAAAAAACACAATGGACCAACACCAGCAGATGACATTGCACCCCAAATCATCACAGACTGTGGAAACTTAACACTGGACTTCAAGCAACTTGGGCTATGAGCTTCTCCACCCTTCCTCCAGACTCTAGGACCTTGGTTTCCAAATGAAATATAAAACTTGCTCTCATCTGAAAAGAGGACTTTGGACCACTGGGTAACAGTTCAGTTCTTCTTCTCCTTAGCCCAGTTAAGACGCCTCTGACGTTGTCTGCGGTTCAGGAGTGGCTTAACAAGAGGAATACGACAACTGTAGCCAAATTCCTTGACACGTCTGTGTGTGGTGGCTCTTGATGCCTTGACCCCAGCCTCAGTCCATTCCTTGTGAAGTTCACCAAAATTCTTGAATCGATTTTGCTTGACAATCCTCATAAGGCTGCGGTTCTCTCGGTTGGTTGTGCATCTTTTTCTTCCACACTTTTTCCTTCCACTAAACTTTCTGTTAACATGTTTGGATACAGCACTCTGTGAACAGCCAGCTTCTTTGGCAATGAATGTTTGTGGCTTACCCTCCTTGTGAAGGGTGTCAATGATTGTCTTCTGGATAACTGTCAGATCAGCAGTCTTCCCCATGATTGTGTAGCCTAGTGAACCAAACTGAGAGACCATTTTGAAGGCTCAGGAAACCTTTGCAGGTGTTTTGAGCTGATTAGCTGATTGGCATGTCACCATATTCTAATCTGAGAGTGAATTGGTGGGTTTTTGTTAAATGTGAGCCAAAATCATCACAATTAAAAGAACCAAAGACTTAAACTACTTCAGTCTGTGTGCATTGAATTTATTTAATACACGAGTTTCACAATTTGAGTTGAATTACTGAAATAAATGAACTTTTCCACAACATTCTAATTTGTTGAGATGCACCTGTATGTAAAAAGTAGCTCGAGGCGCACTCTATTGAAATTTTCCAGTGGCGCTATCGAGCCATTTTTCCACACCCACTTCTGACACCCATATAAGATGTAAAATTTCGCCAGTTCTGACGCGTGTGCAAAGTTTTGTGAGTTTTGGAGCATGTTTAGGCCCTCAAAAATACGATTCACTTTGGAGAAGAAGAAGAAGAAGAAGAAGAAGAAGAAGAAGAAGAAGAAGAAGAAGAAGAAGAAAAAACGGATAGGGTCCTCACACCATCGGTGCTCGGGCCCTAATTACAGATGTAATTACATGAAGGTATTTAAAAAAAAAAAACATGATTAATTTATGTATGATTACAATTTTAATTTAAATGTAATAGTTAAGGTCACCTAATATAAAGTGGAGCAGATTAGCCAAGTTACCATGTTTGTTCAAACTAAACTGAAACTTACTGGATTCATGAAATAGACCACAACATTATTCTAACTCATGCTCAAGCAGAAATCCCAAAAATACATTAGGGACTGCAATATGCTCTCTCTGACTGAAACATGGCTGACGCTGTTAGTCCTTTCAAGCAGTGCAGACGGCCAATTGTTTCTCAGTACACCCTAGGGATAGAACATCAGAAGCCAGTGAATCAAGGGCATGTGTCTTATTGTCAACAGCAAATGGTGACAAAATCAATGCTGTGACTTTATCTGGACATTTCTCCTTAATCCCTTAAGAGCCCTCTCCTGTCCTCACTTTACACTCATGACTGTACGGTCACTTTCAGCTCAAACCACAATGTAAAATTGCTGATGACACAGTATTGGTGGGCCTGACCACTGACAATACCGCACAATACGAATTAATAATCACACACGTACCAAACATCATATGCAAATATGATAAACAATTCAATGGTAAATCTTAATGGAATGAATGAGTGGAAAGACTGAAGCATAATAGTCAAACATGAAATGCAATTTTTATATGTAAAGATGACATCTGTGCCATTCTCAGTCTCAGTCTTATGTCTAATAGGGGTGTCGCGATATACCGGTATTGACGATAACCGTGATATTCAAAGCGACAATTATCGATATCGTGTTAATTTAGTGTGTGACGATATACCGGTATTGGCGATAACTGTCATGAATCCTGTCCATGCACTTCCGTTCACTCACCACCAGAGGTCACTACTCCATCACATTGACTCTCACACCACACAGACTGTTATATATTACCCTGGACTGCATTTCCCATCATTCTTTGCACTAAGTACACACAGCTGTCTCAATCACATGCTCACACCTGAGAACTATCTCACAATCACACACCCTATATAAACCATGGACTTCCGTTCACAGATCGCTGAGTATTGATCTGCGTATAGCTCTCTTCTAGCGCTAGCTGCCTTACCGTGCCATTCTGTGTTTCTGTTCAGTTCCAGTGTTGTCCTGCGTTTATCACTCCCCTAGTGTTAGCTGCGATACGGAATTTGTTTGTTGTTTTCTAGTCTGTGTTCCCAGTATTTACCCCTGTCTCACTGTTCGGACTCTGTATGTTCCCTTGCCTGGATTATTGCTGTGTTTACTCTCTCTGCCTTGCCCTGTTGGATACTGTTCGCCCGATCATCAACCCACGCTTGTTCTAGGATTACTGTGTGTCTTGCCTGTGTTATAACTGTTTGCCATTGCCTGAACCTCGCTTGTCTTCTAACCATGCCTTTAAATAAAAGCCTGCAAATGGATCTGCACGTCTCACGTCTCATCAGCCCCGTTACAATAACCGCAATATTTAAAATGAACAGGACTCTTTTGATAACGCCACATGTAAATACTCCAGCGCCAGTACCTGGTTGACCTCCAGGTGGCAGTATTGCGCCTTAACCCTGACACCTGTCAAACAAGAAGACGACGCAGCTCTCCAGCTACTCCGAGAAGAGCCGTGTTCATCAGAGTAAGTTGCCATTATTTTACTTGTCATAGAATGGGAAATGTTACATTAACCTGTTAACAGAGGTTTTCTGTGTTTATATATTTAAATAAAGGGTGATTATTTTAATAAGTACCGCGTTTTCTTTACTCATTTTATTTTTGTATTTGCAATCAATATGGCCTGTGTGTAGTAACACTTTAGTTCTTTGTTCAAATCTATTAACAGTTACACGATTAAAACTGATCTTGAAAAACTGAGCGACCACATTGCTACATTAAACTCTGTAAAATGTTAAATTGGTCACAGTGCCATGCACTTAATGCCTCATCTGCGGCCGTTCTAGACGCACATTAAAACTGAATTAGCAGCGCTCTTACTGCATGACTTCAGTGGCGCCGGCGCAACTATAGGTTAAAGAGCGTAAAATACAGGTACGCAAGTTAACAGGTTAAAGTATCAGTTTAGATGTTAATATGGAAACACTTTACAATAAGGTTAATTAGTTAACACTAGTTAATTACATTAGTTAACATGAAATAAGAATGAGCAATACTTCCACAGCATTTATTAATCTTAGTTCATGTTAATTTCAGCATTTACTAATGCATTATTAAAATCACAAGTTGTGTTTGCAAACATTAATGCACTGTGAACTATCATGAACAATGAACGACTGTATTTTTATTAATATTAACAAAGATTAATAAATTGTGTAAAATGTATTGTTCATTGTTCGTTCATGTTAGTTAATACATTAATGTTAACAAATAACATCTTATTGTAAAGTGTTACCATTAATATTTATTCATCATACTGTTGAACTTGACTATTTTCTCTCTTATTTCATAGGAGCTCCAAAGAAGACAGAGAAAGCCAGAGTCTTGTGCCCTGTATTTATCAGTATCTTTATGTTCATTGGGTGAAAAAGAAAAACTCAAAGTAAAAAATAATTTGACTGATATCTTTTTTCCCTCCAAAGGTTTCTATAGATATATCGATATACCGCGATCGTGAATTCTTATGGCCACAATAACCGTGATATGAAAAATCTAATATCGTGACAGCCCTAATGTCTAAGAGTGAGTTCAAAAGGTCTCATTCCATAAGGGGGTGAATCTCGGGTCCCGGGGTTCTCAACTTTGGCTCTCAAGGTCCACTTTCCTCCTTAGTTTTTCTCCAGCCTTAATCAACTGCGTATAACTTTCTAGTAATCCTGAAGACCTTGATTGGCTTGTTCACATGTGTTTGACCAGGGTTGGAGCTAAACTCTGCAGGAAAGTGGACCTCAACTACCAGAGTTGAGAACCCCTACTTTAGTTGGTGATATCTTCAAATTGACTTTTGTCCTTAAAGCAGGGGTTCCCAGTCATCCTCCTGGAGAGCTACTGTCCTGCACATTTCAGCTCAAACCCTAAATCAAACAAACCTGAACCAGCTAATCAAGCTGTTCAGGGTTACTTGAAAACAGGTGATTTTATGGCTCACACAGGGGAAGATTAGAGTTTAACAACAGTATAACAGGTGAAGTAAGAAACTGGAGAGTAGGATTCAGATGCAATATTTTAATGAAGCACCAAACACTTTGGTATAAAGACACTATAAACAATCGATGAGAAGAAAAAAAGAAACAGGAACCGAGCACACCAACATTACTGTCAAGGTGGGACAGGACCTGACAAAGAACACTAGCAATAAAGGGGCTAAATAAACAAAAAACAAACATGACACAGCAAACAGAAAACAAGATAAAAGTCAACACAACAAAGGCACAACTGCGCCATATGTCAGAAGGCTTTGGGGCCAAACAAGTTTTCTCTTTCCAAGCTCAGATTCTAAGCCTTTTTTTTTTGGTGAAAGCCAAAATGATGATGGCTTTTGGCTTTACTTACCCTTATGCCATCCAAAATGTACTGTATATGATTTTCTTTCTTCAAATGAACACAAACAATTTAAATAAATTAATACAACCCCAATTGGTGAATCAATGTCTTCTGAAGCAAAACAGTGGTGTGTCTAAGAAAATTGCAAATATTTTAAACTGTACCTATAAACCATCACTTCCAGTTAACTGGGAGAAACTGGGAAAGGTGTGCCACCTCTGATGTCAACTGTCGATCACAGCACTGGAATGGAAAAGCTCCAAGATGTAATCTCATCATTGCAGTACCCTTTCAGTAAACACCCGTTTTTCTGATACTCCAGCTGAGAGGTACTAGGAGGCAACACCTGTCTACATCTGCTTACAAGGACTATGATGTATATCTATTAGTGCAGCTGCAGGTCATACATGTTCACTACAGTGTCTTAGCAGTAGAAAGTTTACAGCAACAGCAGCAACTTTACCTTCCATTCTAGATCTGTTAATAGTAAAATATATTCTGAAAGTTGTCATGACTAAACTTAAATTTAGCATTTTAAACAATGCAGCTATAATTATCACTTGTTACTACCCAGCAACATTCTGATGACTTCACTAGAAGACATCATCCTTTCATCTGCAACACATTAGTTTATGACAACACTGCAACAATGTCTTGGTAAAGTCTCTTTTTGAAGAATATTTTATCTATCTTTGTAGAGATACTTGCCTATAATTTGCCATGCATCAGTGACAAATATCTTTTTTTTTCTTTGTGAATCGGGCACAAGACAAATCTCTATTCATAAAAAAGGATAGTGCTGGTCCTTGATTGTGACTTGGTAAGTCACATTCAAAGCCGTTGTAAAATACTCTATAAACACATACAGTGGTGTGAAAAATTGTTGGCCCCCTTCCTAATTTTTTATTTTTTTGCATGTTTGTCACACTTTAATGTTTCATATCATCAAACAAATTTAAATATTAATCAAATATAACACAAGTAAACACAACATGCAGTTTTTAAATGTTTTTTTTATTTATTTATTTATTTTTTTTTTTTTATGAAGGGAAAACAAAATCCAAACCCACATGGCCCTGTGTGAAAAAGTGTTTCTTTGGAGTGGCCTAGTCAAAGTCCTGACCTGAATCCTATTGAGATGATGTGGCATGACCTTAAAAAGGCGGTTCATACTCAAACCCTCCAATGTGGCTGAATTACAACAATTCTGCAAAGATGAGTGGGCCAAAATTCCTCCAAAGCGTTGTAACAGACTCATTGCAAGTTATCGCAAACGCTTGATTGCAGTTGTTGCTGCTAAGGGTGGCCCAACCAGTTATTAGGTTTAGGGGGCAAGCACTTTTTCACACAGGGCCACGCGGGTTTGGATTTTGTTTTCCCTTCATAATAAAAAACTTCATTTAAAAACTGCATGTTGTGTTTACTTGTGCTATCTTTGATTAATATTTAAATTTGTTTGATGATCTGAAACATTAAAGTGTGACAAACATGTAAAAAAAACAATAATAAAAAAAAAAAAAATCAGGAAGGGGGCCAACAATTTTTCACACCACTGTACCTGCGATCTCTTTACATCAGTCTTACATTTTATAAAAGCAATAAGCCCTGTGAAGCTGTGATTTATAGTCACTTTAGAAAAGTTAAGTTGGTGTTCTGCTCTGTGCCTAACAAAGCCCCTAAACTGTTTTAAAATCATTATAAATCACGACGTATTGCTTATTGCTTTATTAAACAGTAAACAGTGTGTGTGTGTGTGTGTATTTTTATGGTCTCTCATGAGGTGACTTCAGGTCAATTCTGCAGTACATTTGTATATTTATTTTAAATTTGGTTATAGTTACTATAACATCACCACAACAAATATGGTAATAACGTATGTTGTTAAGATGTTTGGTATGTCACTGCAACAAATAAGGTATGGTCTGGCTACATCCAACAACTATTTCAGGGAATTTTCCTCATCAAACTGTGAATGTGTCCTACTACATCTGATGTGCCATTAACTAATTAAATTCTGATGTTCTCAGAAACAGGTCCAAAAATATGAATCGTAATGCCCCGGAAGACAAATGGTACAAAAGTATGAAGAAAGAAAAGATACTAAGGTACAAAAATTTGACGATTATAATGATGATTACGTACTTTATCTTCATTTGTACTAAAGAAACATCAGTATTTCTCCAAAATTATTGAAGCATCAATCAAACGATGTAAACCATATTTCTTTATTAAAGATTAAGAAACTCCAAGCAGCATATTCATAAATAAAATAAGAGTCTCCCTTAGATGTAATGTTACAGACTATGCTATGATACTGTTATATTTCATGGAATATTGGATGTTTTTATCTGAAATCAAAGGGGCACAAGTGTAAGGCAGTGAAGACACTTAACCCTACAAATTACACATCCTTACCACCACTGTCGGCATCTCAAAGCCACAGGTTGTGTTACACAGTGTAATATATCACTTTGGTTCACATTAGTAACTACTTGGACTTGTACAAAATATACAGGATACAACCTTGAGTTATGACTGACAAGCATGTGCAGGGTGAAATCTTCTTAGAAACTGGTCTATGTGCTCCACGCTGACAAATGTCCTTTTGTTTGTGAGCTGACAAAAGGCAAATTTCAGAGAGTCTGTGGAATGGCAACAGGAAAATACACACAGGTAGCTGTAAATGGAGTGAGTGTATAAGGTTGTTCTGGTTTAGGTCACTAACATAACACGGTTGAGATTCATAATTGGACCGAACCTCCTGAAAAACGATTAAAAAACAGCATGTAAAAAGAAATGTAAAAGTTTAATTGTACAGTAAAAAATAATTCATATGTGTGTTTGGACTATTTAGATTTGCCTGCAAGAGATGTGTGTCCAGTTGTGGGCGTACCAACATGGCTTCATTTACACTAAGCACATATTCCCTTGCAACTCATTAGGAAAAAAGATATCACAACATGAAAATTATTTCATATACATTTTTTTTTTTTTTTTTTGTCTGTCTATATACTCCGTGTGAGGTGTTGTACAGTTGTACAAAAAAAGAAAAAAAAAGTTTTGGCAGAATATCAGAAAAGCAATGATAATACAGCTCTTTTACAAATGGCAGCATGAACTGGTGTAAAATGTCTTTGTTGTGCGACAAATTAAAGTGACGCTGTTATGTTTCTGGAATATAATTGTTCTCTCTGGGCTGGTTGTGCTCATGGATTGATAGTCTCAAAATAGTCTGAAAACAGTTAAAACTAAAAAAAAAAAAATTTTTTTTCAGTGCTACTGCCATGATTGTAAAGTTTTAGCTCGTCTGACATGGCATTCCCGCACAAGTCACTGCTATACTATTTTGAATGGTTAGCCTTTGCTTGTTCAGTAAATCCATAAACAGCATCAACTAAATGTAAGCACATAAATCTATATCAGTAATCAACAACCAAAATCAGAAAAGGAAGCAAAATGAAATTGGCCTCACTGTTTGCCGGTTGAAGAAGGTTTATGACTGTAAAAGGGGTGCATAATTATCAGCGCTCAGCTTTTGGGTTCCTACAGCCGTGTATGATAATCTAGTAACGAAACATGGAGAGACATCTTTTATTTCGGCACTTAGAAAACAATCACAATGAATTTGAGTCTTTACCCATAGAGAACAAAATTCACAAAGCCATTCAAACAGTCGTTTTGAATTATTATCATATGTCCTTTTTTGTTGTTCATTTGTTTTTGTAACTCAACTTCAAAAATTGAGAATATTCAAAATACACTTTTACTTACTTTGCTCTTTTAGTATTTACAAATATGTACAAGAAAATGATTTATCATGTTTTCATTTTTTTTTCATAATAAAAATCTCTACATACTCCCCCCCTCCCCCTCTTTTTACACTGCCACAGTTTCCAAAGCTCCAACTGCACCTCGGCTTTCTTCCTTTGAAAAGCAAGTGTGAGGCAGCCCATGGTGACGATGGCTTTAGATGGATGTACTATGCTCAATAGCTTCTGGGATGGGTCCTCCTGGTACTGACTGGTAGGACATTGGCATGGGCGTCTTGGCGGGACTCTGTCGGAACAAGCCCCCGTTGGGAGCCCTGTGTTTGCATTTGATGGTGGGCATGGTGGAGCTGCTGAGAGGAAGGGGTAGGGTGCTGCCAGGACCCTGGGCCAGCATCCGGCCCACCCCATGAGCTTGCTCCGGGAGGAAGGTGCTCACAGACAGGCCCGTGCCCGGGTAGTCTCGCACAGCCTCCCGCTGCTGGCTGGGCGGCATGCTGCCGATGTCCAGGGCAGAGATCTCGATAGATGGTGCGGGGATCTGCTTGTGTGCCATGTCCTCGTCCATAAGACTGTTCATACGCCGATGCACCTGTTCCAGGTTCACCTCCTTGTCCTAGAGAGGGTGAGAGAAGAAAGGAGGGACAGAGAGGCTGAGATCTGCTGGTTCCAGGATGGGATTTTTGCTTTTAAGCTCCATGCAAGTAAGGCTTATTTGAGTTACTGCAGGGTGTGTTGCGAATGTACTAAAAAGACCCAACTGGAAAGTTCAGAGAGTAGAAAAGTGTTTGAAAGAAGTTTTATAGAATGTGCACCTTGAAATCAAATTTGGCCAGTGGGCATGTAAAATAATAATGCTCGAGTGACACTAAACCTGCCATTACAATTAACATCACTAACAACTTTAGTACTGGAGCCAACCTGCTTTTCATAACAGACATCGCATTAAATTGTACAGGAATTATGATTGTAGTTAATTATAAGTTAAAGCACAGCATGCATTTTAAAACAGTGTACTTGGAATTTAGTAATTTAAAGTGTTTTCAAAGTTTGTTTCAAGCTCATTTTTATGTTTTTATATATATATATATATATATATATATATGTGTGTGTGAGTGTATATATATATATATATATATATATATATATGTGTGTGTGTGTGTGTGTGTATATATATATATATATATATATATATATATATAATTGTTTTTTTGCCTAAACAACAGTGCAGCATATATTGTAATGTAAGTATATGCTGCATTCTGTGGTTACTTATGATGTAGAGTTTTTTTTTTTTTAACTGTTTTTTATTTATTTATTATTTTTTTAAGTACCATAATTATTCACTTGTACCACAATGCAAAACATAAAAATATTAAACCACTGCATTATGAAAACAAAAAAAAATATGTGAAAATTAAGTCCAGGTGAATAGCTAATGTTGCTTCCTCAATCATCCTCCCCACGGATCCAGATTTTATCTACATTACACTGACATTATTATTAAGGGCCAAGCACCGAAAGTGTGATGGCACATATTGTATCCGTTGGCATTCTCATTATAATTAGGGGCCAAGCACCGAAGGTGCTATGGCACCTATTGTATCCGTTAGATTTCTTATTATTCTTCTTCCGCTCTTGAGTCTATGGCAGCCCATAGAACCGTTTGCGGGAAAGTTTTGAAATTTGGCACACTGATAGAGCACAGTGTCCACATTAACCATAGCAAATTTGGAGTCTCTAACTCAAACTCTCTAGTGCCACCACTTGTCCAAAATTTCACTCATGTTTATGCTAATAACTTTTGAACCGCAAGGCATAGAAGAAATATTATTTTTTTCCTCTGAATCCTTGGCTTATGCCGAGTTGATGGACACCAAAATTAAAAAATCGTAAGGTTTAGTTTTTTTTTGCTGTTTTTAATTGTTCGTAAAACCTACTTTTTCAAACTCGTCCTAGACGGTTTATCTGATTTTCACCAAAGTTGGCTTAGATCATCTTCAGACCATGCTGGCAAAAAGTTATGGAATTCAAGTTGATTCGCCCAACCGTTCTCGAATAATACGCGAACAAATTCTATGAAAAGCATGCAAAAAATGGACGTGAGGCTATATCTCTGCAACGGTTTGGCATATTGAGACCAAACTTGGTGTTATGTTATTACAAGCATGACCTGATGCTACCTGCAGTGTTTCGGCGCAGTGTCACCTACTGGTCAGGAAATACGAAGATTGGCTATTTTTGCTTATAACTTCTGAATGGTTTTACCAAAAATCACAAAACTGGTCTCTTTATATTTGGTGGATCATGTCGAGACGAACCATACCCAATTTTCCCTATGTCAGCCATTTTGGGCATCGGCCATTTTGAATTTTGTCATAAAATACTATAATTTACAAACGCATTGCCGTATCATTACAAAACTGGGTATGTGTCTTCGGCACCATGCCCTGACAGTACTCAAAAAGTTTGGGGGCAGCGTCATCTTGTGGTCAAAAGTTATAATGAAATTTCTAAAAATGCTAATAACTTTTGCTTACATTAACCTATTGTAATGAGACTGATGTTGGTAGATTCGTTGGATTATGCCGAGAACATTGATACCAATTTTGACATAATTGGCTGAACTTCCTGTCCGCCATTTTGACTCATGTTGAAAACCTACTTTTTCGAACTCCTCCTAGACTTTTAGTCCGATTTTCACAAATTTGACTCGGATCATCTTCAGACCAAGCTGGCAAAAAAGTTATGGATTTCGTTTCGATATACGAAACAGATTTTTTTTTTTAGCGCATCAACGAATTTGCTGGAAAGATGCCAAACTGCATCTGAGGGCTGTATCTCTGCAAAGCTTTGACATTATTGACACCAAACTTTGTGTGTACCGTTGTCACCTCACACTGACCAGGCCACATAATTTTTGTAACAGCGCCACCTATTGGTCAAGAGTAGTAAACCATTCATTAACCATTAATTATGAATTTTCCATAAATTCTAATAACTTTTCATTACATTAGTCTATTGTAAGCAAACTGGTCTCAAAATATTCCTTGGGTTATGCCGAGAACATAGATACCAATTTTGCCATAGTCGGCCGAATTTCTTGTCTGCCATTTTGATTTATGTTGAAAACTTACTTTTTCAAACTCCTCCTAGACTGTTGGTACGATTTTCACCAAAATTGAGTCAGATTGTCTTCAGATTGTGCTGACAAAATGTTATAGATTTCGTGTTGATACACGAAACTGTTTTTGTATAGCGCCGCAACAAAGTTGATGCTTGATGCCAAACTGCATCTGAGGCTGTATCTCTGCAAAGCATTGACATACTGACACCAAGCTCCGTGTGTGCCATTGTCAACTCACACAGAACATACCACATAGATTTGATAACAGCGCCACCTATTGGTCAAAAGTGATAATCCATTAAGACATATTACTAGTTGTTGTATTTATGATTTTTCAGCCATTTCAACTACAATCATTCTAAAACAGCTTTAATTACTCATTGTTGCAGTTCCTCATTTTGCCTCTGCTGTGCTTGGCCCCGTAATTGCTGCTTGCAGCTATATTTATTGTTATTATTATTATTATTATTATTAGTAGTAATAGTAGTATAGATTTATATGAATTCAGAAGACTTGAAATCTATGTATTTGCAATATATTTATATAAAAATGTATTTAATTAATTTGCAATTATCATTGTTATGAATTAATTATTATTACATTTATCTGCCTGTTGCGTGCTTTATATTGTTGAGAATTGGTTAGGTTTTAGGTAGATGTGAGCTTATGAGCTCATATAATGTACACCGTGTGCCGAATAATTAGTTATTAATAATTATTTAATTATTAATTATTATTAACTCTTGAAGGACCAGCACCACATCCTCTTGTACCACTGTTTGAAGAATTGATCTTCCAGAATCTGGCAGTAAGTTTTAGGAGCTCATATTAGTCAATCTCTGCAAGACAGACTTTTCAGGATAAGAGATGGACTAAAAATGAGCTCCTAAAACATACTGCCAGATTCTGGAAGATAAATTCTTCAAACAGTGGTAGAAGAGGATGTGGTGCTGATCCTTCAAGAGTCACTCAAAACTTATCTGTCCATAAAGCCTATGAAAAATCAGTCTTAATATATTTCATAACACTTCAGCATGCTATTCTTATTAAGTGAGGGTCATTTTTTTTAGGATTTTTTGCCCAACCAAAGTCCCTGAGAACCTGGCACATTGCACTTGTGGAGACTCCAGGAAGGTTGCAGTTCTGGAAAATGATGGCACTGGAGGCTAAATGGTTCCTGATGGTTTCTCACCTAATTCCTCACCTTAAGTCTTCATTCTTTTGCAGTTAACAAGTGTCTTTTCTTCTCCACCTCTTTTTTCTGACTCTGCTGACCCAATGAGCATTTCGCTGCCCAATGGTCATGCCCTAACTTTGCAAATTCTATTATTACATTAGTATTGCATCCTTCTCATGGGCATTTAATAATTTTTGACTTTTAGTCTGAGTTAAATCTCTTTTTTTTTGGCTCATTTTATCTGTAAAAGAAAACCTGCCTAATAATGCGGCACACCTGAATATGAGGAGTTTTTGACTTCCAGCCTTCATGGACAATTATATATCACCAGTGTTCGAACTATACCGTGGACTTGTTTTTTTTTTTTTATAACGGGGGGGGGATACATAACAGCTAACAGAAAGATACATACATTAAGATACAGGATTTACCCTATTATACTTTATCGACACGAATTGATAGGTGAAACAACAAACAGCCACCCACAAATAGTCTATAAACAAAGCATCAGGCTGTCTTTGAGTTCACACGAACAACGGTTAAAGTTACTCGTAAGGCTACAGAAGAATACCATAATTTCTCCGTTCAATTAGACCTAAGACATTGAGAGTCACGCAGACCTATAACAACCCAGGCAGCTACAACACATAATTGCGAATAACATGCCTTACCTTAACACAGAATCGACCACAGAGGCCTGAATGGATTTCAAGGACTCCGCGCAAAGATCAATGGCCTCCAACGTTTATACTTTTTCTACGAATCTTTTGAGTTAACGTACTAAACATGAGTGGAATTTGCACCGCAGCGCCCCACACCTTGATGCTCATGACAAGAATAGCATGTATAGTTATCTTTATTGAAGCGAATTAGGTTTAAATCGCCGTCATGCATGAATGAATATTTTTGCAATTTTACACATGATGATCACATTACACAAAACTGAAATTGCACGTCAAAATAACACATTGTCAATATTTTTTGAGACCCCCCAAAATTTCACAAATCACGTTTTCAGGGGAGCCCATGTCTTATTAAGGGGAGCCGAGCTCCCCCTAGCTCCCCCGTAGTTCGCACCCTGTATATCACTTATAAATGATTAAATACAAAGTCGATAGCAGTTATTAAGATTGATGTGGTATGGAATTGGTAAAATGTTCTTGGGGAAAAAAAAAAAAAATATGACCAGAATATCAACTTGCCTAATAATTCGGCACACGGTGTGTATGCAAAGACTTAATTATTCTTTACAAAAATACAAGGTGTTCATTTTAACCAGCAAAATAAAGATATTTTAAGAAACTATATTAGTGAGCATAAAAATATTGATGCCCTTTGTGTTAGAATGGCTGACAGTGGTTAAGAGCAGTTGCTTATTATCAACATGTGTTCAATAAGAAGAATGGCTAGAGAACAGCTTCCTCTAGGAATTATTAAGTTCAGAGTATATATGGATCAAAAAATAAAACTATTACATTGTTGAGAGAGAGAGAGAGAGAGAGAGAGAGAGAGAGAGAGAATTGCTCCATTGCTTGAATACTAATAAATTGAATTTAGTAATTCAAACCCAAAGTGGAGAGTCCTAACTAGTCCATAGGTCTCATCTAATCTACAATTCATTTTGAATATTTATTTTTTAGAATTATGCAGAAAGAATACAGATTGGCTCCAGAGTCCACCACTGTTATAGTAAGGTCACAATCTATTACACAAAATTATTGATTAAGATCTCACAGTATCCTCAAATATGTACATTAATGAAGCTTTGCAGCATCAAATGCAAAGACACATTAGAGAGTAATGAAGCTTTAGGGAGGGATAGGTCAGGAGTTAAGCCTGGAATTGCAAAGCAATTGCACTGGGTAAATTAGTCTGTCATGTTAGGTTGAAGCAGACTACAAATATTTCCAAGGGGATACATCTTTCCACAAATTTCCCACAATCTCATCGCAGTTCAGTAATCCTTTTTGTCTAAATTAATGAAGAGAGTTGGGTTAAAATTTAAGGTATAATGACGTACGATTTTATTTATTAATATATATAACTGCAGACTTTTGCTGAAAAAAGAACTCAGAAAAATAACTGAACTGAATGAAATAACCTGAGTGCTTCTTCTCAGCTACAAACACTCAATTGTGTGTTTTTCCAAAACATATCTGGTTTCTGTCAGACTACAACCATCTTTTCATTGATTCCAGTGGAGAGTTGCAGAGGTACTGCAACGACTTTAGACTCTTTAGGGATGCAATATTTTCAGATCTGATTAGTGTATTTTGGATGTGCTGAAATATGCGTGACTATGCATTATCTGTCTAACCGGATGCAATGACTTCCAAACTAAATATGTGCACCAAGTCAGAAATTACCAAATTGTTCCTCTTTTCCTTTAAACAGTGTATCTATTCATTTAGTCATTTCACCATATGTCAATCAACAGATGGTAAATTGTGACTTGCAAATTGTATCCAAAGTTTGCAGAAAGTAAAAGAACACAGGTTCAGAGACCTAGCTTTATTATTGCAAACAGATAACAGGTGGTGAAACTATCTAAACTCAGCTTTCATGTCAATCATCATGATAATGAACAGGCTAATTTTTTAAACCAAAACCTGAGCATCAAGCTTTCCAATCATCTATAAGGAGAGTGCGTACTAGATTTGCTTCAGGCCATGCAATAACCTTCTTACTAGCGGATCTTGTTAAGAATCTTAATGGATCTAAAGTGTAAATTTGAGTCCTATTCTGATTGTGATATTGTGATTTTCCTTCTTGTTACACAGGAGGAGGAAAAAGGTCAGATCTGAAATCCAGGGCATCTGCTGCCCTGCCAACACCATTTGCAATGCCATTTATCCTTGTGGAATCTTGTTGCTTCGTTCATTGTCATGTACACCACTAAGCAAGCACTTGACTGAATTTGATGTATCCTCGCCTTTGTTTGAAGGTATGCAAATGAATCATGCATCATTTTTAACACAATTATGAGATTTCTTTAGTGTTTAGTCATTTAAATTATAGGGCGATTACATAAATGTACATCACTGATTCATGAAAGAGATCCACACTAATTAAGTCATCACTGCCACAAGTAGTGGAACTCTTATTGAAATATGTTCATAATCATGTTGCAATAGCTTAATGTCTCACCAAATAAATGCCACCAATTAAACAGCAGAAGTGTGCTTAACACTGATTTTGACTGAACTGGAAAATAATTTATCATCATTAATGTGGTAATGTGATAATCGTTCAAAATAAAAAAAAATAAATAAAAAAAAATAAAAATAAAATTTTGCAGGAAAAGCAGAGGTGTCATTCTAAACCCAACACAATTTGGAAGATGAATCTGCTAAATGAGGCAACTAAAACACAAAATAAATAAATAAATAAATCTTTAATGTTAGATGGCTTCTACATCTGGTCCGGTTAATTCCCAGCCAATCAAAAAAAAGGCCTACAATTCTATTCTGACCTGTGTCAATAGCTTCTGCTTCATCCCAGTCTCTTTCTCTGTCTGTCCAAATGTCCTTGCTCCCCTCCGATGAAGCAGTAGCAATATCATTATATGTCAATGGACCAGAAACCCTTGCCAGTCTGTAATCCTTAGTAACCTGCATGAGATCATAAACAAATGAAGAATAAATGTAAAATAGAAAATATAAAGATAAATAAATCCATAAAACTTGTCCACATTGATATATAATTGCAACAGGATGTCACACAGTAAATTACTAGGGATTATTGACTGTTTGGGGTTCGAGTTATGTTTTTGGGGTGGCTCCTTTTTTTTTTTTTTTTTTTTTTTTAAGAATAACTGAGCAGACAGAATCATGCAAGCACCCAATTTGCGCACACTTTAGTTTACGGATCCACATCAACCCTGGTCCAGTCTATTACATGCGGTTTCATAGGCAGTGGATGAGGATTTAGAAAGGTTTATAAAAGAGGTTATAAAGTGAAGCAATTATTCAGATATTTAGAAGTAGGTGATTTGAAGAGAACATTAAAGTTAGACACTTAATTGCATCATGAAGGCACAATTATGGGTATAAAGTGTTGTTTAAAACATTAAATGGAAGAAAGAATAAATTAAAGAGATGACCATTACAAGGTTACCATAGATCTAAGAAAATTTCTGGTATAGAATACTGGAAAAAACATTTTTAATATTTTGCCACTGTCAAGGTGCAAGTTGCTCTGAAACAATTTTGTATTTGAGTTATTTTTTTTCAGCTGAAAATGTCTGATAATCATTTGGATGTTCAAATCATTTAATATAAAAAAAGAGTAATATGATTTAGCCTCCATAGAGAACTTCGGAATGAAAAAAGTGCATACTATTCTTACTTTGGATTCAAAGAAAAATGTAATTGGTGGAATATAGTAACTCTGTTCTAAAACCTTGTTGATGTCTGCCTAGACACATTTCAAGGCATCATAGGCATGTCACAATGTAAAAGCTCATCCAAAAGTAAGATTAGATACCTTATTTTGGTCAAAATTGAAAGCATTGTTGTTCAGAGAGAAGACATTTCTGAATGCAGTGCAATGAGCTCAATGAAGAAAAGAAAAAAAAAAAGAAAAAAACCTTAAAAATGATCCAAGATAGTGCTGAATATGCATTCAATACCGAAAGGTATCAATAAAATAACTTGTATACTATGTATTTTTGGAGTATCATATTTTAACTTGCCAATATGCTAATTGCAATATTGGAACTGAGCTCACTGAGCAGAACTATAAAAGTTGCTGTCTATGTAGTGAGGTTCCATTTCAGTTGGAATGCTACCTTGGGATATAGTTGCCTATGTAGACATTACACAGCAACTCACTAGGTTCTGAAGCAGAGCTGTTGTGTTCTAAAATGGTCTACAATCACAGTTTATTAGTAAATGTGACATTGTAAAGCCTGCTTCATCAAGGGCACTGTGCACACCCCAAGCACAAATAAAATCTGTTGTTATGTTAAGTAGGTGGGGGGACCAATTTTGATTTCATCAGGGCACACCTATAACTGTGTATACTGGAGCTCGACTAAATCGGGGCTCGCGTCTGCAGCGGGATCCTTAAAGTAGAGTGTGGCAGTGTCCTCTCCCTGCTCTGTCTTCCGCGCCCTGAGCTCGGTCACCTCTTTGGGCTGCTCTTGCCGGCAGCGATTGCTGTTCCACCACATTTCCAGGGCAGCCACCAGACAGGCCAACAGGAGCCCCGCTGCTAGGATGCAGAAAACGCCGGCGAAGCTATGCAGCTTGAGCGACCGACCATCAGGTTGGGCATTACTGTGGCTGTTGAGGTCACAGCGGCCAGTCCGAGGCCACCACTTCTGTTTCAAGACATCCAGGTCTCCTTTCTCCTGCAACTCCAGAATCCTGTGAAGGATGACATGGAATGTACTTATTTTATGTGAAGTTTTACATATGGTTGCTTCCTTTCCTTAATTTTCTTCTTTTTTTTTTTTTTTTTTAAAAATGCAGCCTGTGCACGTTAACCAATCAGTAAACTTGTAGGTGTGTGTGTGTGTGTGTGTGTGTGTGTGTTTGGACAGGGCTGTTTGTTTGTTGACCAATGGGAGTGTTTGAGAAACTGTTTGGAATTTTTTAAGTAGATGTTTTTAATTATTAGTAGTTTCCCAAAGCAAGCATTTACCCAGACCAACCAACACAATTTTATAGAAAAAAATGTAATGTCTCAGTTACGTATGTAACCCTCGTTCCCCGAAGGAGGGAATGGAGACATCACGTCGGTGACTGACAAATTGGGGATCTCAATTCTTCGGTCACCAACATGACATTGAAAGTGACCGACTGAAAAGGAATGTCTCGATTACATAAACTCTAAAAAATGCTGGGTTCAGCCTGTTGGGTCATTTTATTGGGTTATTTTTAATATTTTTACCCAGGTGCTGGGTTATTTTTTTATTTAACACAAACGTTGGGTTCAGCTTGTTGGGCCATTTTATTGGGGTATTTTAATGCTGGGTTATTTTTTCTACCTAACCGCTGGGTTGAGCTTGTCTCTGGTGAAACAGCTGTGCTGTTGAGAGCACTGGCTTTTTTTTAAGTCCACAGGAGAGAGCGGTTCTCAGCGCCATCGCCGATTTGGTGCACTGTTTTGGGGAAATAAAAGTTTGTATACATTTTATTTCATTGCACTATCATCAGCCTAACACTAGACAAGAACTACGATATAAATGTCCAAACAAGGCAAAATATTTGACGCTTGGTATTGCTGGTGGTTGGGTCATGCTAATATATTCTAGATAGATCAATACAGAGTGAGTGAGAAGGCAACCAAAGATCATTACCCAGCTTAACGAAATCCAAAGACAATGCAATTCAACAATCTTAATTGGTTACAAGTGATTATGTAGAGCTTTAAACAGCCTGCTGGCATCTGTTACATTCACAAAGGGATCAATTTGTAATGCATGTAAAACTAAAGCCAAGAAACAACTGGTAATGTCAAATCAAGGCTTTGTGGGTAAAAAAAAAAAAAATATGGCTGTAAACTGTGGGAGGTTCAAAGTTCCTGTGACACTGTTATGTGATAACTGGAGCAGGTTAATGAAAAACTTTTGAAACGTGTGCAGAATCTTGAAATGGTTTTGCATGTTATTACTACAGGTATCAATTGAAAACACATACCAAACAACAGAATATATATCATTATATACAACACGTTCTCACTCCCAACTCGTCACGCGTTGACTTTTGGTCAGGACCCTTTGACGTCACTTTTTGATGCACAGGGTACCCCTTTAGCATCAGTTTTCGATGTGCAGGGTCCTCCATTGCTTTAAATAAGAAACCCTTGGCATCAATATGCCGACGCGAAAGGTACTGGGAATTTTATCGTCATGATTAAATTATATATTGGGTAATAATATTGTCATTATTGCATATATGTTGGGGTGTAATTTTTCAATGTAAACAGTCACAACAGTTTTATTTATATTACATTATTTACACATTTATGAGCACGTAACCCAACTCCTGCCCCTAAACCTACCATTTTCAATAAAACACAAGATATAACAAGCAGATACAACTACGGTCATAATTTATTCAAAAAGTATTAATATTCCAAGTCTTCCGAGGCAAAACGATTGATTTGTGAGAGGAACAGACGCGATCTCTGTCCGCTGTAAAGCTCATTCTGTGTGCTGCAGTCTCTGTGCACAAATTCAAAAAATGCCACCAGAAGAAGCCTTACGTCAGCCTTGGTTGTGAAATGCTATTGGCTCTTGTATGTCTCGTGACCAGTTGCGTCGTGTTACAGGATGGGAGTATCTTGTTTTTGAATGAGATGTGAGTGCGTTAACGGAGCAGGGTTGAAACCTTATGTTTTACTTTCTTCTTCGCATAAAGACATTGTATGGCTTCAGAACACTTGGATTGCAACACGACTTGTTTGTAATGCTTTTATACTGCTTGTTTATGGTCAGCTTTTGCAATAAAAACTCAAATACCTGTGATACCTGCATTTTAAAATATATTTTTCCTGTTACGTGTTTTATATTGTTCAGAAGTGGGCAGGTTTAGGGTAGGGATGGGGTTAGGTGCTCCAATGAAAGTATACATTTATATAAAATTATTTTTTTATTTTTTTTTAAAAAATGCATGCAAACCATTAAATTAAGACAAACAAATTAAACGGAGGACCCTGCAAGTCAAAAAATTACAGTATGTGACGACTTGAGAGTATGTGACGACTTGAGAGTGAGAACGCGTCGTTATATAAGAAACACATGCAATTCTGTGAAATATTTTGCCTCACTCACTTTTTGTATGACACATGGGTTTTGCAGTAGCTAGAGTACAACTCTTCACCATACAGCTCATTAAATTCCCTAAAGCATGGTCAACTTAAAATAATTATGACAATAACTTTTGCCTGAAAAACAGATACTCCTTACACCATCTGCATGTTTTTTTTAAGAGGTAAAACATATGTTTTAGCTGGGAGATAAGCAATACGCACTTTTGGGAGATGAGGTCTCGGTAAGGACTCCCATGCTGCATGGCGATGCCGTAGCCTTTGCTGCTCATGCTGTTGCCAGCTACAGTAATGGTGCAGTCGTCATCTGTCAGTGCTGCATACTCCACCACGGCCATGTCCCACAAAAATGCGTAAGGTCCTTTTTTGGCCTGCAAAAAAATAAAAATAAATAAATAAATATCAATTTAAGAGAGTTTTCTGATCAAAACGCTTGAATAATTATCTTTTAATATGTGTTGGGATTGCAGTATAAAGGCCAGTTCACACCATAAACAATAAATATATTAGTGTTAAAGTGCCCCTATTATGGATTTTGTGAATGAAAACATCCTGCAAAGTTTTAAATCTGAAAGTGCACTGTGTATAAAGTTATTGTCTCTCAAAAGAAAGAGTCGACTCTGAACCATTGAAACGAGTCGTTTTTAAAACGAATCCCAAGCAGTTTCATGTTGACGTCAACATGAAACATTAGCATATTGCCCGCCAACTTGTTGGTCTTTTCGCTTTGGTCTGAATGAAAACGCAAATTCATTCTTTGCCACTAGATGTCGCTTTTGGAGCGGTAAAATATAGCTTCCCCAGTAACGGCTGCACACAAAGCCGCACTGTTCTCTCAAACGCTGCTTTATCAGGCAGTACAGGCATGATGAAATGAAAATGAAACCAATCGGACCAATCACCGTAGATTAGTGTCACGCAAAGGAGGAGTTTGGAAAAATGAATCGTTGAGCGAATTTGGGAGTTTGGGAGTTATTGAGCAAGTAAGGTAAAAATAAATGCATATTATAAGACAATGAAAGTTTTTTGACCTTGCATGTATGTCACCCTGTTATTGAGGACTCCCAAAACCAAAATATGGACCTTTCATTACCCATAATAGGGGCACTTTAATTGTTTATTATAAATGTGGGTTGTAGCTATCTAGTCTGCCACTTTAAATACTCAAGCTAGATTGCTGAGTGGGTTCTGATTAGCTGTGAATATTTCTGTCCTTAAAAAAAAAAAAAAAAAAAAAAAAAGAAAGAAAAAAGTTTTAATGATAGCATTCCTTTGTGTCATTATCGCTATAGCTGTGGTGTGGACATCCCAGTTCTCATAGAATTAGAATGATTATCAAAACTTTATAACCATTGTGACTGGTAGCAATAAAATGGATCATTATTTATCCTCTAAAGTTATTATTGTTTCAGTGTTTTATAATTGCAATCACACTCGGGAGGCTAATCTTGACTAATCTATTGAGTTCTTTCTCGTTAAAAGGAGTTTCATTGATCTAAACCTGCCCTCATTGGCCAATTCAAAAGATTTCACATCCTCAACTCATTATGCACTCTAAAAGTTTCTTCATCAAACTCCTCTAGTCTTCCTCTTTGATCTTTTCAAAGTTGTTTCTTTGATTTTCTCAAGAACTGACACTGAATGTCCGTTGTTCATTTCAAAAGGGTACATTAAGAACTTTTAAAGGATGACTTCAGAGAAAAGCCGCTTGTATAGACAATCTGTCATCAATTCTAAATGTTAACAATGATACTAAATGTAAAATACTTTCCCTGCAGTCTACAAGGTAGTGCTAGGCAGTCCACTAAAAACATAAAACAAAATGCACAAGTTAAAACAGTAATTATTAAAGACAAAATTAACCAGTAATCAACTTAATCAGCAAAGCTTCTTTAGCCAATGTCTTCTACAAAAACTGTCAGTATAGAACGCAAAAAAAAAAAACATCTGCCTATAATAATAGCATTTACTTGAAACAAAGAAGGAAGTAAGGTCCAGGCGGAGCAAATAAATTAACTATTAACAAGTAAGGACCAGAATTAGCCCATCATCATGTCCTGAAGACACCTATGCCTGAGGGGAGGCCATCCCCATCAATGGGTGGAATTTCACTCCAATTCATAGCTTTCAGTCATGTAACCGGCTCGAAGGCATGGAGGGCAAAACATACATAGAACTGCAGCACAAGCCTGTCAATTTTTCATCTGTTTCACAGCCACAAATATTTAGTTCACCTCTCAAAAGAATAAAACAAAGGTATGTGAACAATATGCAAGTTTTGGCCATTTGCAATCCATATTAAGCAAATTTAATGATATTTCAATCATTAAACAGTGCGACAAAACGTTGTAAAAACACTTAAAGTGCCTTAATATATTTAAAACAGTAATATTAAAAGATCAAATTAAGCAATCACCATATTAATGACGCATAATTTACATAGACAAAACAGATGAGGCCGGAATATGAACGCTATCCGCTTAATGGTTCAGTGTTTTCCTTATAACGGTTTTCTATGGGAAACCATTTAATGTGAAACTTTGCACATTGTGTTTATATTCTGGCTTCATCTACTTGCCTGTACAAAATATACATCATCAATGAGGTGTTTCCTGAATTTTGCCTTTTAATATCTGCGTTTTACTACATTACTACCTAATGCAAACTGCGTAAAAATAACTGGCAGTCAGTGGAGCAAAGCTTCCTTTTGCCCTCCAGGTGGGTGTTCCTATAAGGGTGTGACGTTACGTGACAACTATCAATAGACCACAATTAACCCTGTGATTCATGGGAGCAGAAAACATGTGAGGATATACCTTTTGCACATCCTGATAAAAAGATAAAAAAGGTTATCTGACAGTCTGAACCTGTGGGTGCACTTCACATATATATGTAATGCCTGAACCAGACATTATATATGAAGTGCTTGTTCTAAATGGTGGGGGAAAGATTGCTTGCACACTAACCTGAGCACTAAAGAGCATGAATAGCACCTTTGGAACATAACTAGCTCTGAAAGCATCCTGATCAGAACTCTAGACAGGAGCAATTGGGTGTTAGCAATTTCTATAATTAAGTCATGCCTGCAACAGACGAGCCAGCTACAAAGGCATGATTTGGTGAAATGCAGTTACATAGACTTAGAGTTCCAATTAACACTCACATTCCATTTCAGAACGTCAGGTAAATGCCCCTATTCATACCCCTTCAGCACTATAGCTTGTAAAATTCAAATCTGTTTACTGATTGTGACAGTAAGCATGTAGGCTTTGCTGAACTAACAAACATGCAGGTTCCATAGGATTTCAGATTTTCTCATCTACGGTGAGAACATTTGTGAGTTCCACCGTATCATCTATGGTGGAACTCACAAATCTTTTCCAATTTCAGGGGACCATGACTGGTTGGGCCACTCTGGAGCACCATAGGGTACAATGTGTTTTTTTTTTTGTTTTTTTTTTGAGATATGAGTGTGTCAGGCTTCCAACCTGAGGGTAGCTGCAGTGCAGAAGCAAGCTGCAACCCTTTTCACATCGGGGAGGGAGTTTACTAACATGCTGAGATATGCTTCAGCCCTTCACTTCAGACAAGAGGTTTGGAGAATGGATGATGGATGGACATACTCTACGTTTTATCAGTCTTAAAGTGCACAAATAATATATGCTAACATTTTGTTTTAAGGTGACAGTTACATATGCACTTATAGTAATAAATATGCATAATTACAAGTAACTACTGTAATCCTAAACCTAAGCCTAACTCCAGCCCTATAGTAAGTACATAATTAATTAATATTACTTTTTTTTGTGTAATTATGTTGTAACAATGTCACCTTATACTAAAGTCTGAATACTATTCACTATTAATTAGTTGCTTATTAGCATGCATATTACTGGCATATTGGCTGTTTATTAATAAAGCACATATTAATGCCTTGTTCTGCATGCCCATTGTGACAGGTCTCTAGATTCTGGATCCCCTAACCTTATCCAATATCTAAAAATAATAACTACTACAACAACAACTACCTTACTATCAATAAGCAGGAGTTTAATAAGAGTTTAATATAGTTAATTACTATAGTAAGTACATGTAACATATATAACAGACAACATAAAAGTGTGGTAACACTTTATTTTACGGTCTCTTAACTAGTTGCTTATTAGCATGCATATTACTAGAATATTAGCCATTTATTAGTAGTAATTAAGCGCATATTAATGTCTTATTCTACATGACCTTATTCTACATCCCTATTCCTACCCAATACCTAAACTTAACAACTACATTACTAACTATTAATAAGCAGCAAATTTGGAAATTATTGAGGGAAAAGTCGTAGTTAATAGTGAATAAGTGTTCCCTATTCAAAAGTGTTACCAACTAGTGAACTCAAAAGAAAAAAGTACAACTGTAACACAAAGTACACTTAAAAGTATACTTTTATAATCTAAAATGTGGCCCGATTTAATCCCAAGAAGTAATGAAATAGTACATTTACAAGCATACTACTAGTACATTGGTATTTGTATACTTACTACTACACAAAGTACACTTACAAAATATACTTGAACTTTACTTAATAAAATGAACTTTTAAGTGCAAAAGTTAAATTAAATATACCTTTTTTCATTTTTGTTTGTAAGAGATCCTACACATCCTCTCTTTACCATGTGCATCAATCATATGCAGCCAGACAAGATGCTAAAATGTACACACCTACAGACATGCCACTCGTCTTCTAAAATAAGCTCATTTGTTTAATGCTTTTGGATCAGTTCATTCTCTGATGACTCAATGTCCAGAGCTCAGAATATTCTAGAATTAGTTTAGCATTTCCTCTGGCCATCACCATCGTCACTGAGAAGTAAGAAAGTTGAGGAAAAGCTAAGACACATTAACCTGTTGTATGTTGAATATTTGATTATAGCAACAGGCTTGCAAAAATTTTCACTGTTCTCCTGAGCTAAAGACAAACTTTTCTGACTCAGAATTTCAGGGGGATGCCCCAACAATTACAACAGTTGTAACACTAAATTTGGACGCAAAGTCCTCACAATGTCTTTCTGTTTTCATAAATCTCTGAAATCATATAACAAATAGGTGAGCAACAATCATACCTTGCGTATGCCTTCAGAAGGGCTAGAAACTGAGAAGTCCTGCCCATTGTTTTTGCTGATTGTCCTCCACAGCTCTGCATACGTGCTGTCCTGCTCCAGTGGGTTTGTACCTTTGGCTCTGAAGTAATCGTACACTGCTGAGTTCCTAACAGTGCCGTAGGCATAGTCCATCTGTCTTGCAAGATCCTGAAACGTTCTGTTGGATGGATAGACAAGATCAGGTATAAAACATTTAAACAAGATGAGGTTAAAAAGTGTAATAATCATGGTGAGGGTTTGTTCCAATCTCTCACCTTAAGAATGAGCAATATAAATAATGGACTATTAAAGACTGAGAGACACTTGAAGTGTACATGGGATGTTTACAGTTTAAGTGTTCTCTGTCTCACAAGAATTCTAATGTTTGGTGACACAGCTTCATTTCATGCACACCTCCATTTGTTTAGATTCTATAGCGTTTTTTTTTCTTTCAAGGAAAAAAAAAAAAAAAACTGACGTAGTAGCAACACCAAATTAGTGAAAGTATACATCTTTTAGTTTAAATGTACTCATGTGAACAGCCTGTTGTATTTGTTTTATGTTTGTTCTGAGAATCGATATGGCTTTCTTTTTCTCTCCTGAATTCTTCACAACTTGTAACATTCTAAATCAACATTTGGATGCAATAAATACTTGCATCTGAAATTATGGTATACATTCTAAGATAACATTTAATGTGTGTATGTACTTAAAGCCTGTCAATAAACATTAGAGCACCACCCTCAGGCTGAATAACTCAAGGACACTAGACCACTGCCAAAAATGTGTGTGCAAGTGTTCAGCTAACAATTAAAAAAAAAATCACATCATTATATTATATACTATATTACATCCCTATTTCAATGTCGACTACTTCTACAATTCATTCTATCTATCCATCTGCAGACTTTGTTTGTTTACAAATGAATAGTGGAAAAGTTTATGAATTTGTTCTTTGATATTTACCTATATAAGCAAAGTGTGAGTCTGTGCTCCACTGCAGCTAAAGAAACATGCCCAATATCACTCAAAACATGTACCTCTTCAGGTGTGTCTGTAGGTAGTATAATTAATCTGTGCTCATTACACAGTGTCTGACAGCAATTGGCCGCTGTCCAGCATTTTTCGACTGACATTTGCATTAAGTTAAGCATTTCTCAACTTTTAGATGCACCTTGACCACTCTCAACGCTTTCTCTTAGCCACTGTCAATCCCACAAAAAAATGTTCTATTTGTACCTGTTCTATGTGTGGGTGTAGTGTTTCAGATATGTCATTGCTGAGTCCTTCTAGCAAGCCTTGAGAAGTATCAGCAGCATTCCAGATGCATGTATTCGAAAATATGTACTTGAAATACAAAATGCTATTTTGTACTATGTATATTACAGTTGTATAAATGCATATATATATAAAAAAAAAAAAAAAATATATATATATATATATATATATATATATATATATATATATATATATATATATATATATATATATACATATATATATATTTATGTGATTTATCATTCACATTATTGAGAAAAGGCCAATGAAATTGGCGAACAAAATTTGCATAGCTGGCCATGCCCCAGATATCTGGGTATAAATAGGCCAACGTGGCCTTTGTTCATTCGTTTTGTTCTGAGGAGTCAAGAAAGTGTCTCAACTCAGTCAAGGGCAGTACCTTTTAGTTGGTCACTTCGATACTGTGTTGCTGGTGACAGAGCAGCGCTCTGTTCAGAGGAAATGCTGAATCCTTAATAGGAACCAAGCAGTTGAAGATACACCTATGGGACCACTATAGGGAGTCACAACATATGGAGCACTAACCCAATATGAGAGTTCACTCGTGGGATACTTACAAGTAATGAGTTCTGCAGCAAGTTCCTCCACAAAACTCTCGCAGCGTGGCAGTGCTTGACTGATGGAGAGAGCAGTCTAGTGTTCATGAATGAATGAATGAATGAATGATGCATTTATATAGCGCTTTACTGTGTATTGCTGTACACACAAAGCACTTTACAGTCGTGGGGGGGGGTCTCTCCTCAACCACCACCAGTGTGCAGCATCCACCTGGATGATGCGATGACAGCCACAACACAACTGCTCCAAAGCGCTCACCACACACCAGCTACAGGTGGAGAGGAGAGAGAGTCATAGAGTCAATCAAGTGGATGGGGATTATTAGGAGGCCATGACTGACAAGGGCCAGTGGCTGCAATTTGGCCAGGACACTGGGTTTACACCCCTACTCTTTACAAGACGTGGCATTGGATTTTTAATGACCACAGAGTGTCAGGACCTCCGTTCTCATCTCATCCGAAAGACGGTGCTTTTTGACAGTATAGTGTCCCTGTTACTATACTGGGGCATTAGGACCCACACAGACCTCAGGGTGAGCACCCCCTGCTGGTCTCACTAACACCTCTTCCAGCAGCAACCTGGTTTTCCCAGGAGGTCTCCCATCCAGGTATTGACCAGGCTCAACCTCGCTTAGTTTCAATGGGCAACCAGTCTTGGGCTGCAGGGTGATATGGCTGTGGCCATTCATAAAAGAAACTGAACTGAACTTAAAAAGCACTAAATGCAAGCTCTACACCTTACCAGGCATCTGGATTTAGGTGCTGGCACCCAGAACTCTGGATGAGACTGGTTCCATTCACAGATTTTAGAATTTGGCAGATGTATTAAGTGAAGCCCAGTCTGCAGCTCTACAAATGTTTGCTAGGGAGGCACCATTTGCCAAAGCTGATGAAGCAGCAGTGCCTCTGGTTCGAGTGAGCTCTCATTCCCAAAGAAAGATGGGAGGCTTATAGGTAAGCCTCTGGCCTGATAGGCCATGAGAAACGCATCCACAATTAGGTGGAAAATTCTCTGTTTGGAGACCACCTTCCCCTTCTGCTGTCCTCCAAAGCAGACAAAAGAGCTGTTCAGATGATCTAAAACTCTGTGTGCGCTCCAAATAGATGCGCAAGGCACAGTCAGGGAATACCACAGTGGGCAATGGGAGGATTCTTGTAAGGCAAACAGATTTATCTGAACCTGGCCGAATCGACTCCTAATCAGCTGAACCATCTGGGGATGGAGTATCCACTTGCCCCGGAGTGACCTGAGTGGGCGAATTGTGACATGCGAGCTTATATGGTTGATATAAGCTACCGTTGCTGTGTTATTCATCTGGACTAACCTGTCCAGGACCCGAAGCTGCACACCCATTGCACACAGCACCCCAGCCTGACTTGGAAGTATCGGTAGCACTTTAGTATAGGGACCAATTCTCACTATTAACTAGTTGGTTATTAGCCTGCATATTACTAGCATGTTGGCTGTTTATTAGTGCTTATAAAGTACATACATTCTACATTCTTAATCCTACCCAATATAATTACTTAACAACTACCTTACTAACTATTTATAAGCAGTAATTAAGAGTTTTTTTGAGACAAAAGTCATAGTTAATAGTTAATTAAAAGCAAGAATTGGACCTTAAAATAAAGTGTGACCAAAGCATCCGTTGTCACAAGGATGCGTCTGGACACTTGTTTTAAGGGCACTCCTGCCCAAAAAAATGCAAGGTCCTTCCAAGGTGTGTGTCACAGCTCCATGCCCATCTTATGCATGACCGCAGCTGAGGATGCCATATGCCCCAGAAGCCTCTGAAAGTATTTGAGAGGGGCCACTGTTTTGTACTTTAACATCTTCAAGCAATTCAGCAATTAATGAGCACAATCCTCTGAGAGGCGTGCATTAATGGCGATTGAGTCCAGTTCTCCGAGAAAAGAGAGGAGCTGCACATGGGAGAGCTTGCTCTTTTCCCAGTTCACCTGAAGTCCCAGTCCAGCTAGTTGCTCAAACACCAGGGGCCTCATTTATAAACCGTGAGAATGCACAGATTTGATCGTAGAGTGTGCGTACGCTTAAATCCACGCCAGCGCTCATATTTGTAAAAACTGTCTTTGACGTGAAAAAGTGCTTAGAGTCATGTCAGGGTCTGAGCAGACATACGCACTTTTTCTTGTCGGAGTACTGCAGGTTTTTGAAAATGTAAGCTGTTCTTGCAGCTCATTGTTCTAAATTATGATGATTGGTGATCTTTTATATGTTAATGACATTAATTATGAGTTGTTTACAAGGCAGAGAGCTGAAACCATTCAGTTGCATGCAAGTTCAAGATCATTTGCGATTCATAGATTTCACATCTGAAAGAGAGGCATACGCGCGCTTTCTGTTCGTACGTTCATTCTATGAATCACACGTACACATATTTGCGAGATGATCGAAAGATCAAATTTAGGATGGCTTCTGCGCAACATTTTATAAATGAGGCCCCAGGTCCCTGTGTGCGTACACCAACTCACCAACGGCAGTCGAGGTACTTGAGAATGCGGATGCCCACTTCCCTCAAAGGGGCAGCCTGAAGGGTAAGACCTTGTACTGATAAGCCTGCCCTTCAAAGTCCAACAGAAGAAACTGTGCCTTGGAAGAATCAAGACATGGAAGTAAGCGTCCTTCAGGTCTATAGCCACAAACCAATCCTGGTCCCTGACACATGTTAACATGTGTTTCAAGGTGAGTGTCCTGAACTTTCTCCACATCCCACATCCTCGTCTGGTTGAGTCACAGGTGGCGCTCCTGGACCACTTATGTGGACATCGCCCTCCACAGAGCGTGCGCCATGAATTTCGTAGCCTGAAGAGCATAGTCAGTCACCGAGTGCAGCTCCTGAATCATCTCTGGGTTGGGACCACCCTCATGCAGATCTTTCAACACCTTTGCCTGGTAGACCTACAGGTAAACCATGGTGTGCAGGGCGAACACAGCTTGTCCAGAGGCAGTGTAAGCTCTTGCCACGAGGGACGAGGTGAACTTACATGCCCTGGATGGAAGTCTCAGGTGGTCCTGTCAGGTGACGGCAGTTTTACGGGCAAAGATGCACCACAATCACTCTCTCCACTTGGGGACCTCCGTGTACCCCCTGGCTGGACCACCATCAAGGGTGGTGAGAATGAAGGAGCTGGTGCACTGTGTTCTGGTAGATAATGTTCCTACCACAATTTTATCAGCTCCTCATGAACTTCAGGGAAGAAAGGAACTACAGGGGAGCATGGCTGAGTGTCACGCTCGGACCCCAAGAACCAATCATCCAGCCGAGTATGCTCAGGGCAGGGTGGGGAGTCCACTCAAGCCTGATACTCTCAGCTGCCTGGGTAAGCATGGCTGCCATCTCAACGTCAGCCTCAGACTGAAACTAATCACCTGGGGGTTCTGCTCCAGCTGAGTCATCTGCTTCCAATGACTTCAGCTCACTCACCGATGCTGCAATTGACAGCTCACTGTCCTCACGAGCCCCGAATGAGAAATCAAACTTGCGCTCAGATGATTTCTCAAACTCATCTGGTAACTCTACTGGAAGACACGTGCTGTGGGAGGAATGAGAGGTTTGCAGAGATTCATCTGGCAAAACTACTCTTGTGACATCTCCTTGCTCTCCCTCAACACACCACACCGAGGAAGTAGAAGGACCAGAACTGGAAGCAGCTGAGGTGACTTGCGGCCTTTAAGAAAAAAAAAAAAAAATCGCAAGCCCAATATGCCTATGGCCATGTCCTCACAGAAAGGACAAGATTTTGAAGTGATGCTTGAGTGATCAAAAATATTCCAATTTACAGATGATTTTCTTTGATTCCTCTGTCTTTGTACCCTTTCCTTGTATCTTTCCCTTACATACAGTATGTGGAGGGAAGAGTTAAGATGCAAATAAATGAAGCAAGAAGAGAAAAAAAGGATGTACAGTTTAAGAAACTAGAAGTACCCATGGAGTTAAATTATAGGAAAATCTTTGCAAAAACATTGCTACAACTGTTTTATTTAATATCTATAAAAATATTTAAGTTGCTATTATATTTCTTGCCAGCCAGTGCAACAATATGAGCAAAAAAAAAAAAAAAAAAAAAAAAAAAAAACAACATCAGTTCGGCTTATCGTTTAAAAAAAAAAAAAAATCAGTTTGGCTTATCTTTAAAAAGAATATAAATAAATAAATAAATTAATTAATATTTTTATTTTTTATTTATTTATTTATTTTCTGGGCAAGGGAAGGGAAGATTGATTGGTTTTGATTGGTGTTTTGTAAACATTATGAAGACCATAAAGAGTAGACACAACATTTTCATGTGTTTGTGCCTGTGGTCTTGAGTTGGACAATGTTCTGTTTTTTTGGAACATTTATTACTGGAATAAGTAAATGTGTAACGTGATGTCCTATTCATTATGAAAGTATGTTTCTTGAAGGCAGTCACACTTAAAAATGGAAAAATGGCCCAAACTTAAAAATTACTCCATATATATATATATATATATATATATATATATATATATATATATATATATATATATATATATATATAAAGTTTAAAACAAGCAAAATCATTGGCTCGACTGACTTAGTCTAAAGTTGCTCTGTTTAATTTCTTTAGATTAGAATTTATTCATTTATCATGTTAATGGTGCCACAGGATTCATCCAGAATTCAGCCAGCATATATCAACAGGACAGGGACCTACTTGGCAAGAGCTAACTTTAAAGTCCAAAGACAACTCTGTAAGTAATGTGAGATTTTGGGCAATCTGTACTGCTAATGGAGCTGTCAGGCCCAGTCGATGAAACATAAGCCAGTGAAAGGAAACGTTTCACTCTTTAATGCCAGTTTTCTTGTCAGTCTACGGTGAGTAAATCAGGAAAATGCTTAGAGTTGGTACAACAATCATGTATACAAAAAGGACATTTTGCTTATATATTTTGATATTTGTTTATTTTATATGTTACTTTATAAAGTCATTTTTTTCCATGCAGAATCTGTCATTCATCGAATTGTTTTCTTTTCAATTCGGACTGAACTGTCTGAAAAATCTGGACTGAACACACACGCACGTATGCACACACAGATTAAAAAAAAAAAAAAAAAAGGCAGGAATTATTGTGTGAACAGGTTAACAGCCCAATCATAGTGCAAAGAAGGCATTGCTTCCTCCATGTAACTTATCTACATTCATTTTTAATTACTAGAAGGCTACAGGCAGGTGAGTTTTATTAGGATTGCAGTAAAACTCTACAGGACAGGGGCCCTGCAGGACAGAGTTTGCCCATACCTGCTTTAGGAGGTCTGTTAAAACTCAATAGGCTCAGTGGACGCATAAGAGATATTGCCTCACTTTGTAAGTTTTACTGCTGGTGTCACTTTAGACAAATTTGTGATTTATACATTTTTTACTGTCATATTTTATAATATTTGTTTTTGTACTTTTCTCATCCCCTAAAATGCCTTTCCTAGTGACACTATTGGACTGTGTGAACATGCAGAGTGCATCAAGCTTGTGCAGAAGACGAGCAAAGACAAGCAAGTGTATTGATGGCTCTCCCCTAGTATGTCATCTCCAATTTTTTTGAATTTTCAAGCATTATTATTTAACAAAAAGTTTAGTCACATCAAATCACATAACATCAAAATTTTCTCAATTTTTAAACCATTTTATAAAAAGAGTGCAAAATGAAGTTCATTTTCAATAACAGAACACAAAGCTCCTCTATAACACCATATTCCTTCAAAAATATTTAAGGAGTCCATAGCTCTGTAAAAACGAAAATCAATTAAAAGCCTTGATTTAATCATAACTGTAAATACCCTTTCAACATTATAATCAATTTTTTTGCTCAATTTTATCCCTTCTGTTTATTTTGGCTTTACCCAAAATAAAATTAAGCAATTAACACTCATTCTTTTTTTTTTTTTTTTTTTTACATTTTTAAATCCCAAAATAAAAGTTTGCTCAGAAAACTCCTCACTAAAACAATTAAAAAGATTCTGCAAACCATCAAATAAAGGCTTAAGTATTGAACAATACAAAAAAGGTATGAAAAACGGTCTCTCTCTGAAAACAAAAAGGGTATTCATTTCTAACATCTGGATTTAAAACAGAAATAAAGGCATTAACAGCAATAATGCCATGCAGAATTAGCCATTATAAATGTCCAGCTCTTTTAGTTAACGGAGGCTTGTACAGTGCTCTCCACTCCGGCCTAACATTATTACTTATCTTAAAAACAGTACGCCACGGTGTGTCAACTCTTTCATGCAGTCCCTTTTTATTAAAAGCTTTTACATGAGCTTTATACAATTTTTTTCCCCATTACTTTCATTTAAATCCATATCTGTCCCCTTTTCAGATTTAAAAAAAAAAAATCCTGTACAATCACCTAAATTTTGTAATAAAAGCAGATTTGGAAACTGGTCCTTCTCATTAGGGATACATTGCCCCTCACTGTAACCTTGAAGCATTTTTAATTCTTCTGTTGTCAAAGCAGATTGTAATTTCCATAGTACTTGTGTAACAATTCAAATGGATTTCACTCCTAAAAGAACAGCTACATCCTCAACTTTTCCTAAACTTGAGCCAGCCACTTTGATCAAACATCCAATTGTTATAATCTTAGATTTAATAAACGCTGCAGTCATTGTCCCATGTGCACCCAAAATATCCAATCGTGATCCATAGATCAGGGGTTCCTTCAACAGCCAGAATAAAGATGACGTAGAACCAGTTTTTCTCAGTTGAAAGAGGTCCCATACTTTAAAAAGATTGCTATAAAACCCTGGCATCCTGGATGTGTTGACTTTTTTGGGATCTAACAAGAACAAAGACTTATCCAAGCATAGTCCTGCAGCAGTCTTTAAAATCATACTGGCCACTGGCCTCCAGCTTAAGTTCTCCGGGCCAGTAAGGAATCGCTGTATGAACTGTATGCAAAAAGCTGCAGTCCTACTTTGTAGATGTACATGTCCTTGCCCTCCTTCTTTCTTTGGTAAATAAAAACATTATGGGGCAACCAATGCATTTTTTTCCCAAAAGAAATATATTAAAATGGATTGGATTTTCCCAAGTAAATATGCAGCTGAGTCAATACAAGGCAGTCGGTGCCATAAAGAAGAGGCCACCAAATTATTAATAATGAGGGTACATCCTCTATATGATAAATTCTTTACAATCCATTCCCATTTCATTAAACAACCTTTAAGTTTTTAAATGATCTCCTCCCAATTTTTTTGAACAATCATTTCGTCTCCTAAAAAAACTCCTAGGTATTTAAAACCATCTTTTTTCCAGGTCAACCCATTTGGGAGGGTCGGTAATCCCTCTTTCCCACTTTCCTACTAACACTGCTTCACTTTTACCCCAGTTAATTCTTGCTGAAGAGATTATTTCAAAATCCCTCAATGTTTTTAATAATGTATCCACATCATTTTGCTTATTAATTACTATGACAACATTATCAGCATATGCTGATAAACATAAAGTGCTTTTGCAGGCTTGTACAAGTACCCCTTCTAAAACTCTTCTCAATTTATCTAAAAGTGGTTCAATTGCCAACGTGTAAAGTATCCCAGACAGAGAACAGCCCTGTCTTACCCAACAACACACTTTAAAAGGAGCACATAAGCCACCATTAACTCTCAATACACTCTCAATGTATAGTATAATGTATAATAATAATATATATTAATGTACAGAACTTTTATATATCCAATAAAATCAGAACTAAAACCAAATGCATGTAAAGTTTTCCACAGATAGCCATGTTCTACACGATCAAATGCTTTCTCCTGATCTAAGGAAATCAAACCCATATCTATACCCATAATTTTAGAAACATCAAATATATCTCTTTTTAAATGGACAGTATCAAAGATTGATCATCCAGGTACACGGTAGGACTGACCAGAATGGATTACCTCCTCCAAAACCCTTCCTAGTCTAGTAGCTAACACTTTTGAGAGCAATTTATAGTCACAGCTCAACAAAGATACAGGCCGCCAGTTTTTTATATCTCTCACATCACCTTTTTTTGGCAAATGGGTGAGGACCGCACTTCTACAGCTCAGTGGCAGAAGTCCTCCGACTAAACTGTCACTGAGAACTGCCAGCAGATCCTCCCCTATCACAGGCCAAAAGGCTTTATAGAACTCAACTGGGATTCCGTCTATCCCAGGAGCCTTACCATTCTCCATACTTTGGAGAGCTTCGTGCAGTTCACCTAGGCTTATAGCCCTCTTGAATGCTGCATTAGAATCTTCAGAGACCTTTGTCAGTTCCTCAAAGAAACACTGTTCAATAACTCGATCTTCCCTGTGCTCACAACTATAAAGCTTTTCATAAAAAAACATTTGCTCTTTTCCAAATTTCAGTAGGGTCTGATATCAAAGAACCGGTCTCAGAAAATAAAGAATGTATAACTCGTTTTTGACCGTTCTTTTTTTCTAGACTAAAGAAGAATTTTGACGGCACATCCATCTGGTCTATATCTTTAAACCGTGATCGAACTAGCACCCCCTGTGCTTTCACTCTTTGCATGTCAGACAACACAGATTTCTTTAAAAAAAGGGCTTCAATTTGTGCTTGATTTCCACTTGACTGTGCCACTTCTTGAAATTTCAGAATTTCATCTTCTAAAACTTTAATAGATTTAATTATATATTTTGTGACATTGTGAGTGTACTGTTGACATAGTTGCTTTATTTGAGTTTGTAAAGACTGAAAAGACTTTTTCATTTCCAAAATTTTCCCCCCAAAATTTAAACGTTTCTTTAAAATGTACATCACTTAATATATTTGTATTAAAATGCCAATAAGCACTTTTCATCTTGACAGAGTTTAAAGTTACTGTACATATAACTAGACTATGATCAGAAAAACCAACTGGGGTTATGAAGCAGTTCTTAAAAGTACTAAGATGATTCTTAAAACAATAGAATCTGTCTAATCTCGCTAATGACAATGTGTTATCACGGGCATGTGCCCATGTATACTGTTTTAAATTTCCATTTAAACTCCTCCATACATCACATAAATCATTTGCTTCAATCATCTGAATAAGTCATTTACGAGAAGGCATATGTGGTTCTACATGATTCCTGTCTATGGTACATTCCATGCAGTTAAAATCTCCACGTAAAAATAAACATTCTTCACTATTACATTTTTCTAAAGTTTCAGCAAGAACATGTAAAAAAAACATTCTTTCTGATGGTAGAGTTGGGGCATATGCACAAATAAAAACAAAGGTGTGATTCTCAACCTGAGGTCGAATCTTTAGCAATCTACCTTTCACAACTTCTTCCACCTCAGTAGAACAGGGAGTAAAACTATTAGCAAATAAAATAGCAACCCCTCCACTAAGTGAAGCTTTATGACTTAAAAAAGATAGACCTTTAAATTATTTTTCCCATTCAACAGCATTGTTTACATCACTATGTGTTTCTTATACAAGACATCAATTTGTTTGGGATTCATAGTTTCATATATTACTGGACGTTTTATACGGTCTCTAGCTCCATTCACATTTAAAGACGCAATGCGAATGTCACCCATTTGAAAATAAAAAAAAATAAACTTAGACCATAAAGAAAAAAACAGCCAATAAGGGTCAAAGGTTTGAGCCAATTTACTGCTATTAACTTTTCAGCTGGATTTGTAGTTTTGTCACAATTTTTTTCAACCTATATACCTTTTTGTTTGTGAAACATCCCTCACTCATGAACATCCTAGTATTTTCCACAAAGCGTTTGATGTCTGAAATAGTTGGCAACTTGTATCCCCCTCAGATTTTATGTCAGTTTTAAAAACTTCCTAATTTCCTCAGTATCATAATCTTGACATGTCCATTAATTCTGAGAACAATTAGAAGCACCAGAATCAGAAAAATCACTCTCGCTGCCAATATCATCAAGTCAAGTCAAGTCACCTTTATTTATATAGAGCTTTTAACAATACAGATTGTGTCAAAGCACTTAACAGTATCAAATTGGAGGATAGAGTGTCAGTAATGTATAATAATAAGATTAAACACTCAATTTTCAGTTAAAGGCATTTCATTATTGAATTCAGAGATGTCATTGTCTAGCTCAGTTTAGTTTAAATAGTATCTATGAAATCAAATTGACGATAATCGTTAGAAATTAAGTGTCCCCAACTGAGCAAACCAGAGGCGACAGCAGCAAGGAATCAAAACTCCCTCTGTGAAAGAATGGAGAAAAAAACCTTGGGAGAAACCAGGCTCAGTCGGGGGGCCAGTTCTCCTCTGGCCAGGATATTATTATTTATTTTTTTACTTATTGTTTTAATTAAATTTTAAATGTATAAATGTATTATATTTCTATTTTTATATTGTTGCAATTTCTAACAATAATAGTATTATGTAGTTAGGTATTTTATTATATTATAGTTATTTTGTTTAATTTTAAGTTTTATTGTTCCAATCAACATCCGACTCCTTTTCATTTTCAGTTTTTCTAGCTTGTTGCGATTCTGAAACCTTGACTTTCTTTTTTCTCTTTAAAGGTGCTTTAAAAACATCCTGCTCCATATCCATCATTAAATTATCACTTAAATTGACACTCTCTGAAGGGGACGTTTTATCCAGCACTACACTGACATGTGGAATATCATATGTTCTCATCAGTCTTGGACTCATTCCTGACAACGACAGGGACAATTAATTATTTTCTACTGTGGCCTGATTATTAATTATTTTCTACTGTGGCCTGATTCACCCCTTCTGTCTGTGAATGAGGCACTGTATCAGTTAAGCTACTGGTGGATGGTCTGGGTTCAGCTTGGATTGGGTCGGGAACATTTTCTGTAGTTCCTTCATCCCTAAATTGCACACCATTTTGACTTGAGGCATCTTGCACGTTTGTGCCATTTTTATCTGGACAAACACGCACGAGATGCCCCGTTTTACCACAGTCAAAGCATTTCATCACATCAGTACTTCAAAAGACAGTGTAATCAAAGTCATCAACTCTAAATTTCAGATTCAGGTTAAGCTCTGTTCTGTTATCTTTCAGGATCATATAAATAAATCTCCTGAACGATACAACATGTTTAATCAAGTCTGACTTACTTCCGAGAGCGATTTTTTTCATAGGACTGACTGCCTTTCCAAAACGTGACAATTCTTTGATTAACATTTCGTCCTTAATGAACGGTGGAACATTAGACAACGTGACTTTCTTCGCAGGGGTAGAAAGAGGAAACACTGGGGTAAACAAACCGCTAATTACCACTCCTTTCTCCACAACTTCGTTTGCTTTCTCAACTGAATTCAAAAACAAAACAATAGCGTTATTCATTCTAGATACCGCCAAAATACATTCATGGCCAACAACATCACCAACGGCCAGAATGCACTCCTCCACATTCACCACGGAAACCACTTTCACTCCGTGGCGTTGTGTGAGAGACTCCAAACTAGTGCTTGTGTTTTGGGCTGCTATGCTTCCCAGTGATGCACTGGTTGGCAACGTCCGAGAAACCCTCCGGGAAACCCTATTTCACCACTCGATATGCTGCAGATCAAAACCCAAAAAAGAAAAGAAATAGAAAAGAGACGAAAGAGAACGCAATACTTTTGCCACAGCGGGCAAACACCGCTCACACTCACCACACACTCCTCACACTCGCTCAACAGATGCTCACGCATGCGCAGAGAGAGAGGGAGAGGGAGAGGGAGAGGGAGAGAGAAAGAGAGAGAGAGAGAGAGAGAGAGAGAGAGAGAGAGAGAGAGAGAGAGAGAGAGAAAATCATAGCCTTCCTAATGCCACTTGAAAGAGAGGACACAGGTGAAATCATGCTCAACACTCTCTGCCTCTGCAGGTTCATAAAGGTTCATGCGCTCAATCAGAATCTGCTCATTCAGCACTCACATGGCCTTCAACAAAATGGAAAGCAGTGCACTCATTTTATCAAAACTAAAATATAATTTTATATAACTACAGAAAAGTATGTGTAATTACTGAAAAAAATAGACATTACATCTGATTACTATAACAACACAGGTCAGCATTATATGCTTGATGACAAAATGTTAATGAGTGAACTATCCCTTTAATTGATCCCACCTTTGGTACTGTCAATAGCGAGGCAGAATAAGGAGGACAAGTGGGACAAAAATCTAGATATTCAGTGAAACAAGGAGATGCCACAGCAAACAGGGATGGGGTGAAAAACGAGTGTGGCCTACGAAGTTAAACAATAAGTACATGAATGAATGAATGAATGAATGAATGAATGAATGAATAAATAAAATAATAATAATTAATTATTAACACACAAAGTTTGTTTACACACACACACACACACACACCACAAAAAAGTAGAGATTATATTTATGTTTTATAAAAATTTTTACCTATAATAAACAATGAGACCAGGTTGAACATGATTACGTAACATATGGCTTTCAACAAAACTCTTGCAAAATGAACATGCTGAATTGTTTGTTTGAGAGAAAAGGTCTGTTCACACTCTGACGTGACACAGTTTGATTAACATCAGCATAATCAAATGCAGTCAAACATCAGAGGCACACAGGCTGGGTAAATACCTGTCATCATACCTGAGCGCAAGATAACATTTACAGATGTAAACGCAAACTAGTACAACACAGGAAAGGGAGCACACAGTATAGAAACTCATTCTAGCACTGAATAAGAAAGGCCAATAATAAAAAAAATAAATAAATAAAAAAAAAAAAAAAAAAAAAAAATAATAATAATAATAATAATAATTATTATTATTATTATTATTATTATTATTACTATTTATTTAATTAGAATAGAGTAGAGAATTAGAGTAATTTGCTGGTCAAATGAATTCACTTATTGTAGAGTTGACGAAAGTTATCATGTGTGCTGTAATGTTCAAAGCAGATGCCATAAAAATGTCAGTAGACCAGAGACTTTTTAAAACAAGTGGTACATAATTTATATGAACTTACCTTCACAATATGGGAATATAAACAGAAGACGGAAGACAACGAGCACATAATTTTGGAGCCAACTTATGTAATTTATGTGATTTGTGCAGGAGTTTTCTGCATGAGGGTAGTTAGGGGAATCAATTCAACATTTTTACAAAACATTAATTTGTCAATCACAACCTCAGAGTTTTAGTATTTAATGAGATATTTATTATATATCTATTTAAATGGCTGCCTTTTATGAAATTACTTCTGCCAACCGTCTGAACTCAAGGATGCTGCAGATGTGACTCAATTCAAAGGCTATAGAAAACAATCCCTGAATCACCAAACACAGATATGGGGTGAAGTTGGTGCAGCCTTGCAGTTTATAAAACTGATGATATAAATGCAATTGTCACAATAAGCTATAAAATACATAAAAGACTGAATTAGTGCAGGACTTGTTCTGGAATCATGACAGTAAACATTAATAATGTTTGATTTTGCTACAGATCATAATTCAGAATGAGTTCAAAAGATTTGGGCCTAAACACACTGTAATTATTATAGTGAAAATTTAAGAATGTTTTATTATAACTAATTATTATATTTATGTGGGGTTAGGTCTTTCCCATAAAGCACAAAGTGTGTTAAATTTCAAAAAGACAGTTCTGATGTTTTCCATTTATGAAAATGTAGAGTGTTCACTGGCATTCAAATTCAGCATCAGTTTTGCTTGGTTCATTATAAAAAATACCAAGCAAAAATATAAAAATATAAATATAAAAATAACAAACACTATAATAGTCCTCTTTCGCTCCTCTTTCCATCCATACTAATACATTTATTTCTCTGGTTCACCTCACTTCACTCTAATGGGAACATGTCCCGGAAAGCCTATAAATTTACACAGTTCTAACCATAATGAAATCCTATTCTCTGCCTCAGACGTTATACTGTACCTACAAACCTATTGGATTAACCAGAAATATACTCAAGATTTTTACATTTACATTTACATTTAGTCATTTAGCAGACGCTTTTATCCAAAGCGACTTACAAATGAGGACAATGGAAGCAATCAAAATCAACAAAAGAGCAAGTGCTGTAATAAGTTAGCCTAACGCAGTACACGTAGCAAGTTTTTATTTTTTTTTAAATTATATAATAAATAAAAAGAAAACAGATAGAATAGAAAAAAGAATAGCGCAAGCTAGTGTTGGAGGCCTTTTTTGCTTTTGTTAATTGTATAATAAATAAAAAGAAAACAAATAGATAGAATACAAAAAGATTAGAAAAGCTAGTGTTAGTATTTTTTTAAGAATAGAATTGGAATAGATAGTGCAAGAGTTAGAGGGTCAAATAAAGATGGAAGAGATGTGTTTTTAGCCGATTCTATAAAATGGCTAAGGACTATAAAATGGCTAAGCTGCTCGGATTGAGTTGGGCAGGTGATTCCACCAGGAGGGAACATTTAATTTAAAAGTTTGTGAAAGTGATTTTGTGCCTCCTTGGGATGGCACAATAAAGCGACATTCACTTGCAGAATGTAAGCTTCTAGAGGGCACATAAGTCTGAAGTAATGAATTTAGGTAAAGGGGTGCAGAACCAGTAGTGGTTTTGTAGGCAAACATTAATGCCTTGAATTTTATGCGAGCAGCTATTAGTAGCCAGTGCAAACTGATAAATAGAGGTGTGACGTGCATTCTTTTTGGCTCTTTAAAAAAATGAATCTTGCTGCCTCGTTCTGGATTTATTGTAAAGGTTTTTTTTTTTTTTTTTTTTAATTTATGTCTTTGAAATAATTGGTACTTATTACTTCTGGATAGACAGAAATTTTAAAAATATTTATATTTTTCACTGGTTTTTGTGAAATCCCAATATACTGAGTTGCCTGCTTGCCTTCTATTGCCACACAAAGCCTATGTTTAACTGTACAATACTGCATCAATTTTCTGCATATTGCCTGCCATGTGGCCAAGCTATGCTCGAAGCTTCCTGAACATAAGATGCACCAATTATGAGGACAAACACCAGGATAGAAAAGCTTTTAATAGACATAGATCAACTCTGTACCATATGGTGAATCGAGTGGTAGACTACTTGTGAAATGGTAATTTACCTTATAGTGTTGTCCATGCGGGACACGGTTAGGAATGCAGCCAGGTTAGCAGTGTAAGATGAACACACAATCAATGTGAACAACCACCAACTGCCCATGACTATCCTCAATGCCACAGATCCCACCACTGAATCTCCACCTGTGAAAGATAACACAAAATTGTGTAAATGTACTGTGAAATGCAAATAAATAAATAAATAAATAAATAAATGTAGTGTAAGAAGGGACTTCGATTCCTAGTATATTTCTCACCCCAATTTTTTTTTCAGAACAGTTTTTTTTTTTTTTTTTTTTTTCTCCTTTTACATCCTTTCATAAATGTTTTTACATAATCCGGATCTTACATTTATATTTAGTCATTTGGAGGCCTACCACAACAAATAGATGAGCAGACATCTTACAAAGAGTATTAAAAGATTATCATATAGTAATTTCATCACAGATATGCAAAATCTATAAAATGCAAACACACTTTCACATTATTAACCCTAGTCATTAGAATGGAAATGGCAGAAATGACAGAAATGGCACCATAATTAACATGCCATAAGCATAGCTAATTCCCCATGTTTAAGATATTAGCAGTGGAACAAGTGACTGTTTTAACTGCTGCAAAAATTTTATTGTGTTTTGTTCAATCTGCTGTAAATTTCATATGGTGGCAAGCTACAGAAATATGGCATAGAAACTGACCAAATTTAATAACTAGCTGTTAGGTTTAAAAAGGTTGGTAGGCAGTATGCCAGGCATTAATAGAGGGAGCTGGGGGTTTAGCATGTTATTTGCTGAGGTAGCTATTTATTCAATTTTGTCACTTGGATGAGAACCAGCATATATGCTTTATTCAAAGGCACCTTTAAACTGTTTTAGAACACTATATGCTCTATGCAAGCTGGTTTTGAAATTGGAATTGAAATATGCAGTTTACCACTCCAGTGACACAAGGGTAGGCATCTTTGATGAAAAAAAGTATCACAATTATTAAAATTTAACATGCTCCATAAAACACTATTTACAACTGCTTTTAAACCTGACAGGGGTAGTTCACCAATTTACTCACCCTTAACTTTATAGGGGCTAAAGGCACACCTTAAGGAAAATGTGCTTTTTGTGAATGATTGCATCTTTTAAATGAACACTGATGAAGTAACACGTTTTGTGCTAAAAAAAAAAAAAATCATAGAAGTTAGAAGTTATATACATAATAGAAAAAGTGAAGAAGAAGAAGAAGAAGAAGAAGAAGAAGAAGAAGAAGAAGAAGAAGAAGAAGACGAAGAAAAGGAAGAAGTAGTAGAAGTAGAAGAAGAACTGACCGTATGTTTAGATGTTTAGAATACTGGTACAGTATATGATGGTGGAAGATTGATTGATTGATTGATTGATTGGTGAACTTTGCAGACAAGAATTTTAGAATGACCTGAAGTTAAGTCAGGAAACTCTAGACTGGCACAGACTGGTCCTTGACATGTCATCTGCTAGCGATTACATCGTATACTACATGGTACAAGGGGATTTGGTTCGGCTTTATCTTTCTTGCTCAACATTTAAATAGTCTGGTTCAGTGTTCACTGTCAGTCCTGCAGCATGCTATCAGTTACTCTGAAACCCTCCTCCTCCCCAGCTCCACCTGTCTAAATCAGTTAGAGGGATATTTTGTATGTTTATTTGGGCAGAAACATTTCTGTGTATGGTAGTAGCAATTCACCATACTTGCTCTGCAGGAACTAACAGCAGCGGCAACAACAGCTTGTGTAGCAGATCTATTCCGCCAAGACCAAATAAATTAACAGTCATACCAATTAACATGCTAAAACTACACAAAGAGTGGTAATGACTGAATTGCTGAAATTATATTTTAATGGTGCTTTGTTGTCAACTGGACTGAAAAAGAAAATAAAAGAAACAAAAAGTTTCTACAACAAAATTCTACAAAATATCTCCTTTTGTGTTCCACGGGTTTGGGATGAGTGAATAAATGATAACAAGATTTTCATATTTAGATAAAGTATTCTTTGATTATTTGCAAACACAAAATGTTTTAAGCTGCATTAGCAGTGATGTATTGACACCCCAGTATCATCAGACAGCAGCTTTATTCTTGTCATGTTTCTAAGCCCTGAGTCAAATCATCACCTGATCCCCTAGCTGCTCTTAAAATCATACTAAATGAAGTCGTTTCTGAAGGTGCCTTTGAATGGATGCTTGGGAGAGGAATTCATTGAAGTACCTTGTTGTACAAAGGCTCCATAGACAATCCATATAGCACTATGCAATGAGTTAGACATGGATGAAGTGTGATGGGCTCCTGGAGGATTCTGGGAGCGGAGCATATGCATCCGTGTCAGCAGGAAGATCAGAACGCCCACCACAGGAATGGCAGCTGCGATACAGGCCCACACAGCCAAGTCAAAAGGGGCAAACAAGGAAAAAATGTTGATCTTTTCCTCGGGTTTGCGATGTAGGATCCCTACAGAGTAGTCCATGTAGCGCTTGCTGAAGTCCACTACATTCTCTCGCTCTGGTGTTATAGTTATGGCAGACACTGCCAAATCAGCTCTCTGTAAAGACAAAAATTTATTCAAAATGGCACAACCATAGAGACTTACTCTTTAGGTAATATGGACCTTACAAAAATGCACAAAAATAATTTTCTAATCAGTATTTTTTTATTTTTATTTTTTTTAATAAACATCCTTAAAACAAGCAAAATTGTGTAAGATTTTAACACTGCCCAATGCATCTAAAATTAAGTTTATTTTATTTCCCAACTGGCATTTTCTTTTAAAGCATAAGCTCATTATACTTGGTTAATTTTATACTGGGGTTGTCCTGCACCCCTGCTAAAATCAAAAAAAAAAAAAAAAAAAAAATCAAAATTGCCAGTAGGATAAGAAATTATAGATATATTAAAAAAATAAAAAAGTCATAGTATCTTACTAGTATCTCTTTTAATTTTCAGATAATTTACAAAAAAAATACTGAATAAGAAAAAAGGTTTTTGCAGTAAACTCTGCATATTTGATAAAAACAGGAAAACAAATGACTCGGGGGGGCAAAAAAGTCAAAGTTTGACATCTGCTTTATAGCTACAGTACTGTTTCCAAGCCCTGCTAAAAGGCCCAGCTTCCTTTAATTGCTGGTTGATGTACACAACATCAGACCAACATCTTTGATCTATTCACCTCTTGCTGTTTTATTTATTTATTTATTTATTTATATATATTTTTTTTCTGTTTACTTTAGTTGAACTCAATATAGCTGTTTGAACCCTCTAATACTGTCCAAGCAAAGTGCTGAGTGGTTTGAAAATTGCACTTTACACTTCATGCCTCAATAATAACCTCTTAGAGTGCAAGGTACTGGCCAAAATGCCACTGCAACCAATCACAGAATTAAAAGTTCAAGTCACACAATTATTGTGTTTTCTTGACTGATCATTGCTGTAACTCCTAAAATACTCATGCCCATCCCCAGAACAAACTAGCACACAAGAATCTAAAACACAGTATATTCTGGTGACCTTTTCAGAAGGATAATTTGAGAAAATAATAGGCAAGTTGGGCAACTTTTAATGGCTTTGGACATGTAAATACAATGTTTAGAGCACTTGCCTTGTTTATGAGTTCCCCAATCATGCCATTCCAAGAGCCATTGGGTAGCTGAGATCCATATTTGCTGTCTGCCACCTGGTAGATATCGTACTTGAATCCTAGGATCTTGGCCAAGGCATCCAGGACATCAATTGAGAACCCTTTATATCTTTTGGGCTGTCCGAGGATATTCTCTGCGACCATCACAAATGGATCCTCCTTTGAAGAGGAATATTGATTACCAAAAGTACAGACAAATTTTAAATGCTTTCTTTTAAGACTTTCTATGGCTCCCTGGAGAACCCTTTCTGCAGTAGATGCTTACTGGCCTGGGAGAATGATTACAATTAGACCATGAGGAATAAGCACATTAGAAGCGGAATGTTTCTCCTACCCATGCCAGAAATATTTATTACAGCCAAATGAAAAATACGATATTAAAATATAATATAACATTTAACATGTTGTAACAGTTTCAAACAGTGCCATACTTTTATTTGTGATGGTAGGCATAATAATGTTATCCAAAAGAATTTGTAAGGAAACATGAAAGAGCTTAGGGGTGTTTAGAACTTTATGAATGAGGGACATTCCAATTCTACTGAATTCTGCAGAGTTTGAGGGCTGCAGATTCTGTGCTGAAGAATACAAGAATATCTAGTGTCTGACCGTGAAAAACATAATGATTAATTATTCACACATTTACACATCAACACAAACAAAACATAAATATTTTAAATATTACAATGATAAAAGTAAGTATTACCAACAACGTCACAACTTTAACGGTAACCCCTTGCATGCCATTCTCAATCCGGCTCTCCTTTAGACTTCCATTTAGGCCATGGACAGAATCCCATGTAGCTAACTGCAGGACAAAGACGACAACAAAAAAAAAACAAAAAAACACAGAAACAGGTCAACATTAGCTCTTCTGACTTCTGACTTGGACAGCACAGTACTGTAAGTGTTTACCATAAAACATATTTCCAAGTGAATCAGGGTGTTTATATTTACAGGAAATAAATAAATAAGGTGGGACTTGATCCATCAGACATTGATTCACTGGTAAAAAGTGGTTCCATGTTCATGTCAAGTTAGATAGATTATTTTGTTATTTTTGGTTGTTATGTACTTATTGGTTATTATTATTATTATTATTATTATTATTATGTTATTATTTGGCCACTAAAATTCTAAAACAATTTTTATACTTGAAAGATGGAACCAGTAAAATTGTAAGTATGTAAAATCATTACAACAATACCTCAATATCATGAATATTACAAGAAAACATTTAGTTGTCTTGAGTGGGGGGCTAAACTGAAGATTATTAAATTAAATTCAATTATGATTCAGTTTAATACATTAACATGGATCACATATCAAAATCAATATACATAATCCACAATGACACTGTAAGCGATTAGTTATCAGTATCATTGATGCTACATTTAATGACCTGATTTAGAAGACTAATCTCATTAATCATTAATTTACTCAAAGAAACAGGTGATAATGAAGTTTAATAACATAATTTAAAAATGAGGCCTAAGCTCATTTCAATGTGATGAGTGTTTTTCTTTGAGGTGTTTGCATTAGCTGTAAGCACATCAAATTTGTTGCTATAGAACGTAGTCAGAAGTACAGTAAGAAAAATAACAGTTGCATGCATGTATGAAGTAGCAGGCATATCCCTTTAGGAGGCACAGCATTTTCTCTTCATTACTCTTCCATGAGAACAAGTAACATGCTGGTCTGGTTCCAGGTGGTGGCACTGGATCAAATTACAAAATGCATCTGATGACTGCATCACTGCATCAATCGCCTTGGGACCCAAAATCATTTTTAAACCGATAATTGGCGTCCTTAGCCATAAGGGATTTCTTCATTACAGTATGTACACAAACAGCCCTACAGCAGTGGCACAGGGGAAAGCTTGTAATGTTGGAACGTACGAAATTCCTCATTTTCTTACAGAGCAATGCTCTGAACAGTCACAAAGTTAAAACAAAGACAAATGAAAGCCTTTTTGACTGTGTGTGGTGGTGTTGAGTTGGTAGGAGCGCTGTGTGAAAACTTGCCCTAAATTTAGAAATATACTGCCACAGCAAGAACATTAAGCTTATTCTGTTTTAAATAATGGGATGAAACTCATAGTTGTTACAGATTTGCTACACGGACTACATTGGAACACATTTTGAAGTCCAAGTCATTTCATTTTACACTGTTACAATCTGAAAATGAGATAATATAAGATTTCTTTCTTTATGTAAAGTGTTTCACAGAAGTGTATGCAAGTTTTGGGACATACTACCAATTCATAATATTGCATCTTGAAACCATGGACAAACACTCTGTCACAGTTAATATCAATGTTTATTAACAATGTGTCAGAGAGAAAAGAACTGCATTTGCATTTGCATATATGTGACCCTGGGCCACAAACTAGTCATATGGGTCTTTTTTTTTTTTTTTTTTTTTTTTTTTTTTAATTGAGATTTATACATCATCTGAAAGCTGAACAAATAAGCTTTCCATTGATGTATAGTTTGTTAGGACATGACTGTCATGGTGACACACAGCGGGGAGGAACGAGGAACACGGAGACAAGGAATTACTCGAAATAAACAGTCTTTAATCCAATCCAGCAGGGCAATACAAGGCAGGGCTGAGACCCACAGGGACACAGGCAGTGTAACAAGCAGACCAGACCAAAAGGAACTGAACAGGCAGGAACTAAATACACAGGATGAAAGTAGATAATTAATAAAACACAGCTGAAGACTAATGAACTAATAATCACACTAAACGAGGACAGGAAACAGGAAGGACCAAATATGGGCATACACGAGGATGGGGAGCACATGAGACAGAAAACAGAACACAATACGAACACAAGCCTGACAATGACGATATTTGTTTGAGATACAACTATTTGAAAATCTGGAATTTGAGGGTGCAAAAAAATCTAAATATTGAGAAAACCGCCTTTAAAGTTGAAGTTCCAAATGAAGTCCTTAGCAATGCATATCACTAATCAAAAATATCTTCATGGAACGTGATCTTTACTTAATATCCTAATGATTTTTGGCATAAAAGAAAATCAATAATTTTGACCCATACAATGTATTGTTGGCTATTGCTACAAATATACCCGTGTGACTTAAGACTGGTTTTGTGGTCCAGGGTCATATATACTTTATGGACTAAAAATCAAAAAGCTATATTTTGTTGACATTTTGTGGTGACATTTCTTCAGAGTTAAAATACTTATATCCCAGGGTATATGCAGAGACAAATATAAGTTATTCATGCGTTGATTTTCCTGAAAAGTGTAAAAACTGTGGTGCTATGGCACAGCAACATGACTTCACAACCACTGTTTGGTGAAGCCAGGGGAACAGAAATTACACACCCTAATATCTGCCTTAGCAAATTGGCTGTATAGTAAATGAGTCATTGAGCTTTTTCCCAGCACATGAGCTTTTTCCAAATGTATGACTGATAATACTACTGCTTCCTGCAGACAGCAGTGTTAAACACAAATGTCTGGCAACGCTTCACCCTGTTTGTGTCTGTCACGGCTCTGCTTAGAGTGATGATCTGAAAGAGCACGGACGAGAGTGAGGAGGCCACCAATTCATCAAACACTGTCAGATTTTTCCGCTTTCTGCCAAAGTTTTCTCTTGGATGACAAATGAAATTGAAGACTTGATAGATGGCCATCTTATCCAGGGCCTCAAGAGACTCAACGAACAAACAAAAGCATATCCTTCATCTTCTATTTGATGTCTTATCAGTCTTGACCCCAAACTAGACAAGCATTTATCTGTTTTCTCAGACCTCGATGACTTTGGGATAAAAGTTTTTAAATAATAAATGGCTGGGTAAAATCATATGGGATTCTATAGACAGCCACTGTTTTTGCCAATCTGTGTTGTATGAAGCAAGAATTTAAAATTCTGGACTATGACTAAGACAGACTACGACTACACTAAGAGAGCTAAATTTAGTGGAACAGGCATTTTTTCTTGTCATTTTGATGTGCTGAGTCAGTGTTGTGCTTTATGCTTGCCATTCAAAGCTAAAACAAGTAATAAAGTATTAACACAAAGGCTGCAGTAGACTCTGAATAGAGGACAAAATGGACTACTTTTTATTAGTCATATGGTCTACTTTTATGATAGTTTTTTGTGCTTTTGGGAGCTTAAAGCTGTATGTATGTTTTTATAACAAAATTTCAGTAAACTTCAATAAACATATTTATGTTTTGCAAGAAAATACTATTTTATTCTTTCTACTTCAAATGTATTATTATTTATTTATTTATTTATTTTAGGGCTGTCAATCCATTACAATATTTAATCGCGATTAATCACATGATTGTCATGAGTTAACTCATGATTAATCATGACTTAATCGCACATTTTTATCTTTTCTAAATGTACCTTAAATTAATACTTTTCACATTTTTAATATTCTATAGTATTAAACCATAGTCAACATAGAGCATGAAGACTAGACATGTTTCAAAGGTCAGATGTTTTTCAAAGAACTTGTTCATGTCTATTAGACACATGAAAAAAGAATATAGAAAAACCAGGTTCCCATTACTTCTCTTTCTTTGCACTTTTCTTACACAAGCCTGTTTACATTTTTGCACGACAGGACAGCTCACTTCTTCTGAACATGCAAAATGTACATTTATTATTTATTATTACATTTGTTTGCCTCTCTGTACCCACATAGGCCTACTGTATTTTGATGCAGCTAAAATCTAAAAAAAAAAAAAAAAAACAGTTTTCATTGATATAGGTTATTTTTCTGTTTCTGTTGTCAGACAACAGAATGAATATTAAATAGTGACTGAAACGCGACCCATCAAGACTACATAAACAATATCAGACTACCAAAACTACAGCTCTTCCTTCCAAGATGTTAATCTGAACAAGAATCCTGATAATCGAGCTGTCGTCTGATGAAATCAAATACACATAAGATAAGACAATAACTGTATTGTGATTTCAGTTATACTTGCATGTAAAATTAGAGAAGCAAAATAATATCTGTTTTAACTGAAAGCGCTGCTCCTCTCTGCCGCTCGCTGAACAGAGCAGACGCAGAGGTGTGTGTGTGCGCAGCAGAAAAGAGAGACCTCGTGCTCACGCTGCAGTACCGGTGAGTCTCAGAAACTAAATAAGATTTGTTGCTAGGCGCTTTAAAAAAAAAAAAAAAAAAAAAAAAGTCGTTAAATCTAGCGACAAACTCACTAATTTGGCAACACTGTGCATCTTCATTTATTCAGCTACAGGCTAAGCCACGAGTCAAACAGAAAATGCACGCTGCGTTAATTGCATGTTAATAAAATTAGTGCAGTTAAAATGAATTTGCATTAATGCATTATTAACATGTTAATTTTGACAGCCTTAATTAATTAATTAATTAATTTTTTTGCAAGATTTACTAGCATTTTCTGTGTGAAAATTCTGATTTTCAAAGAAAATCTTACAGCCAATCTTTTTTTTTTTCAATTTAGTAATCCTTGGGTCAAACAGAAAATGCATGCTGCGTTAATCGCATGTTAATAAAATGAATGCCGTTAAAATGAATTTGTGTTAATGCGTTATTAACACGTTAATTTTGACAGCCCTAATTTATTTATTTATTTTTTTAAATTTTTTTTTTTTGCAAGATTTACTAGCATTTTCTGTGTGAAAATTCTGATTTTCAAAGTAAATCTTACAGCCAATCTTTTTTTTTTTTTTCAATGTAGTTATAGTCAGCGCTAGTGAAAAGTCAGTAACTTTTCCTGTTTCCCTTTCTAAGCTAAGTGGAGTGATATTCCACTAAGCATCAGAAACATCTGTGTTTTTGTGTACTGTATTCACGGTACCAGGGCAACTAATAGCTTGCTAATTCAACAGCGAGAATGGATGAGCGCTACGCTTTTGTTTGGTGGCAAAGTCTGATACGTGACTGGGACCAAGCCAGAGCTCCAGAAGCATATGGGCTTTGCTATATCGTGATTTGCCATAGCATCTCTTAAACGTCAGCTGTAGAATTTCATTGGACCGCATTAGACAGAACAGCTGGCCCAGCAAACTCTCTGGTCTTTATCACCACCTTGTGTTTCTCTTTACACCGAAAACCTGAAAAGCTTAGCAAGAACACATGCCTTTAGGGGCCCTTACTAGGTATGTGCATTTCAGTCATTTTGACTACTCGAGTAATCAGGAGGGTTGGTGCGAGTTCTGTTCCGTTTTGGTACATTTGTGTTTCATTACTGGACTTCGATCAGTGTGAAATGTTTTGAAGAATCAAATCACAGAAAAATCAAGTACTGCAATCAATGTGTATTCATTGCTACCACATTTGAATAGTTCCAACAGCTCTCAGTAATCTGTCATGTCGCACATATTGATCTGTTTCTGGTAAACACTGCTTAACGTAATAACAGTAACCAACTATAGCTAGTGAACTCTATAAACACAGCTTAAAATGAAGACATTAACAAATGGTATTGCTATGGATTTTCAGACGTCAGCAGCATTTATATGATATGGTAATAATTCAGTTTCATGGTTTATATAAAAGAACAGTGGTTGATTCCACCACAGTAGTGTTAAAGGGACACATATTTTACAATCCTCAAATCTGAGTGAAATATGCTATGTTTAAACAGAAAAGAAAATCTGTGTGTTATTATAATTAGATACATTTTAACTATTGGTGCATGGCTATGAGTTTAGACCCCCGCATTCACATAGCACCTATTTTGACACTCTTTTGACCAATTTTAACAATTTCAGTAATAACTCAGCATTGTTCCATTACATTATTATTCCATTTTCGTTGTCTCCAATCAGCCTTTGTTTCCAAAGTAGTAGTAACAAAGTCTGCTGCAAGTTGTTACATTAGGAAATTAGATTTTGATTACGCTAATTTTTTTTTTTCTTGTGAGAAAACAAAGACAAAATAGGCTACTTGGCTAATTATAGTAGAGAGCGAGAGAGAGAGAGAGAGAGAGAGAGAGAGAGAGAGAGAGATTAGCATGGCTAACAAGACAGAATATTGCAAAGCTAGACAGTACAACAGTATCTGCTAACACTTTCTTTTGGTGGTCCTCAATGCACATTCTACTGACTATTCAGTAAGTAACATTTTACAAGTGTTTGTCCTATTCTACTAACCCTAATACTAATACTCTAATGACAGTTAGTTGACATGTAGTTGCAAACTTATTAATACTAACAGGACTATCCAAATAAAGTGTAATTTAACTTAATTTAAAACAAATAAATTAAATTTGAAACAAATACTATATGTACAAAATTGAAACTGCTGTTCATGTTTACTAAGACACAGACGTAGACAATTCACTAGAGGTGTAACGATTCACTCGTTTTCTCGATGCATCAGTTACAAACCCTGATGATGCATATGCATCGATCTTGAAACATGGATTTTTGAATCGTGAATCGTCGATTTCAGACAGTAATCGATTTAAAACGCTAAGAATCGAATGAATCGCGATTTCTATACCGAGTCAATGCTTTCAAAATATATACACATTAAATTACTACAAGCACGAATTAATGGAGACCTTGAACAGCGTTCGTGCCTCACATCTCTCCTTCACGCCGTGCTCCACTATATTTACTGCCTGTCACAGGATTGCGCTCGCGCTCCGTTCGTCTCACGGACACATTTTTTGAGCAGCTGATGTGTGATCTCTCCTTAGTACTCGTGGCCAGTACTGCTAAAGTGAAGTAGTTTAGTTTTCTGTAGTTTTTCAATGGCTCTCGGTCATAACGTTGACATTACCTGAGCAGTCGAAGGCTGCGCATTTATTGCATGGACGGAGCAAAAATGTAAGTGTCTAAAGCATACGCACAGTTCTATTGAATGATTAATGTGTTTTCACAATGTCGTTGAAACGAATGTATGAAGAAAACAGCTAAAATAACCACAGTATTAACAAAAACCTTGAAATAAGAGCGCAAGGTTTATCTGTTAATCAGATGCACAAGTAGCATTCGTTGCTATAGGAAACAGACATCGGGCACTTTTTCTTTCAGAATCATCATTCACTGATGGAGAGGAAAAGTTAAATACCATAGCATTTTATTTTATGAAAATGAGATAAAGAAATTTTTGCACTGAAATATAAGTGATCTTGGCTTGTAGAACTTAAGATGTGCCAGGAAATGCCTAATATGGACAAAGACAGCTGCAGTTGAATAAAATGAACTGGGGAAACATTAAGACAATAAACACAATAAATAAATAAAATTCATGAATGATGCAGTGCTAATTGACATATCATTTATTACAGTACAGAAACGATAAAGTTTTCTACCTTATTCTGTGCAGGAAATTGAAATAATTGTTTGTAGTATATAAAACTAAAAAAAAAAAAAAAAAAAAAAAACTAAAAAAAAAAAAAAAAATTATATATATATATATATATATATATATATATATATATATATATATATATATATATATATATATATATATATATAGATTACAAATGATTTATTATTGTCCAGCAGTGTATTTGATTTATTTATAACAAATTCAAAGTAAGAGATAAGAAAATAATTTCTTGTAAAAAAATAAAAATAAATAAAAAATAATACATACATAAAATTATTGTATTTGACATTTCTGTCACTTCTGAAATGATGGCTACACACCTGGTGTGACAAAATGTTAGCCTATACATACTACTTTTAAAGCTCTTTTTTTTAAATCTTGGCGTACATAAATTTCTACATATGCCATGTCACACCATAGCATCATTAAACCAGCATCTAACAATGGACAAAAGTGTTCTTTTTTTTTTTTTTTTGTGTTTTTTTCTCTAACCTGTGGTTCTCTAACCATAAAGGCTGTTGTGTAATTTTTTGTTGTAAAAAGAATTCAGGGGAAGCATTTACATAATCCTGTGAATGCACTGAAAGAATGCAGAGTCGAATCGTTAATCGAATCGAATCAAATTTAATTGTGAATTGAATCGAATTGAATCGTTTTAAATTTGCAAAAATCTTTCTTGAATCGAATTGAAAACCTATGAATCGTGAATCGAATCAATTCGCTGTCTACCCAAAGATTCACAGCCCTACAATTCACACATCTCTCTCTCTCTCTCTCTCTCTCTCTCTCTCTCTCTCTCTCTCTCTCAAAATGGCCATATTTGAAAAAAAATCGAGTAGTTTGCATCATTGGATATAGCTGTCAGTCATTTAACATTTCTATCATAAAACACTTGACTAATATGAAATGATTTGCAGCTTGATCTTACCTCGCTCTCTTTCAACGTTAAACTGACGCTTCACTCTCAGCATCTGTGAATGGTAAATGGCATCCGTCTACTTTGATTTGATTGGCCATCTCAATCAATTTGACATTGACGAGCGCTGTTAGACGCTGAGGCTTTGATCTGAAGCGCCTAGTATGTGCGCATCCGTAGACTAGCGCAAGTTAATTCTCACACTTTAAAAGTATTTATAGCTCCTCACAGGCTGTGTAACTATGAGACGTTACTACCTCAAAATGTACGTCAGTATGCAGTTTTCCCTATTGCTCGCGTGCCAGCAATTATAACTCTGCGCGCCACTGTTGACACGCGGGCCATAGGTTGCCGACCCGACATAGACACATACTCTCCAGTCATGGGAGCCAATCACCACTCTGAATTAAGGCATATACCTAATATTTCGTGACATTGCTTCAAAAACAAAATTGTTCAGAAAAACGCAAAAATAACAAATTTCCACTTGCTAATAAAATACGAGTTATATTAATATTTTCATCAATGTAAAGTCTATACAGTCTACATTTCTCAAAAAATGTGTTTTAGGGTTTCATGACCCTTTAATCTGTGAAGTGTCACATGTGACAATGCCTTTTTGTTTTTTTTGTTTTTTGGCAAAATGATGTACAATTTGAAACAGCCTTATATCTTGTCTATAACACACTGAAACAGCTTAAACCCATCTACCCTGGTTGTGTCAAAGTTCCCAAAAAGATTAACTCAATGATCATTTTTTCCTCATCCATTTGTCCTGCTGTTGGAAGTATGAAAAAATTACATCAGAAATAAAACTGGGTATCTGTCTGCTGTTGTTGTGCCAGAGTCTTTTTTTTTGTTTTTTTTTTTGCTTTTGACCTGACAGGACACAATGTCCCGTTCACATCCAGTGTAGACAAAGTGTTAGTGACGGGAGTGCGTGTGTCACAAAATTCTTCAAAATTCTTCATTTAGTGCGTCATTTAAAATGCTGTCTTGGTAGGCAGCTTAGTAGTTTTTCATACAGAGCTAATTTTGAAGCAGTCAGAGAAAAGCCATTTAGACAGACAGAGAGACTAAACACTGAGATAAGACAAAAGCGAACACTAAAATAGGGTACTGAGTCACCCCTGAATAAATCACTTGAAACTTTCCAGCCTTCCTTCACCTCCAAAGGGTTTCTTGTTTAGCCAGAAAATGTATTTGCCTCTGCTTTCAATCCGTGACATATGTCAAAATTAACAGCACGGCTCGCTGTTTATCTCCATAGCAGGGTGGAAATGCAGTTGGCTACATTAATCTCTTCTTGGGCGGCACTGCTTAGAAGACTAAAGCTGGTGCTCTAATAATGAACAACAACAGGACTGAGTACACTTGACGTACCATTAGCTGTCCTTTCCTTTCATTATAGCTAATAAATGTGCTTTGTATTAGGGGGAGCCAGTACTGCCAGGCACCGTGTGTGTGCGGGCAGGGAGTAAATGGTTGTGGCACTGTGGATCCTAATGGCTATAATGTGATACAGTGGGTTCATAATTCAGGTTGGGATGCAGGGTGATTAAATCTTCATTACTAGCAGACTGTTTCCTCTCCTGTAATTTATATTACTCTTTCTTTTAAATGATGGATGGAGCCAAGAAGTTTATGGCTACAAAAACAAAGCATGAGAATCAGCAAATCCAGCTAAGAAGAAAAAAAAAAGAGGATGGAATATTTGTAATTAAAATTACTTGTGATTGTTCTAGGAAAAGCACAACAAAAGCTAGTGAAAATTTCCAACTATAGGCTAAATAAACTATTCTGTTATATATGGAATTGAATAAACTGTGTGTAGGGAACACTTAGCTCATAATGTTTAAACATGACATAAAGTTCACATTATAGCACATTTGGTCTGGTCTGTCAAGCCTGCCAAAGCTTGGCTCCTCACTGCTGTTTACTCTTGCCTCTTGGCTGTTTGACACAGAGGTGAGGTGTCAAAATGGCAGTCTGGGTACACAACCTGCACTGATGACATCAAGTCAAGTTGTTCTCATTGGCAAGTCTTTCAAAAAAAGCAGATTACTCGCCAACAGGGAACTCAATTTAAGTTTTCATTTTACTAGGGTGACCATACGGGCCATTTTTATGGGACGCGTCCTTGCCAGGATTTCTATATTGCCTAAAATATCCAGGTTTTGGCTGTTTGCACTGTGCAGGTAGATCGTTGTGTGACATTCATGAGAGCTACAGAGAGCAGAGCAGACAGGTCCTTATGCTTTTGAATCGCTCTCGCGCCTACCTTGGTGTCTTTTTTGTTTTGTGTATGGCCACTCTACATTTTACCAAAGGTGCCCGGTATTGAAAAAAAAAAAAAAAAAAAAAAAAAAAATCATATAAAAAGACAGCTTTTATACCAGGTACAAAAAATTAGCCTGAACTATTGAACTCACTCGCTTTATGTCTTTTCCAAATGTCTCACTGAAGCTGGTCCCCAAAATCTCAAACTGGACGTGGGAATTTGATCCATTGTCCATGAAGTCCATAATTCCGGTGAGACCAGTTATACGGCCCTGTGGGAACAAAACTGTCTGAATCAATACACAATAAAGCGACACAGTAAAAGAACTGAGCCAGATCAAAGTGCAATGTGCTGTACCCTTTATGCACTGAATTTTACCAATTACAATTTCAAACCTTTAGGCTTCCTTGGGCTTGACAATAAGAATGGCCATATGGTCTGGGGACTCTGTGAAAGAGGTTTGTATCAGTTGGCATTATCGCCATTTTCCCAGTCGGGCCAATGCTGCATTATAAGGGTGGTCATACATCTAGAACAAGTTCTTGTTTTTAGAAACAGCTGTATCTCAAGTTTTTTGAACATTAATTTAAAAATTTAATTTACTGATTTAAGTTGCACAAACTACATTTCATAATGTGCTTCATAGAATATATAACATGTCACAGTAAAAGTTTAATTTGAGTTGAACATGAACAGGACACATGATAACCTTCAGTATGCTAGTCAGAAAATAATAGATACAAATTACTGGGTCTGATGGATTCTCTGAATGATTTATTAGTATGATTCAAACCAAAAACTCTCTTTTTTTTTTCCTAAATTGGTTTCTTAGTTCAACCTTATTCCTTTGTGAATTGAAGTACACTAGTCACACCATTGTTGCTGTTCAGATTCATGCCTCAACATATGATGTCACAATGACAAAACTATACCACTTATACAGTAATTCCATGATGATCATGACAACACTTTTCTGTTTAGTGATGTGACAAGTATCAGTATTAGACACCTTGGGAGAGAATGGGTTTAAGTGTAAAACAATAGAAAAAATACTGACGTTAATGGGGCTGCATTAACCTTTTTTTCTTCACTTTGTGAATTTTAAAAATAGTGACACATAATTCATAATCAATGGCTTTCCATCATTTTGACAGATAAAAATATATCTTGCATGCTGTGCTTTCTTCACACAGTAAATGATGATGGGGAATAGAAAAGGTGAGGAAAAGCACCTCTATGGAAAAAGACAGGGGGAGAGACATTATAGAGGATTTGGGGAGAGAAAGAGGAGATTCAAGATGTAGTGCATTGGAATAATGCTCATTAACTTCTCAGGCAACCTAGACTTGCAAACATGCAAAATTTATCGGGACATCGTAACAAACAGGACAGAGGTGTCATGTTCTATTATTTTATTTATTTTATTTTGTTTTATTTTATTTTATTTTTGATTTATTTTATTTATTTATTCATTCATTCATTCATTTAACAAATTAATAAACATTTACAAATTCAAAATTCAAAATATGTTAAAATATATATTTTAACATTTACAAATTCAAAATACTTTAAATTCAGTAAAGAGGTGACTTTGTGACATATTAATCTTCCATTTGCCACATGTCTTCTCAACATAAAAATTCAAAGGTCAGAGTTCAACAATCATGAATTTTTACACAAAGCGATACACAAAACATATATGCATTTTGTGTGGATTCTATTAATCCAAATGAATAATTGTGATTACAATATTAAGTGAAATAATCAGAATCAGAATGAGCTTTACTGGCCAGGTATGTTTACACATACGAGGAATTTCGTATGTGTAAACACAAATCATTTGAATTTCTAGGGGGGGGCACAAATCAAGTTGGGGGCGGTTGTTTCGGGTGGGAAGCGTGCAATCTGTGATCGCATGCAGTTGCTGACGCTCTCTGAAGCGTGCAATTGCTTTCTTATGTGCGCTGTTTTATCGTTTTCACTTTCGCTTTCAAAATCAATCACATTCAGCAAGGAGGGGAGGGGATGGAAAGGGGGGCACACTAACTCGTTTGGGGGGGGCACGGCCCGCGAATGTCCCCCTTGGCGCCGGCCCTTAGTGTTGTGTGTTCCACGTTTGATATCAAGTGTTCATGAGATGGATTGCCTGAGGGAAGAAACTGTTCCTGTGTCTGGTTGTTCTGATGCTCAGAGCTCTGTAGCGTCGACCAGAAGGGTAACAGTTCAAAGAGGGAGTGTGCTGGATGTGAGGGGTCCAGAGTGATTTTGCCAGCCCTTTTGCTCACTCTGGATAAGTACAGTTCTTGGATAGTGGGGAGGGTTGTACCATTGATTCGCTCAGCAGTCCGGACCACCCTCTGTAGTCTTCTGAGGTCAGATTTGGTAGCTGAGCTGAACCAGGCAGTTATTGAAGTGCAGAAGACGGATTCAATGATGGCGGAGTAGAACTGTTTCAGCAGCTCCTGTGGTAGGTTGAACTTCCTCAGCTGGCGAAGGAAGTACAGCCTCTGCTGGGCCTTTTTAACAATGGACTCAATTTAATCGTCCCACTTCAGGTCCTGGGAGATGGTGGTGCCCAGTAATCTGAATGACTCCACTGCAGTTATAGTGCTGTTTATGATGGTGAGTGGGGGGAGAGCAGGGGGGTTTCTCCTGAAGTCCACGATCATCTCCACAGTTTTGAGCGTGTTAAGCTCCAGGTTGTTAAGACTGCACCAGACAGCCAGCTCCTTAACCTCCTGTCTGTAAGCAGACTCGTCACCATTCTGGATGAGGCCGATCAGTGTGGTGTCATCTGCAAACTTCAGGAGCTTGACAGAGGGGTCTTTAGATGTGCAGTTGTTGGTGTAGAGGGAGAATAGCAGTGGGGATTGAACACAGCCCTGAGGAGCTCCAGTGCTGATGGTGTGGGTGCTGGATGAGAATTTTCCCAGCCTCACTAGCTGCTGCCTGTCTGTCAGGAAGCTGGTGATCCACTGACAGACAGAGGTGGGCACGGAGAGCTGAGTTAGTTTATTCTGAAGGCTGTCCGGGATGATGGTGTTAAAAGCGGAGCTGAAGTCTACAAGCAGGATCCTCACATAAGTCCCTGGTCTGTCCAGATGCTGCAGGATGAAGTGCAGTTCCATGTTGACTGCATCATCCACAGACCTGTTTGCTCTGTAGGCAAACTACAGGGGGTCCAGTGGAGGCCTTCAGATAAGCCAAAACCAGTCTTTCAAATGATTTCATGGCCAAAGACGTTAGAGCCACAGGTCTGTAGTCATTAAGTCCAGTAATTTTGGGTTTCTTTGGGACGGGGATGATGGTGGAGCGTTTTAAGCATGAGGGGACTTCGCACAGCTCCAGTGATCTGTTGAAGATCTGTGTGAAGATGGGGGCCAGCTGGTCAGCACAGGTTTTTAGGCAGGCTGGTGTAGAAATTGTAAATATATATAAGTAATATATATAAGGGAAACAAGTCAATTTAGCTCAAAGGAAATCATTTATGATTTTATAGGGAATTTGAACAGAATCACTGTTTCACGGCTGATCACTGAGTCGGCAGCGAGTCACTGAACGAGCCGTATAACATCAACTCTGCACTGGATATTACAATCCAAAATATAGTGAAAACACTATTAAATAGCACAGTAACAAGATCGGCAGATTAAGACATTAACTTGTAAGCACAAAACACAAGATACTTCTCTTTTCAATATAAATAAGACTTTATTTATATAAACCTAAGACATGTAAACTAATCTAATCTAACACATGAACACACGCATTCACACATTCACACGTTGCAGAAAGAGAGGAAAGGATGAGTTTACAGAATGAAAATGTGAAATCCCAAGTTTACAGCAATATGTGCAATTGCCTATAGACCTGAACCATCAATCATTTGACCCTCGCATTGAGTTTCTCAATGAGGTTTAAATTTATATTAAACTGCACCGACTCAGCAAAAGTCTGGAGGTTGTACTTGCTTGTGTTGCCTTAAGGAATTCCCTTGTGTCCTTGTTGTCTTTGGAGAAAGGGGTTTCCCGAGGTTGCTGATTGGCTGAGTTCAGTGGTCTTTCGTAGTAAAGTCTTGGGCGTTGGCTCTTGATGCGGTGTTGGTCTGGTTGAAGTTTGGGCGGGTGCAGTCGGAGCTGGACTTTGCGGCAAACTTAACTTAACAAAACTCTCACGGAAAGACAAGAAATTAAAGTAAAAGAATAAAAGAATGTAACGAGACTAGGTGGGTTTTCTTCTCATTGTGTTGGCAGCTGGCACGTAGGCCAGAGCACGCTCAAAGAGCAGTGTCAAAACGCGGTGGCAAAAGAGAAGAGATCTGAGAAAACAGAGGAAGAGCGAAGAGGGAAGAGGTGTCCTGAGTATTTAAACTCGGCTTCTAGACCATCCTATCTGGACGTCTTGACCAATTAGAAATGATCTTGGCTCGTGGTGTTGTATGTTTCTCCTCCCCATTCATAAATCTAACATGTTATCTTATCAGTCATATGGTCCAAATTTTCCCGCTCTTACAGAGTACAATTTTGGACATGATTTCTCTAACAAGACTATGGTACATTTGACAAAGAATTGATTGGAAGAAACATTTAAAGCATGATTTTTCAAACTCATACATACCACACAAGGATATGAACTCTTAAACTATTCCCTAGTTATTAAAATACATACATAATATGTGATTAAAACATGATGGTTAATCGTGTGGGTTACATACATGATATGGGGTTATGCATAAACATGATAAGTCCTTTTAAGATGATTTTGGTGCATCTATATGTGAAAAGGCAGTTTCTGTACCGTTCTGTGAAGACTAGAGAGGTTAAAAGGTCTCTTAAGGAATTTCAGTCTCCTTCTTTGTAGAGAGCTGGGTTGACCCACCCAATGAAGTCTCTAGCTCGTGATTTCGATCACAGATTTACAAGTGACAGCCATATCTTTGACCATCAGTCCTGATTACTTGCCCCAAATTTGATCGTCTCCTTCCTGAATTGGAATTATCAATAAGTGTTCTTTTGTTTGAATGTTGCAAGCTGTTCTGTGAAAGAGGTTTGTTGGTTTGCTTTCTTCCGAGGGCTGGAGCTAGGAATCTGATTTATGACGAACATCCTGTTGCAGCCTTGGGATCCTCTCTGGAATTTCGGCTCCTCATGTTTCAATGTTCGGATCGAATCTTAACTTTGTCTGACTCGTTCTGATCCTACACTGGTGACACACCGTCTGGACCTGGTGCTTTCCTTCTTTTGTTCTTTCTGAAAACCTGGTACACGTCATCTTCACTGATCTGAATTGCAGGTGTGGAGGAGAGCGGGGTTGCTGGAGGTGTTAATGGTTGTGTGGAGAAGTATTCAGGGCGAGTGTGGGGTGTTTTATCAAACCTGCAGTAGAACTCATTCAGATCGTCTGCCAGTTGTTGATTCTCCAGAGTGCTGGGGGATGGTGTATTGTAACTGGTGATATCTTTCATACCTTTCCACACTGAAGCAGAATCACTGGAAGAGAATTTGTTCCTTAGCTTGCCAGAATAATTTCTCTTTGCCACTCTGATCTCCTTTTCCAGTGTGTATTTGGCCTGTTTATACAAGACTTTATCTCCCTTTCTGTAAGCATCTTCTTTGGCCTGACAGAGCTGTCTGAGTTTTGCAGTGAACCATGGCTTGTCATTGTTGTAAGTTAGATGAGTCTTGGTAGGAATGCACATATCCTCACAGAAACTGATATAAGATGTTACAGTCTCTGTGAGCTCGTCCAGATCGTTTGCAGCAGCTTCAAAAACAGTCCAATCAGTAAGAGAGAAACAGACTTGTAAAACCCACTCTGTTTCATTAGTCCATCTTTTAACGGTTCTTAATACAGGTTTAGCAGATTTAAGTTTCTGCTTGTAAGTCGATATAAGATGAACCAAACAGTGATCAGAGAGTCCTAAAGCTGCTCGTGGGACAGAGTGATATGCGTCCTTTATCGCTGTGTTACAGTGATCCAATATATTACTGTCTCTGGTGGGACATGTGATGTGCTGTCTGTATTTTGGCAGTTCGCGGGAGAGATTTGCTTTATTAAAGTCCCCGAGAATGATCAAAACAGAGTCCGGGTGCCTTTGTTCTGTGTCTGTGATCTGATCAGCGAGTTTCTATAAAGCGGAGCTCACGTGCACTTGCGGAGGAATGTAAACACTCACGAGAATGAACGAACAAATCTTCCGCGGTGAGTAGAATGGCTTGCAGTTAATGAAGAGCGTTTCTAGATCAGAACAGCACATCTTCTTTAACACAGTTACATCTGTGCACCACCTCTCATTGATGTAAAAGCACGTCCCACTGCCGTGCAATTTCTCAGTTGATTCTGCGTCGCAATCTGCTCTGATCAGCTGGAATTTAAGCAGATGTAACGCGTTGTCCGGTATGGTGTCGTTCAGCCAGGTTTCAGTAAAACACAGAGCAGCAGAGTTTGAAAAATCCTTGTTTGTGCGGGAGAGCAGAAGGAGTTCGTCCGTTTTGTTGGGTAGAGAGTGGAGATTCGCCAGATGGATGCTAGGCAACGCCGTTCTAAATCCGCACTGTCTGAGCTTCACGAGCGCGCCGGCTCGCTTCCCCCGTCTGCGCGTCCTGAAGTGTTTGACCAGAGCTACAGCTCCGCCAGCTATAATGTCCAGCAAAACGTCCGAATAATCAAAAACCGGTAAAAGATTTTGTGGTGTGTTCTGCCGAATGTTCAGCAAGTCACCCCTGGTAAAACTGATCGTGTTTGAGAAACAAAAAAGAGGAAAAACAAACAAAAACAGTACAAACACTGAAGAGCAAAGCACTGTAGCTGTCATCTGTGGCGCCATCTTAGATAAACATTCTAAAATAAACATTTACATCATCAGCTGTATGTAAAATTGAATATAATCATGAAGTCCTGATTGGCATGGATTAATCAAGTCAAGTCAAGTCACCTTTATTTATATAGTGCTTTTAACAATACAGATTGTGTCAAAGCATTTAACAGTATCAACTCAATTTTCAGTTAAAGGCATTTCATTATTGAATTCAGAGATGTCATTGTCTAGCTCAGTTTAGTTTAAATAGTATCTATGAAATCAAATTGACGATAATCGCTAGAAATTAAGTGTCCCCAACAAATAAATTGGTTGACAAATAGCTACGTAACAAGCAGGTTTTATTGCAACTTATAAATCGGTGTTAATATTGTTAACAAAATCTATTAAAAATGTTAATTAAAATAAAGCTGAAAAAAAGATGAAAACCTAAAAACACTGCCTTAAAAAAAAAAAAAAAAAAAAAAAAAACACTAAATAAATACTACTTAAACAACACTGTTTAACCCATATATTTTGGTTTATTAGCCTTTTTAATAAAAGTTATTTGAAGCTAATTTATCTTGGAAAGAAATCTTAATGTTTTCGGTCACAGTTTATTTTAAGGTCCAATTTTTGCTATTAACAAACTATGAATTTTGCCTCAATAAACTCCTAATTTGCTGCTTATTAATAGTTGTTAAATTTAGGTATTGGGTAGGATTATAGATGTAGATTTTTATGGCCATGCAGAATATGTGCTTTATAAGTACTAACCAAACAGCCAATATGTTAAAAATAAGCATGCTAATAAGCAGTGTTGGGCACATTACTTTAAAAAAGTAATTAGTTATAGTTACTAGTTACTTCTCACAAATAGTAACTGAGTTAGTAACCGAGTTACATCATTATAAAAGTAACTAATTACCAGAGAAAGTAACTATTGTGTTACTTAAAAAAAAAAAAAAAAAAATCAAATATGTCAAAAAACTTGGATGCCCCAATATTAAATATGTTAAATGAATGAAATGGACACTAAATAGAATAAAACTATTAATATTTCTGTGGGACAATGTGAGAGACACCTATCAAATTCAATATATTATTGTAAATATTATCAACATATACATATATATACATATATATATATATATATACAGTGGGTACGGAAAGTATTCAGACCCCCTTAAATTTTTTACTCTTTGTTATATTGCAGCCATTTGCTAAAATCATTTAAGTTCATTTTTTTTCCTCAATGTACACACAGCACTCCATATTGACAAAAAAACACAGAATTGTTGACATTTTTGCAGATTTATTAAAAAGGAAAAACTGAAATATCACATGGTCCTAAGTATTCAGACCCTTTGCTCAGTATTTAGTAGAAACACCCTTTTGATCTAATACAGCCATGAGTCTTTTTAGGAAAGATGCAACAAGTTTTTCACACCTGGATTTGGGGATCCTCTGCCATTCCTCCTTGCAGATCCTCTCCAGTTCTGTCAGGTTGGATGGTAAACGTTGGTGGACAGCCATTTTTAGGTCTCTCCAGAGATGCTCAATTGGGTTTAAGTCAGGGCTCTGGCTGGCCCATTCAAGAACAGTCACGGAGTTGTTGTGAAGCCACTCCTTCGTTATTTTAGCTGTGTGCTTAGGGTCATTGTCTTGTTGGAAGGTAAACCTTCGGCCCAGTCTGAGGTCCTGAGCATTCTGGAGAAGGTTTTCGTCCAGGATATCCCTGTACTTGGCCGCATTCATCTTTCCCTCGATTGCAACCAGTCGTCCTGTCCCTGCAGCTGAAAAACACCCCCACAGCATGATGCTGCCACCACCATGCTTCACTGTTGGGACTGTATTGTATTGGTTTTCTCCACACATACCGCTTAGAATTAAGGCCAAAAAGTTATATCTTGGTCTCATCAGACCAGAGAATCTTATTTCTCACCATCTTGGAGTCCTTCGTGCGGGCTTTCATGTGTCTTGCACTGAGGAGAGGCTTCCGTCGGGCCACTCTGCCATAAAGCCCCAACTGGTGGAGGGCTGCAGTGATGGTTGACTTTCTACAACTTTCTCCTATCTCCCGACTGCATCTCTGGAGCTCAGCCACAGTGATCTTTGGGTTCTTCTTTACCTCTCTCACCAAGGCTCTTCTCCCCCGATAGCTCAGTTTGGCCGGACGGCCAGCTCTAGGAAGGGTTCTGGTCGTCCCAAACGTCTTCCATTTAAGGATTATGGAGGCCACTGTGCTCTTAGGAACCTTAAATGCAGTAGAAATTTTTTTGTAACCTTGGCCAGATCTGTGCCTTGCCACAATTCTGTCTCTGAGCTCTTCAGGCAGTTCCTTTGACCTCATGATTCTCATTTGCTCTGACATGCACTGTGAGCTGTAAGGTCTTATATAGACAGGTGTGTGGCTTTCCTAATCAAGTCCAATCAGTATAATCAAACACAGCTGGACTCAAATGAAGGTGTAGAACCATCTTAAGGATGATCAGAAGAAATGGACAGCACCTGAGTTAAATATATGAGTGTCACAGCAAAGGGTCTGAATACTTATGACCATGTGATATTTCAGTTTTTCTTTTTTAATAAATTTGCAGAAATGTCAACAATTCTGTGTTTTTCTGTCAATATGGGGTGCTGTGTGTACATTATTGAGGAAAAAAATGAACTTAAATGATTTTAGCAATTGGCTGCAATATAACAAAGAGTAAAAAATTTAAGGGGGTCTGAATACTTTCCGTACCTACTGTGTGTGTATATATATATATATATATATATATATATATATATATATATATATACATATATATATATAAAGCTTACGTTTGTAAAATGGCACAGTTTCTTTTTTTTAATATCTTACACTTAGCATCAGTCAGTAAAGCATTGTAATATGATATTATGATAATTTGGCATTATATGATGATAGAACTTTAGTATATAGATTAACCATGTATGAATGCATATTTGTCATGTTGACTGAACTTAGGACTGGTGGTGGTGCTTAAGATATTTTTTGTCATTTAGTGTTTCGATAAAAAAGGGAAAAACAAACTAAAAATGATACTCATAAGATAACAAAACTACTACGAATTATACTAGCAATATAAAATGTACTAAGGATTAATAAGCTGCTGGGTTCATGAATATTAATCACGTTGTCTGCGTTCGCTTGAATTGATTTGCTGAAATCAAAACAGAGATGATAATAGGTGAGCGCCAGCCAATGAGATTGTCGTTTGCATATTAGTTCTGCCCACAGTTCTTAAAATCTGAAGAATTCCAAAGGAACTCCGTTATTTTGACAGGAAAATACAACAGAAAATATCGTTTGCATGTAGCGCGTCAATTCTGCAATATTATGTAATAATATTATAATAAATTATAGTAACGCCACATTTTATTGTCAGTAACGGTAATGGCGTTGTAATGGGGGAAACAGTAATTCGTTTGATTACTCGTTACTGAAAAAAATAATGCCGTTAGTAATGCCGTTTATTTATAATGCCGTTATTCCCAACACTGCTAATAAGCAACTAGTAAATTGGTCCCTATACTAAAGCGTTTCCATGTTTTCTTTACTAGTCTAGAGTGGTGTGAGTTGCCAGCTCTTAAAAAAGCATCACCATGAAAGGCTTACAGCTTTGACTTCAGATCAACCAATGGTCTGAGTGTATGGGGTGGCAGAAGGTTCAGAGACAAATCTATCAGTGGCGTGTCACTCTCAGGGCCGATTAGAGGCTTTCTGCAGTTCTGTTTGGCTCATATAACGTTAAAAGGCCGTGAAATTGAGGAACACACACTAAACCGCTTGCTGCCCCTGGGAGCTCACAGAGACGCATCAGCTGCTGCGGCCACCGCACCAACTATTGCACAGCTTTCAGTGGCCCCTAAGAGAGCTCTGTGTGAGGGCAACCAACAGCTATCTCAGCTTGACCGCTGTGCAGGTGTTCAAGAGAAATGTGATTGCAGCCGTGAGAGGGGAAGGAAGGAAACAACCTTGATGAAAGCAATTTGCATTTCAAAAAGCCATATGTCTGGGACCTGATGTAAAGCAAAGGAAACTATCATCTTGTCACAGTTGCTTTTATTCAACTATTCTCCATCTTGCCACTTCTAGTCTTGCGTGCTAGATGTGATAACCCCCCAACAGTGTGACAGGCAGCTCTGAAAAATTCCTAATATCAAACACATTGTACCTTTTGGATCGTCTCCAGCATGGACCAGCCTCCATTCCAGGGCTTGGTTGATTTCCTGATGCAGTTGAGGCTGGCCATACTGTGCCACTTCCGATCTTCTAATTTCCGGTAGAATGCATTGGCCAGCATCAACACGCTATCATAAAGGTACAAATTGGACACCTGAAATCAAAAGAAAAAAAAAATAGTGATGCATTAAAATTATTTTTACTAAAACCAAAATAATGCTTTCATTTATACATACATATATATATATATATATATATATATATATATAATAAAATATAATTTAATACAGTGATGCAAATCAGAATTTTCATCAGCTGTTTTCAGAGTCAGATGATCCTTCAGAAATCATTCTAATATATTGGTTTATTACCAGTATTGGAAACAGTTTTGATGCTTAACATTTTTTGGAACCTGTGGCATTTTGTTCAGGATTCTTGGTAACACTTTACAATAAGGTGTGATTTGTTAACATTAGTTAATGTATTAACTAACATGAACAAACAATGAGCAATGCATTTATTACACTATTTATTAATCTTTGTTAATGTTAATGAAAATACAGTTTTCATTGTTTAATCATGTTAGTTCACAGTGCATTAACTAATGTTAACACACACAACTTGTGATTTTAATAATGCATTAGTAAATGCTGAAATTAACATTAACTAAGATTAATAAATGCTGTAGAGGTATTGTTAATTCTTAGTTCATGTTTACTAATGTTGTTAACTAATGTTAACTAATGAACCTTATTGCAAAGTGTTACCGGATTCTTTGATGAATAGAAAGCTAAAAAGAACAGCATTGATAATAAATAAACATATCGGAATGATTTCTGAAGGATTATGTGACACTGAAGACTGGCGTAAAGGCTGATGAAAATTCTGGTTTGCATCACTGAAATAAACTACATTAAAAAAACATTAAAAATCTTTTGAATGGCATTGTGTGTGTGTGTGTGTGTGTATATATATATATATATATATATATATACACACACACACACACACACACACTTCACATAAATCTTATCTATATATCTAAATAAAAATAGACTATAGATATACAGTATATGATCCAAAGTAACTAGTTCCCCTTCAGTCGGTCACTACGAGTGTCATGAATCTGGTCCATGGACCTCCATTTGTTCACCACCAGAGGTCACCCTTCCATCACATTGACTCTCACACCACACACTACCCCGGACTTCATTTCCCAGCAGCCATTTCCCTAATCACATGCTCACACCTGATACCCATCTCGCAATCACACACACTACTTAAGCCATGGACTTCCTCAGTCAGATGGCCGAGTATTGTACGCAAATATCCTAGTGATAGCTACCCTACGAAGCCCTCTGAGTTGTCTTAGTCTTGCCTTGCCTGTTTTCTCGTGTTTCGATTTCTGCCCGTGTTTCCTGGATTAACCCTTGCCTTGCCGTTCAGACTCTGTTTGCTGTGTACCTGGATTTACTCTCTCTGCCTTGCCCTGTTGGATATTGTTCGCCGATCATCGACCCACGCTTGTTCTAGGATTACTCTTTGTCTTGTCCCTGCCATACCTGTTTGCCGTTGTTTGACCCTGCCTGTGATTTGACTATGTTTCTAAATAAAAGCTTGCATATGGATCCGTACGTCTCACGTCTCATCAGCCGCGTAACAGAATACTCGGCGACACAAGGATCCAGCGGCTTTTCGAAGGAACCCTGGTCAGGTATGGGCCCATTCAATCAGCTGCTCGATCTGCGACAAGGGAGTTTAGCCATTGAGGAGTACGTCTCACAGTTCTGTGAGTTATCTAATAGGGTGCCTTTTGATGAGGTCGTACTAAAAGACATTTTTCGTTTTGGACTCAGTGAGCCCATAAAGTCATGGTTACCAGAGGGGAAGTTTCATTGCAGTCTAAAGGACTTTATAGACTATGCTTTGCTGTGCGCTGGCTCTTCATTTACTGTGGGTGTCGTGGAAGAGGAACGCGACACCACGTCTATGACTGAGATGGCAGCCGTAGCAGAGCCCGTTCACAAAATGGCGGCCACCACGACGTTCCGTGATGTCACAACTGTCATTCCTGAGCCAAGTCACGTCACAGTTGATCTTAAAGAGCCAAGTCAAGTTATGGATGTTCTCCATGAATCAATCTTCATGAGCAAAGTCAAGCCACAGTTGATCTTCATGAGCAAAGTCAAGCCACAGTTGATCCTCATGAGCAAAGTCAGGTCACCATTGATCTTCATGAACCCAGTCAAGCTACCGTTGATCGTCATGAGTCAAGCCAAGCTACAGCTGATCGTCCAGAGTCACAGCACGTCATCGCTGATCGTCCAGAGTCACGGCACATCACTGCTGATCGTCCAGAGTCACAGCATGTCACTGCTGATCGTCCAGAATCACGTCACGTCTCAGCTGATCTGCCAAAGCCTCGTCACGTATCAGCTGATCTGCCAAAGCCTCGTCACGTATCAGCTGATCTGCCAGAGTATCGTCACGTCACGCCAGAGCCTCGTCACGTCACAGCTGATCCGCCAGAACCACGTCACGTCACCGCTGATCATCCAGAGTCGTGTGACGTCCTGTCCACCACACCCAGATATTCAAGGTCAGTGCTTCGATTTCGCAGTCTGGTATCCAGTGTGAGGGATACACCACTGATGTCTGCACGTGCTGCTGGTATCCCCAAACCCACTCACTCTAGCCCTCCTGTCCCTGAACTGAGTCCCCTGTCCGAAGCGCTCCCCATGATGGGGATCGTTTTATGTTGCATTTGGGCTGCATACACCACCACCGAACTGCCTGAGGTGGCGGCGTCCACTGAGATGTCTCCAGAGGTGGCGGCTGATGCTGCAGAACCTCTTGGGGTAGTGTCGCTCGCTGCTGTGTCTCCAGAGGCATTGTTGCCTAGTTCAGATTCATGTGTGGTGGTGGCGCCCAGCAAAGAACTCTCTCTCGTCCCCTATGGTACCACTGTAGAACCTCCGGAGGTGGCGGCTTCTGCTGAAGAACCTCTAGAGGTGTCAGTGGTATCCACCGGTGAATTCGCGCCCTGCCCTGTCACGGCTATGGAGGCCGCCTGTGAATTCTCTGCCTATCCTGTCACAGCCAGAAGGGCTGTCCCTGAACTCTCGTCCTGCCCTATCACGGCCACGGAGGCCGCTTTTGAACAGTTGCCCCATTCTGAACCAGCCATGGTGGCTGACTGTGAACAGTCTGTCCGTCTCATCTTAACTAATATGTCTGATTTTGAACTGTTTGAACTGCCTGTGTCTGTCAAGGAATCTAAACCTGAACTGTGTGTCCTGAACTCAGAAACCATTAATGCACTCCATTTCCGTCCCGTTACTCCTGTAATTTCCAGAGAGCCCACTAATGAACCTGTTATTTGCCCCACTAGTCCAGTCACGACCCCAGAGATCTCACCTGAGCTCCCTGTGGGCTCTTGTAGCCCTGTCACAGCCCAAGGACCCACTTCTGAACCCATAATCCTGCCTGTCGTAAACTCAGAGACTATAAATACACCCCAGGTCGGTCCCGTTAACCCTGTCACTGCCCTAGAGACCATTTATGAACCGTCTGCCCGCTCAGTTGCTACTAGGGAAAATATCAATGAACTTCTTATGTTCCCTGCCTCAGTCCATGAGGCCATATATGCTCTGCCTGTCTTTTGTGTCTCAGTTTTCCCTAGGTCCCAGTCTCTGCTGTGGGTTCCTGATTCGTTGTGGTGCTCTCCTGATCCGTCGTGCTGTTCTCCTGCTCCGCCGTGGAGGTCTTCTGCTCCGTCTGCTCAGCTGTGGAGGTCTCCTGCTCTGTCTGCTCCGCCGTGGAGGTCGTCTGCTCCACATTGGTGGGCTCCAGTTCTGTCTGCGCTACCCTGGTGGGCTCCTGCTCCGTCTACTCCGCCCTGGTGGGCTCCTGCTCCGTCTGCGCCGCCCTGGAGGGCTTCAGCCTCATCTGCGCCGCCCTGGAGGGCTTCAGCCTCGTCTGCGCCGCCCTGGAGGGCTTCAGCCTCGTCTGCTCCGCCCTGGTGGGCTCCAGTCCCGCCTGCTCCGCCTTGGTGCCCTGTTCTGCCTCGGTCCTCGACCTCTCCACTCCCAAGTGGACCTGGCCCTCCGTCCCTCCCTCTGTTCCGCCTCCGCTCCACCACCCTCTTGGATTGTGTGATGTTTGGAGCGTCTGGAAGCCGCTCCTTGGGGGGGGGCTATGTCATGAATCTGGTCCATGGACCTCCATTTGTTCGCCACCAAAGGTCACCCTTCCATCACATTGACTCTCACACCACACACTACCCCGTACTTCATTTCCCAGCAGCCATTTCCCTAATCACATGCTCACACCTGATACCCATCTCGCAATCACACACACTACTTAAGCCATGGACTTCCTCAGTCAGATGGCCGAGTATTGTACGCAAATATCCTAGTGATAGCTACCCTATGAAGCCCTCTGAGTTGTCTTAGTCTTAGTCTTGGGTGTGGTAGCATCGTTCGAGCCTGTTTTCTCGTGTTTCGATTTCTGCCCATGTTTCCTGGATTAAACCTTGCCTTGCCGTTCGGACTCTGTTTGCTGTGTACCTGGATTTACTCTCTCTGCCTTGCCCTGTTGGATATTGTTCGCCGATCATCGACCCACGCTTGTTCTAGGATTACTCTTTGTCTTGTCCCTGCCATACCTGTTTGCCGTTGTTTGACCCTGCCTGTGATTTGACTATGTTTCTAAATAAAAGCTTGCATATGGATCCGCACGTCTCACGTCTCATCAGGCCCGTAACAACGAGTCACGTCGGTGACCGACAAATGGGATCTCGCCAGAGAGACCAATCCACTTCGAGTGTAACTAAACAAGCCAATGGACATTGGCATGCGGTATTTCGCATCTGGCTGCCACACACCGCAGCATAGGTATAAGAGGTGTAACGGCCTGCATACCTGCCTGCTGTGTGGTTTTGTTTATTTTTGTGTTTCAGTGGGGCGGGGCTGCAGTTCGAATGCAGATGGAGGACACCTGGGCCCAGAGTCTTTACTCATTATAAAAGCTCTTTATCTTTCCACTGTAAGATTGGTGTGTGTGGGGAGTTTCTCTCTCGCGCATCACTCTTTTGTGTTATTTGTTTGCCGGCACTTGTGTTCAAGTATTATTTTGTTTGTTAAATAAATTTGTTATATTTTGGCTAAATCCCTGCTTTCCTCTTTTATTGTCATAATCTTTGAGCCGGGTTATGACAGAGGAAGCAGGTGCACCACATTAATTCATCTTTTCACTTCGGACCTGAGCGGTGGTGCATCACTACTGCTCTCCTGTTCCTCGAGTGATTGCTGAATGAGTGCGGGGTTTACGGCGCAGCAGCGGTGGTCGCGGTCTCACGGGAGGAAAAAAAAAAGATCCTCTTCGTGCAGACAGCCATCACCTGGAGTGTGCGGTGGCCAGCTCCCCTGCGTGCTTCAGCACTAAAAAAGCAATTTCTCTAAAAGAGCATTTCTCTAAAAGAGCAACACGGGTGATCGTGTCTTTTTAAAGATGTCTTATCACCCGTGCGTTTCTGGGTGTGGTCGTTTCCTGGAGCCTCAGGACGGTCACGATCACTGCCTCACGTATCTGGGCATTCAGCACGCTGAGGAAGCTTTTGTGGATGGTTCATGTTCTTCTTCTGGGGGCATGACCATCTCGGAGTTGCATAAAAGACTCCGCTATGTCAAACACTGCAGAGTTCCTCTGCCTCTACTGCGATCCAGTGTTCGTCCCGGCACTCGGTGTGGCGCTGCGTCCGGTGGAGTCAGAGGTGATTTGAGGATCATGGTGAGGGCTTCCCCAAGTGGAGTTCCTCGCCCCTCAAGCACTCCGCAGCCAGTGGAGCTGCCGTTGGAGCGGGCTGGGCCCTCTGCAGGACAGAGGGCACCACTCGTTTCCTTCGGTGCCCCTTCTGAAGACCAGATGTCGATCGCTGCATCGGAGGGCGAGCCCCCTCTCTCTGGGGATGACGACTCGGGTGCGTTGCCCACTTTGGGTGTGGTAGCATCGTTCGAGCCAGACCCAGAGATGACGGCTATGCTTTCCTGGGCCGCCAAGAATGTCGGACTCCTGTGGAATCCTCCACTGATCCTTCGAGGCTGGACGAATGGTTTCTCCGGTGCCATTCTTCTTGGAGGTGCATGAGGAGCTCACTAGATTGTGGAGGGCACCTTTCACTGCCTGAAACAAATCTTGTTGCTCCTCCACCCTCACCACTCTCGATGGTGGGGCCACTTTGGGGTAGGCGGGCATCCCCTCGGTGGAGCGGTCTGTGGCCATGCAACTGTGTTTAACAGACACGACCACTCTGCGAGGTGACCTGTGTCTCCCCTCAAGGGCCTGTAAGTATTCGTCAGACCTAACTGGCAGTGCTTACAGAGCTTGTGGGGAGGCGGCTTCTGCCCTCCACATCATGGCGTTACTGCAGGTCCACCAGGCCAAAGCCCTGAAAGACCAGCACGAGGGTGGCCACGACCTGGCGGTTCTACATGAACTGCGTGCTGCGACAGACCTCGCACTTCGAGCAACGAAGGTGACTGCACAGTCTCTGGGTTGTGCGATGTCCACGCTAGTGGTCCAAGAGTGCCATCTCTGGCTGTGTCTCGCTGACATGAAAGAGCAGGAGAAGGTACAGTTCCCGAATGCTCCCGTGTCACAGACCGGCCTTTTCGGTGACGCTGCAAACCTGGCGACAAGCGCAAGTGAAAGAGGCCCTGAGACGGGTGACCCAGAGATGGAGGAGACTGCTCATCGGGAGATGGTGACTGCACCACTCCCTCCCCCGGAGGAGGGCCGGGTGGATAATCTTTTGTTTCGCTTTGTTTTTGTTCTTCCGCTGGCCCAGAAGCCAGCAGTACCCAAAACTTCAATAAAAGAGCGGTTTCCTCAGTCTCTGGGTCTCAAGACAAGGAGAGTTGGGAGCTGTGCATCACGGGATAACTTACCTCCTCCTCTCTTGCCAGCGAGAAGCGGTGGGTTGCCCAAGAGCACCCCTCCTTGCCCAGTCGTGGAACCAGGTAAGGGCTGTAACACTCCCCACTTCAAGTTGTCACACGCCGGGCTGTCACAAGCCTTGAACTGGGTTCCTGCATTTCCTCCCACACGAGGAGGAATCAGGTGAGTGTTACACTTTACACCCAGACCCCGCCCCCTGCCGTCACAGGCCAGGCCGTCACAGGCCCCGGGCCAGGTCCCTGTGTTCCACCACGCTGCCCCACCGTGGGTACGTCAATGGCCCCATTGGTTCCACTGGCACGGTCTCTCGGTGCCTGGCTAGCGCTCCCCAGTCCATCCCTGTGGCTCCTGCGGACCATCAGACTTGGCTACGCGATTCAGTTCGCCCGGCATCCCCCCAAGTTCAGGGGCATCCGGTTCACTTCAGTCAAGGCTGTCGATGCCCCTGTCTTGTGTGTGGAAATCGCAGTCAAGCTGGCGAAGGATGCGATAAAGCCGGTCCCTCCAGCCGATATGAGGTCAGGGTTTTACAGCCCTTACTTCATTGTGCCCAAGAAAAGCGGTGGGTAACGACCGATCTTGGATCTACGAGTTTTGAACCGTGTGCTTCACAAGCTGCTGTTCAAGATGTTGATGCAGAAATGCATTTTTGGGTGCATCCGTCCCCAAGACTGGTTTGCAGCAATCGACCTGAAGGACGCGTACTTTCATGTCTCAATCCTCCCGCGACACAGGCCATTTCTGAGATTCACGTTTGAGGGTCGGGCATATGAATACAAGGTCCTGCCCTTCGGGCTGTCCCTGTCGCCTCGTGTCTTCACCAAAGTAGTAGAGGCAGCCCTTGTTCCCTTGAAAGAATGGGGGGTGCGCATCCTCAACTACCTCGACGACTGGCTCATACTCACACAGTCTCGCGATCAGTTGTGCGCACACAGGGACCTGGTGCTCAGGCACCTTAGCCAATTGGGTCTTCGGGTCAACTGGGAAAAGAGCAAATTCGTACCAATGTAGAGGATCTCTTTTCTCGGCATGGAGTTGAACTCGGTCAACCAGACAGCATTCCTCACCCAGGAACGTGCTCAGTCGGTGCTGAACTGCCTCAAGACTTTATCAGGCAGGACGGCGGTCCCACTGAAACTCTTTCAGAGGCTCCTGGGGCATATGGCTGCAGGTGCGGCGATAGTTCCACTCGGTCTGCTCCATATGAGACCAGTTCAGCACTGGCTCCATGGCCGAGTCCTGAGGTGGGCGTGGCGACGCAGTACTCACTGGGTTCAGATTACACCGGCCTGCCGCAAAACCTTCAGCCCGTGGACAGATCCCTCATTCCTTCGGGCAGGTGTGCCCCTGGAGCTGGTATCTAGGCATGCTGTGGTATTCACGGATGCCTCGGCCACCGGCTGGGGTACCATGTACAACGGGCACGCAGTGTCAGGGGTATGGACGGGTCCCCAACTGCATTGGCATATCAATTTCCTTGAGTTGCTGGCATTACACCTTGCCCTGAGCCGCCTCAGAGGGCGCCTTCGGGGCAGGGACGTTCTAGTCCGTATGGACAAAAATGCGACCATTGCGTATATCAACTGGCAAGGCGGTTTACACTCCCGTCGCATGTCACAACTCGCCCGCCACCTCCTCCTCTGGAGTCAGAAGCATCTGAGGTCCCGTCGTGCCATCCACATCCCAGGAGTGTTCAATCGGGAAGCCGACGAGCTGTCTCGAGCAGCACTTCCAGGGAAGTGGAGATTCCATCCCCAGGCGGTTCAGCTGATTTGGAGGCGGTTCGGAGTTGCTCAGGTAGACCTGTTTGTATCTCCAGAGATCACCCAATGCCAGTGGTTCTACTCCCTAGCCAAGTCAACACTCGGCACGGATGCACTGGCACACAGCTGGCCCCGGGCCAAATATGTGCAAATATTTCCCCCAGTGAGCCTACTAGCACAGACACTGTGCAAGATCAGGGAGGACGAGGAGCAGGTCCTGTTAGTGGCTCCATATTGGCCCAAAAGGACCTGGTTCCCTGAACTCATGCTCCTCGCGACAGCCCATCCCTGGCCGATTCCTCTGAGGAAGGATCTGCTTTCTCAGAGACGGGGCACCCTCTGGCACCCGCGTCCGGACCTGTGGAAACTCCACGTGTGGTCCCTGGATGGGACGCAGAGGTTCTAGGTGACCTACCCCAGGAGGTAGCGCTCAGTATCGCTTCAGCTCGAGCACCGTCCACTAGACGGGCCTATGCTCTGAAGTGGAACCTGTTCGTCGAATGGTGTTCCTCTCACCACGAGGACCCCGGAGATGTTCGATCAGAGCCGTGCTTTCCTTCCTGCAGGAAGGGTTGGAGCATAGGCTGTCTCCCTCCACCCTTAAAGTTTACGTTGCTGCTATTTCTGCCCACCACGACCCCGTAGAGGGGAGGTCGGTGGTGAAGCATGATCTGGTCGTCAGGTTCCTTAGGGGGGCCAGGAGGTTAAATCCTCCTAGGCCTCCCTCCCTACCCTCTTGGGATTTGGCATTGGTGCTAAGAGCCCTTCAAACTGCCCCCTTCGAGCCTTTGCAGTCAGTCGAGTTGAAGTTTCTTTCTATGAAAACCCTACTCCTGACTGCATTGGCCTCGATTAAGAGGGTGGGGGACCTGCAGGCATTTTCGGTCGACGAATCGTGCCTTGAGTTCGGGCCGGCTGACTCCAGTGCAACACTGAGACCCAGGCCCGGCTACGTCCCCAAGGTTCCTACCACTCCCTTCAGGGACCAAGTGGTGAACTTGCAAGCGCTGCCCCTGGAGGAGGCAGACCCAGCCCTAGCTTTGCTCATTCCTGTACGCGCACTGCGACAGTACGTGGATAGAACTCAGAGCTTTAGGACCTCAGAACAGCTCTTTGTCTGTTACGGAGGATAGCAGAAGGGGAAGACTGTCTCCAAGCAGAGGATGGCCCACTGCATAGTGGATGCCATCACCTTGGCCTATGAAGAACAAGGTGTGCCCTGCCCGCTCAGGCTGCGTGCTCACTCCACTAGGGGTGTCACATCATCCTGGGCACTGACTCGTGGTGCCTCACTAGCAGACATTTGTAGAGCTGCGGGCTGGATGACTCCTAACGTGTTCACTAGGTTCTATAACCTACGTGTCAAACCGGTTTCCTCCTGTGTTCTCACCTCAAACGGGTAGTGGCACTGAGAAGCCCAGTTCAAAGTCGCCTTGTGGTGTCTTTAACGCCTAATTCTCCAGAGAGTTCCTTAACCAGGCAAACCCTGTCGAGTCCTCCAGGCCTTTCAGCCAGTGAATTCCTGAAATCTGGTGTGAGGCTAGTGTGAGGCTAGTGCCCATATGAGTGACCCAAATATGTGTATTTCCACGGTGCAGCTACTAGAGCCGTGTTTCCCCCGGCAGACCGCGTTCTGTCATCTCTAAATGATGCAGCCTGAGCCATCTCAGAGACTTCCATATGGGCCTACGGGGTTACTTCACATGAATAAATGCCACTTAACCCCCTCTGGGAGGAGGTGACTCTGCAGTGTGCCTCTTCCAAATGGAAGGGCACGCTTTCCCAGTGTTATCTAAGTCCTACTGTTGGGTTGCTTGAGGAACAGCAGTAGTCGACCTTCTCTGTGTAGAGCACGGTCCTATCGTCTGCCTTATAGGATGGACCTGGAAGCCTACACAGGGCACTGGAGGGGGCAGCTCCTGTGGTGCTTTGGTAGGGATCCCATTTGTCGGTCACCGACGTGACTCGTAGTGACCGACTGAAGGGGAACGTCTCGGTTACATATGTAACCCTCGTTCCCTGAAGGAGGGAATGGAGACGTCACGTCCCGTCGCCACAGTCGCTGTACCACAGCTGAGCTGCCAGGTCACCGGCTCGGCTCCTCAGCGAATACATGAATTAATGCGGTGCACCTACTGTTTATACCCGCGCTGCGGGGTGTGGCAGCCAGATGCGAAATACTTCATGCCAATGTCCATTGACTTGTTTAGTTACACTCAAAGTGGATTGGTCTCTCTGGCGAGATCCCATTCGTCAGTCACCGAAATGACGTCTCCGTTCCCTCCTTCAGGGAACGAGGGTTACATACGTAACCGAGATGTAACTAACTACTTGAGTAGTTTTTTTATCCGATACTTTTTTACTCTAAGTAACTATTCACACTATTACTTTTGCTTTTACTTGAGTAAATATTTCTATAAGTACTTTTACTTTTACTTGAGTACAGTTTTTGGGTACTCTACCCACCTCTGCTTATAGGCCAGATTACTTACCAAAACTATTATTATTATTATTATTATTATTATTATTATTAATAATAATAAATTATATTTTTACAATTTTATTATTTTTAATATTATTTTTATATAAAAAAATATATATTTTTTTATTTTATTTTTTTTTTTCTCCAAGAAATGACCTTCAAAATGCAATTCAAGTTATGAGCTGTACGCTTCAACGATGCATACTCACTCCAGCACACTGTCTGCTGAATGTGCATCAGGAAGTGTCATCTGTCCATGACCCACCGGATTCAAATCAAACTTTCATGGCCATTTCTCATCCAAGTATGATATTTGCTGAGTGTTACAACCTGCTAGGTGTCAGTTATCATTCCAGCTGATGTATAAAACATAGTACCTGTCCCTACTGTACAGACAACCGCTTCCTGATCATTGATTGACAGGCATGCTAGTTGAGCTGACAGGTCCATACAGGAAGACATTTGTCACACTTTACTGGAACTGACCATCAGCTAATGCACATTGGAGGTATTAGCAAAAGCTGTGTGGATGACTCCAGTGATTTCTTGTTTCTGAAAGGCACACAAAGGTGGATGCTTGTGTTGACAGTGCAGATTTGCAGATGAAAAGCTGACAGGTTTGTCACTGCTCTGAACTAGTGGTTTGCTTGTCAAGGTGATTAAACATCAAAGAACATTTATCCCTTGTTTTCATGAATAATTGAGGTGTAAGCCCCCAGAGTATGTGCAGTGCAAAGCTCAGCCATCTGTTCCGTACTATGAACTAGTGTTCATGTGGGTTCAAGGGGTTCAAGCAGATATGTGGACGTCACAGCAGAGGAGGAAAACACTTGGACACAGTAACTGGGTTTGTGGATAATTGTACAATAAAAGGTTATCGCAAATGAAAATGAAATCTGTTTCAATTGTTACATACACACATACACACACACACACACATACATACATACACACACACACACGCACGCACGCACACACACACACACACACATACACACATATATATATATATTTAGTAAAGTCTTTCAGTACCAAACTAAACCTATGGTAATACCTGTTGAAAATTCAGCTTTGCCATTACAAAATTTATTTCACAATTTTACCATTTTTACTGTATTTTCATTGAATAAATGCAGCCTTGGTGATCATAAGAGACTTCTTTCAAAATTAATGAAATAAATAACAACATCTCAGAGAATGCATAAAAACAAACTATTGTGAAAAAAAACAAAAACAAACAAACAACAACAACAACAACAACAACAACAACAACAACAAAACTCTACACACTATAAAACACGTTTAACTAAAACTAAAACGATAAAACCCCACATAAGGGCAAGTTAAAAATGAACAAATTAGCAATAAAAGGTAAAAAAATAAAATAAAAAAAGAAAATTAAAAAAAAAACAGTTTTCGCTGAGAGTCTGTGTCCCCATGTCTTTAAAAGCTGAAAATCCCTGACTTAACTTTGCTTGTTTTAAGAGGTTGGTTTGAGACTGCGTATGGATTTGATCTCCTATAAAGCATCAGCAACTTGATGATGATGCTGTTTCTATGGTTACTAACCTCCAGCGACTGCAGATAGCCCTCCTGAGGGTCGCAGAGCAGTGAGGAGATACGGTGGTTGTTCCTCATACAGCTCACACTGCTATCCTTCCACAGAGGGAAAATCTGCCTGACGACGGTCATCCTTCCCAAGGAACTGTGGGCCAGCTCCATAATCTCAGTATCACTGATCTCCTAAACTCACACAGTAACAAAATACAAATAAATCATACTTCTTTATGAAACAGGTCGAATCACAGCTCATTTATACATTATATATTACATTGGTGAATAATCTATGTTGTTAGAAATAAAAAAGGTATATCTTTAGAATAGGGAACAAATTTTCACTAAGGGGGGAGGGGGGGGAATCATCATTATTAAATTAAATTTTGCCAAATATTTGAGGGTGCTATATATGGTTTGCCTGTATTATGCTGTTAGCTTAGCAGAATACTAACATCAAACTCAGTTAAAAACTAACTGTAGATCAAGACTCGTGTGCTTCACATTAGAAGTGCTTGTTGTCTGGTGCACACCAATATAGAAGGTTCCATATCAGTCACTTATACAGTTCCATTCCTTTTAGGATGCTGCCTCTGGATGACTATAGTGACGGGGAGGGGACATGTTCAGTTCACTTAGTTTTGTCATGGCCACGACCTATTAACTCGTGGGAACGTGATAATATGTCGTGGCCATGAGATATTAATTTGTGGGAACGTCATATTAACTTGTGGGAACGTGATAAGACTGTATGTCGTGGGCACAAGATCATTTTGTAGAGGAAACGTCATCCTTATGTTGTCCCCATGTGAAGTGAAATCGTGGCCTCGAGATGCTATGTTGAGGGAAAGACATCCATTTCTCATGGTCATGAGTTTAATGCGTAAAACCTGCATGACCATAGCAACCCAAGATTATCAGAGATGGATTTATTAATATTTTCTTTTGAATTAAGAAATTATTATATAAATTATTATAGAAATTATTACATTATTAAATTATTATATTAACCATGGGCTTTGGCTACCGGACTGTATTGCACGCAATGTAGACAGCATTCAAATCGGTTTAGTATGAATAAATGTTAAAGTACATAAAATAAAATAGGCCTACAAGAAAACATTTTTATCCTTCGCACAGTCTTGTAAGTATTTGTTTATTATTATTATTATTATTATTATTATTATTATTAGCCTATTGTCACGTTTATGATCTGTTTTGGTTTTGTTTTCCATGTGTTCAATGTTCTCGTTTTTCCCTGTGTTTCTTAATGCCCTTATATGGTATTTTTCCTGTTCTTGTTTAGTTAATTGATTATTCCTCATTTAGTTCATTGATTTATCCCCTGTACCTGTGTTTTGTAATAATCCTGTGTATTTAGTTCCTGCCTGTTCAGTTCTTATTCGTCTGGTCTACTTGTTACATTCCCTGTGTTCCTGTGTGTCTCAGCCCTGCCTTGTATTGCCCTGTTGGATTGGATTAAAGACTATTTATTTTGAGTAATTCCTCGTCTCCATGTTCCTCGTTCCTCCCCGCTGTGTGCACCGTGACAGAAGACCAGACCACAACAGTAAGCGGCGCCCCTTCTCCTCATTTGTTTTGTCGGTTTTGAAAATTTTTTGTTTCCCGCGAGTTCGGCGGGATCGCCGCGAGCGCTGCGAGTCCACTCGCCACCCATGTGTCAAGTTCACCGGGCGCGACTCACTCAAGCCTGCCGGTCGATCCTCAGTCACTCAGTCTGCCGTCTGTTCATCTGTCCAGCCCGCCGGTTGCGGCTAACCCAAGTCCACCGGCCGCTCATCGGTCAAGTTTGCCGGCCGCTACAAAGTCAAGCCCTCCGGCTGCGGCTCACTCCAACCCGCTGGCCACGGTTCACTCCAGCCCGCCGGCCAAGGCTCACTGAAGCCTGCCGGTCGATCCTCAGTCAAGTCTGCCGGCCGTTCATCTGTCAAGCCTGCCGGCTGCGGCTCACCCAAGCCCGCCGGCCACTCCAAAGTCAAATTTGCCAGCTGCGGCTTCCTCACGCCCCCAGGCCGCTTCGAAGTCAAGCCCACCGGCCACTCCGACGTCAAGCCCACGGCCGCGGATCACTTCAGTCCCAGAGTTCGCTCCTGTGTTGGCTCCAGCCCTGGAGTTTGCTCCAGTGTCGGCACCAGCCCCGGAGTTCTCTCCAGTGTCAGCTCCAGCCCCAGAGTTTGCTCCAGTGTCGGCTCCAGCCACAGAGTTCATGTCCATGGAGGCTCATCTGGGGCAGACGGCTTCTCTAGTCATGGCCACGGAGGCCATTCCCAAGTCGCCTGCTTCTCCTGTTGCTTCTATGGAATCGGCTCCTGAATTAACCCTGAGAGAGCCCCTGACTCCACGTCCAGTCCAAGTAGGGCTGTTGTGCTCACATCACACCCAGAGAGGGCCTCAGCTTCCGAGCCTAGCCCAGGAAGGGCTCCTGTTCCTGGGCCTCGAAGCCCGGTAGTTCCCAGAAGGAATTTTTTTTGGTGGACGGGGGGGGTTATAGGGCTCCGACCAGAGTGGCCAGGCCGAAGGATGAGGCCTAGGTCATGGAGGCCGCCCAGCCATGGCCTCCTGAACTATCTGCTGCGCCATGGCCTCCTGAGCTCCCTGCTCCATAATGGCTTCCTGAGCTCCCTGCTTCCTTCTCCGCCATGGCCGCCCGAACTGCCAGCTCTGCCATGGTCTTCTGGACTGCCCGTTCCCCCATGGCGGCCTGAACTGTCTGCTCCGCCATGGCATCTTGGACTGCCAGTTCCACCCTGGAGGTCTTCCCCCGTGTCCCTGTCCTGCACCAGCCTCCAGGGCGCCCACCCAGTAATGTCACATTTATGGTGTGATTTGGTTCTGTTTTCCATGTGTTTAATGTTGTAGTTTTCCCCCGTGTTTCTTAATGCCCTTATATGCTCTTTTTCCTGTTCTTGTTTAGTTAATTGATTATTCCTCGTTTAGTTCATTGATTTATCCGCTGCACCTGTGTTTTGTAATTATCCTGTGTATTTAGTTCCTGCCTGTTCAGTTCTTATTCGTCTGGTCTACTTGTTACGTTCCCTGTGTTCCTGTGTGTCTCAGCCCTGTCTTGTATTGCCCTGTTGGATTGGATTAAAGACTGTTTATTTCGAGTAATTCCTCATCTTCATGTTCCTCCCCACTGTGTGCACAGTGACACCTATATTATTGATTATATTTTTATATTAGTTTTTCCCCTTCATTTTGATCTCTTTACTTAATGTTCTGAATAGTTTTGTAAATATTAGCCTACTGTAAATGCTTGACATGCTAATAAAGCTTTGATTATTCTGACTGGAATTTTTACTGGAATGCAGTTTAAAGGTTGAATTTAACATGTATTTCATTTTATTTCAGCTAATTATTAGACTATAATTATAAATACTATAGTGTTTCATTGATTTATGAATCACTGACATAGTTTCATTTGTAAATGAAAACACAACACGCTCATTTATCATGACACACGGGCATAAATACAATCATAAAGTCAAAACTTTACTGGCATAATTGCCAGGTGTTTAGTATTTTCAAAATATATGGTAGCAAATACTAGCATAATTATACAGAACGTTAATTAGGTAAAGTGATGCACAAGTTGAAAGGGGAAATAAGCATATATAACAACAAAAATACAAATATAGCCCTAACAACTTAAAGGGGTGGTTGATTGCGATTTCACTTTTTAACGTTAGTTAGTGTGTAATGTTGCTGTTTGAGCATAAACAATATCTGCAAAGTTACGAAGCTGAAAGTTCAATGTAAACGGAGATATCGTCTTTTAAAATTCTGGCAGTTTAATGCCTACAAAAATGACTGGTAAGGGACTACAACGAGTTACTTCCCGGGTCCGTTACGTCATGAACCCAGATAAACTCCGCCTCCGGGAACACACAGCAAAGGGGGCTAGGCCATGCTGCGCTGCTTTAGAGAAGAGGAAGAGAAAACTAGGGGTGCACGTAAAAATCTATTCATATATGAATCGCGATTCTGTTTTCTAAAGATTTTAATGGATTCACAAGTTTCAAAACCAATGTTCTAGCAGCGGTTCTTAATAATGTTGCTCGCGTCGCCCTGCTCTGCATCTCTCTCTTTCTCTCTCTCTCTCTCATTCAGATCATCACCTCAGTGAATACACTTATTTTCACATACTATAGCTATGAGAAGCGTTATACATGGACGTGTGTGCGATTGTCATACTGAATTAAAGCTTTAATCAGAATAAAACCGTATATTCAAAGCTAACAAAAGCAGTAGCATTTACAAATAACAGCGTATCTAAAAGTATGAGACAACAACAAACAAAAAACTTAGGCCCACGACTAAAATCTGTGCTTGCACAGATTCTGCACAGTCCTCTTCACCAATTTCCTCTGCGTCTCAATCAGGCTCAAACTGATAAGCAATATAGATGACGCCCTTGTTTACAATATAACCGGAGCACATGCGGGATGTTTAGATGCGCACTAGAGGCGGTTTATCCAATCACAACACACTGGGCCAGCTAACCAATCTGAGCCCATCGCATATTTCTGAGGGAGGGGCTTCATAAAAGCAGGAAATGATCAGCGCGTTTAGAGGAGAAGGGACAGAGCGGTGTGGAATAAAGGCAAAATATTTGAAAAATAAGGTTTTGTTTTTTAACAAACAAAGTATTAACACGTTATACTGCACCCCATAAACACAATCAATTCTAGAAAAAAAAAAAAAAACAGTCAACCACCCCTTTAATATATTAATAATCATAATAATAGTAATAATAATAATATACAAATATTAAATTAAATGTTTAATGTTAATACATTTTTTTTTTATCCATTTCTGATAATCCTGGGTTTCTATGGTCACACAGATTTGTTTACGCATTAAACTCGTTTCTTCAACATAAGTCGTCATGACCACGAGAAATGGATGTCGTTCCCTCAACATAGCATCTCGAGGCCATGACTTAACATGAAAAGGAAAGAGAGAAAAGGAAGTGGCAAAAGAAAATGGCATAATGATTATTTTATAGCATGCAGGATATTGAGGAAAGAGGGACTCAAAGAAGAATATGAAACAATCAATATACAAGCAATTTTGAAGCCGTATCGGGAAGGCTGTGCTGGGCTTATAAACTCAGGATAACGAGGGGCAGACAGGTGCAGGGAATCAACTAATGATGAGACAACGAGAACAGGAACATGACCAAAAAAGGTAAAACAGGAACAGACAATGCCAAAACACAACACAGATAGTCCAGACATGTGACATATCGTCACCTCCAGGAAGGTGCTTCCTCGCACCGTAGAAACAACATGGGGAGGGGGTGGGTGGGAAGTAGGGAGGAGGCTCAGGAAGAGGACGGACAACCGGGAGAGAGCCGGTAGACAGAGTCCAGTGAGATGACGAAGGAGGGAGGAGCCAGGGAGGAGACAGGAGGGACCCGGAGCAGGTAGAGCACAGCAGGACCCAGGCCACAGCCATAACAGCGGCCCACGGTGGAGCCGACTGTGGAAGGAGCCATGGAGGAGGAATGGCTGATGACTCCAGGGGGCCGACCAATGGCGGTGAAGCAGTTGGTGGAGGAGCCCGAGGTGGAGATGGAGAGCCGAAGAGCAAGGGCGACGGGGAGGATCCGGAGGGCCCAGGCGGAGCAGATGGCTCCGGCAACCGTGGCGGAGGTGGGGATCCAGAGGACCGCGGTGGAGCCAGAGCGACAGAGGACTGAGGAGGGGCTGAAGGGATGGAGGAGCCTGACGGAGCCTGACGGAGCCGGAGGTACGAGGCGCAGCCGGAGGAGTGGAGTCCCGAGGCACAGGATGGTCGACGTCAGACCAAGGTGGAGCCGGAGGGAGGAGGGAGCCCGGCGGAGCCAGTGGACCGATGGGCCACGGTGGAGAGGAGGGAGCTAGGAGCCATGGTGGGTCAACGGGCCGAGGCGAGTCTGGGCCTCGGAGGCTGGAGACGGAGGTGAGGGATACTCAGGCCATGGCGACACTGGAGGATGCCAGTCCCATGGAGCTCGCACCATATAGATGGTGGGCTAAGGGCGAGCAGAGGGGCTGCCAGACGACAGCAGAGGAGGAGGCAGGAGCGGGTGGGAGGGTGTGCATTTGTGAGCCTCTGGACTTTCAGGGCTGAACTCAGGAATGGGAGCCCTCTCTGGGCTTAACAGGGGGGCCGGAGCCCTCTTTGGGCTTAACTCAGGAACGGGAGCTCTCACTGGGCTTAACTCAGGAACGGGAGCTCTCACTGGGCTTAATTCAGGAACAGGAGCCCTCTTTGGGCTTAACTCAGGAACAGGAGCCCTCTTTGGGCTTAACTCAGGAACAGGAGCCCTCTCTCCTTCAGTGTGGCACAGTCCCCACGCCATACTCAGCTCACCCTCAGCCGCGGTGCAGGGGGCAGAGCTCCTCTCCGCGCTCACACCATCCGCGGCTTTCTCCCTCGTGGCAGTCGTTGTTGCCGGCTCACACACTTTGACTGACGTCATCAGCAGCTTTGGATGACGTCATCATAGCTCTTCGGTCGCGGTGGGCTCTGGCTCTCCATCAGCGGTGGGCTCGGGCATGCGCTCCGCGCAGCGGGGAGATGGTGGGCTGTGCACTGGGTCTGGAGTGGCACTGGCGAGATCCCCCTCAGGACCACTCCACAAAGGCGGCGAAATTCGCTCGCAGAGCATCCTCGGACGATGGCGCTCTGTACGCGATGTTCAAACTGGCATCGTAGAATGCACAGAGCGCGTCGTCCGAGTAGGTGGTGAGGCTTGCGAGGACCAGGAACAGTCTGGTGTGGCCCTTGAGCGATTTCTCCCCCTGCTCCAGCAGGAGGAGGAGCTATTCCGGGTGAAGGAGGGGATCCATGGGGAACACAACAGAAACAAAAAACACTGAGCAAAAATGGAAAACAAACGGAGGGGAAACACACAGAATTAACTGTTCTGGTCGGGTCTTCTGTCACGTTCCGCTGGGAGCAAGGAGTGTGGAGCGAGGAAAAATACAATATCTTTAATGATTTAAACCACCAGGAAACATGGAGCACAGGGGTGAGACAAACAACAAGTAGACCCTACAAACATGAACTGAACAGAATGGGGCTTATAAACTCAGGATAACAAGGGGCAGACAGGTGCGGGGAATCAACTAATGATGAGACAACGAGAACAGGAACATGAACAAAAAAGGAAAAACAGGAACTGACATAGGGTCAAACACAACACAGACAGTCCAGACATGTGACACTGACATCTTTTGAGTGTAGAAATTTGAGACAAAGGAATTGTTTGAGACTGTGTTAATTTCATCATTGAAGATGACGACGAAAAATATTCATTAACAAACATTTTTTTCTGTGACTAAGACGAGACGTTGACGAGCTAAAACTAATATTTGATTATAAAAACTATGATGAAATTTATGCCGCGTCTTTGTTAACAAGACGAGAAGGGATAGAATGTCATTTGAGGACTACCGGACATTCAAAATACATCCTATAGGCTAAGTTAACGGCTAGTTATAGGCTAGTCTTGTCTTTCAAAATGTGCGGCCCTGTCATTGGATCATAAGGGCCCACATGAAAAAATACTATAGTAATTTATAGTAAATACTATAGTGTTTTTGAACCGCATATAGTAAAGTGTATTATACTGTATATATTATACATACATATATATATTTACAACACTTTGTTAATGAACGCTAATACTGTAGTATTAACTATAGTGAACTGATAAACTGTAATAAATACTGTAGTATACTTTAGTTTTTACTACAGTAAAATGTAGTGTATTGTAGTATAATATACCCTATAGTTGTAGAAAACTTAGTACATTATTGGGTAAAGTAATTTGTTCAAATTACTATAGTTGTTATATTACCACAGCAACTATACAATAGAATTACCACTACAAATTAATTCAAGTACTTTACTATAGTATGGTTCAAAAACACTATAGTATTTACTATATATTACTATAGTATTTTTTTCATGTGGGGGGTGTCGCGTTTGCATATCTAGTTTCAGTAAGTATGCTGCAGTGGACGGATAGGGTACCAAAATGCGAACTATCGATCTGAAACAATGGCCTCAGCACCCAAAGGGTTAGGGATAGAGTGACCAGACGTCACAATTCGTTGTCGATTAACTTAAAGTTAGTGAAGGCGTGATAGGCGAAATCGCGCTGAAGTGCTCTCTCTAGCGCACGCTCCACTTCTTCAGTTTTCATACAGTGCCCGATCAGTTCTCAGTGCTCAAATATACACACAGCAGTCCAAATGTCTATCGTGTAGAATATCTCATGTAAATACAGTTGGTTATGGCTTAAGTGACACCCATTTCAGGTCTTGGAGTCTGTACTAATGAGCTGATGATCTGAATCAAGTGTGTTTGATTAAGGAGACATGGAAAACTTGCAGTGTATTTATTTATTTTTTTTAACTGTTAAATAGATCATCTCAGACCAACAGAAATTTCCATTGGCTGGGTTATGCTGGACTATTGCTGTCAATCAGAAAAAGTAGTTCAGCTAGACTAACATGGTATGTCTGGTGATCAGTGATGGGAATAACGACGTTATAAATAAACGGCGTTATTAACGGCGTTATTTTTTTCAGTAATGAGTAATCAAATAAATTACAGTTTCCCCCGTTACAACGCCATTACCGTTACTGACAATAAAATGCGGCGTTACTATAATTTATTACAATATTATTAGAATTGTATTTTTCAGTTCATCTGAATGGATGAGCAGTGTAGCTGTATTTGACGTACCGTAAACTCTAGTGTGAAGGCGCACAGCTCGCCGTCGCTTTGTCTCACACACCCGCAAAGAAAGATAAAGAGCAAGAGAGTCTTTCATAATAACATGCAGAATTGACGCGCTACATGTAAACGATATTCTTTGTTGTATTTTCCTGTCAAAATAACGGAGTTCCTTTGTAATTCTTCAGCTTTTAAGAACTGCCAGGTTCCCTGGTAGTGGGCGGAACTAATGCGCAAACGACAATCTCACTGGCTGGCGCTCAGCTATTATCATCCCTGTTTTGATGTCAGCAAATCAATTCGAGCGAACGCAGACTACGTGATTAATATTCATGAACCCAGCAGCTTATTAAACCTTAGCGCGTTTTATATTGTTATTAGTAGTAGAATTCGTAGTAGTTTTGTTATCTTATAAATTGCCCCCCCCCTTTTATTTTTTATAGAAACACCAAATGACAAACAACATCTTAAGCACCACCACCAGTCCTAAGTTCAGTCAACATGACAAATATGCATTCATACTTGATTATTCTAATTACTAAAGTTCTATCATCATATAATGCTAAATTATCATAATATCATATTATAATGCTTGACTGACTGATGCTAAGTGTCAGTGGATAAATAGTGTAGATTAATGTACAATGTTTTATAATAATAATTTATTCTATTTAGAATCCATTTCATTAATTTAACATTTAATATTGGGGCATCCAAGTTATTTGACATTTGAACATTTTTTTTTTTTTTTTTTTAAAGTAACGCAATAGTTACTTTCCCTGGTAATTAGTTACTTTTATAATGATGTAACTCAGTTACTAACTCAGTTACTATTTGTGAGACGTAACTAGTAACTATAATTAATTACTTTTTTTAAAGTAATGTGCCCAACACTGCTGGTGATGCTGACTGACCAAAAAGGCTAGATATTGTGATTCTGCCCGCTGCAAACACTCCGCTCCTGCCGGGCACACTTTGAGGAGTGTGTCCGTGTTTGTGCTCCTGCTGCTGCTGAGGCACGGAGGCGATCACATGTTTCCCTAGACCTGGCACTCTCTCTCTGGGTTCGGAAGCCCGCGCTGTGGTCTCTTCTCCCTCTGAGTGAGAGCTCACTGATGAAGTTATCTTTCTCCAAGGAGATTGATGATGTTTTCATATGACAGACTGCATTTTTAGATCTCTCGTTTTCCCTGCCCTCGCTAAAATAAGGGGTGGGGATGCATGTGATTTTTGTGTGGTTTGTTTTGGAGCAGAGCACACACAGCCAGCTCTTGAGGGGGCTGGCTGTGTTCATGCTAAAAATCCCTAGTGTAATGAAAGCAGGTGTGCATTACCATGGATGTTTAGCTCTGCTCCCACTGGCATTTTCTTCTCGAGGGAAGAAAGCCTTATGCAATGTGGAATCGGGTGGCTCGCGCGTTGCCGAGGCGTGCATTACGGTCATTCATGATTCTTTATATTGTATCTTATATCATCTCATACTGTGTTTACTTGTCTGGTTGTTTGATTGCATTTAATTCTGAGGAATTAAATGATGTACGCTCATCTGGCTGGAGAAGGCTGGAGACGGGCACCCTTTCTCCTCCCTCACTATATAAATGCAGCGAGCTCTTGGGATTAATTTCTCGAGTAAGAGCACAGTGTTATACCTCTCTTCCTCTGAGGAGGTTGATGTGGTCATTAGTGGCTGCTGGGTGGGAGCAGCCCCAGCTGTGTTTCAGCTCCTCATTTGGTGAACATCGCTTCTTGTACTCCCCCAGAATATTTGGAGTCAGAGCGGCACTCACGGGCCGAAGGATTCTAAGCAGAAGTTGGATCTGCAGACCATCATTCTTGCTAGATAGTCTTTGGCTAGAACATTCTGACGCCTTGGCCCAGGATTTCTGAGGGCGGGCCCCTGTGGGGAAGAACGGTGTACACCTCATCATATGGTGCCTGTTTCTCCTTAGTGCCCTCAGGGGATTGGTCTGTCAACCTTGCCACCCACGGTACTTCAGGGCACAGCGGTCTCCAGCAAGCGCTTGTCTCAGATTCTGCCCAGAAACGTAGCAGTTCTGGGAGGCTCACTACCTCTTCAGAGCAGTTAGATCGGCCTTTCCCTGCCGGTACTCCGCTTCAAGACACCAAGCTAGCTGCTCTAAGTACACCAGAGGCCAGTCTCGAGAGACCGGTTCCCTTAGTAGGTCATCTGGCAGTATGAGAGCCCCTGCCAAATATATCTTATTGGGTCCTGCCCCGAGCAGGCGCTGGTTGTGTCAGTCTGAGTCTTCCAAGAAGATGACAGGTCTGAGGACCGCCATTCTCAATAGGAGACTTCGCCCAAAAAAAAAGTCCTGAAGCCCATGGCTCAAGACTTCTTAGGGCAGGCTCCTCTGGGGAAGAGCGGTGTACACCTCATCATACAGTGCCCGTCTCTCCTCAGTGCCCTCAGGAGATCGGTCTGCCAACCCTGCTAACCACGGTGCTTCAGGGCGCAGCGGTCTCTGGTGAGCGCTTCTCTCAGTCTCCGCCCAGAAACGTAGCGGTACTGGGAGGCTCGCTACCTCTTCGGAGGTCTCTAGAGAAGCTAGATCGGCCGTCCCCTGCCGGTCCTCTGCTTCAGGGAACCGAGCTAGCAGCTCTAAGTACACCACAGGTCAGTCTTGAGAGACTGATTCCCTTAGTAGACTATTTGGCAGCGTAGAAACTTCTGCCAAATGTGTCTCAATGGGTCCTGCACACTGTAGAAAGAGGCTACCGAATCCAGTAAAACGGCTTTCCTCTGCCTCATTTCAACGAGGTCATCAACACTCTGGTGGGCCCCGAGCAGGCTCTAGTAATGGAACAAGGAGTAAACACTCTTTTGAGGAAGGAGACCATCGAGGTGGTCCCTCCTCGCAACAGAGAGTTCGGGTTCTACAGCTGATACTTCATAGTTCCAAAGAAGGATAGAGGGTTGCGTCTCATTTTAGATCTGCGTCAACTGAAGCGCTCAGTCATACGACTGAAGTTCAGGATGCTCACTATCAAACAAGTTGTGTCTCAGATCAGGTCTGAGGACTGGTTTGTCACGATAGATTTAAAAGATGCATACTTCCATGTCTCCATCCTTCCCCAACACCGGAAGTTCCTGAGGTTTGCTTTCGGGGTCAAAGCATACCAATATCGGGTCCTTCCGTTCGGCCTTGCACTCTCACCCCGCACTTTCACGAAGTCTGTGGATGCTTCTCTGGCTCCTCTGTGACTCCAGGGCATCCGCATACTGAACTATATTGACGATTGGTTGATATTAGCCCAGTCGGAGCAGGTGGCGGTTCAGCATCGAGATGTTGTTCTCGCCTGCTGGGTTAAGACTAAACGGCAAGAAAACTGTGCTTTCTCCACTACAGAGAACCACTTATCTGTGCGTGGTGTGGGATTCGACCACAATGCAGGCACAGCTGTCTGTATCGAGTCGATCCTCACTTCAGTCGCGAGAGTCAGGGAAGGCCGGTCACTCAATGTCAAGCAGTTTCAAAAACTGCTGGGTCTGATGGCAGCTGCATCCAACGTGATACCAGAGGAATCTGCTAGGGAGCCACAGTGGTGGTTTCTTATGGCATACCAGATCCTTGTGTGGACCCTCCTTTCGGTCATTGCAAGCATTGTTAGGTCTCCTCTCACTACGGAGAGTTTTTGAGGCCTCCACTCACCAGAGCTCCACTAGGACAGCATCTGTGAGTGGTAGGCTCTAGTTGAACCTCCTTACAAGATGTCCGGAGTGTGGAGTGTAGTTAGGCCTCCTCTCGGTTTAGAGAGTTGTCATGCTGAGGCCTCCGCTCCAAGAGCTCGACCATTTTTGTGAGTGTCGTCAGGTCTCCTCTCACTACAGAGAGTTATTGAGGCCTCCGCTCGCCAGAGCCCCTGGGGGATGGAGGCTCCACCTTGAGGTGGTGGAGCTCATCTGGAAACAGACTTGGCTGAGGCTTCGTCTGTACGCCTCCCCAGATCGCACAGCTCCCGGGAGTTCTGGAGAGAGTGTGCCGGACAGGTAACCCCGGTCTGGCTGGGCTGAGCATGCTTCTCGGACCTAATTTCTCTTCTTGATGGCTCTCCGTGGGAGATTGCCATCAGGTGGGATCTTCTCTCTTAGGCAGGGCCTTCCCCCTGCCCGGAGTTTTGGAACTGTGGATGTGGCCCCTAAGGGGGCACATATCATAAGTTCCAGTCTCTCAACTGAAGTTGCTGAGGCCATTCTCCAGTCCAGAGCTCCCTCCACGTGGAAACTGTACTTCTTGAAGTGGACCTTCACTACTTGACGCAGCAACCTCCAGCTCGACCCAGTTAACTGCCCAGTTGGTTCAGTACTGGAGTTCTTGCAGGTACGGTTCTCCGCAGGGTTATCCCACTCCACCTTAAAGGTTTCCATGGCGGCCCTAGCTGCTTACCACGCCCCTCTCGGTGGTTGGTCTTTCGGGAGAGACCCACTAGTTACATGTTTCCTCCACGGTGCACTGAGGCTGAGGCTGAGGCCTCCGGCCAGGAGAAACTTATGCTAAGTGGTGGATCGGGATGCTATCCATAGCCTTGAGTCATCTGATCTCCCTTCTCTCTTGGGGGTCAAGGCTCACTCCTCCAGAAGTTGGCCTTAAGGACGCTGCAGAATGTCCACTCCGTTTACTTGTCAGATTCTATAACTGCAATTTGTGCCACACCTGGCTCCTTTTCTCTCGCCTTAGCTGTGCTCTTCCACACTAGGCAGGGACTTGCAAGTCTGGCGGCGTGGGCATAGTCGTTCCCAAAGCGTCTCGACGCAGCTCGTGTTCCTGAAGGGGAATGCCTCAAGGTTACCTATGTAACCCTAGTTCCCAGAGGGAACGAGACGCTGCGTCTCCTGCCATACTTTCGGCCTACCTGCGAGCACTTCCCTCATTCTACCAGAAGCTGCCGCTGTATCCACCGCACGTGCTTTTAAGCTTTCTGGTCTATACGTCACCCCGCCCGTGACGTCTCGCCCATCTATTGGACTAATTACACACGTGATTCAGAGCGTGGTCACGCTTAAAGCGTTCCTAAAGCGTCTCGTTCCCTCTGGGAACTAGGGTTACATACGTAACCTTGAGGCGTTTTCTTCCAATAAGTTAATATACACCCTATTATGATAATGCTGCCAATAATAATCTGAAAAGAAAGAAGCTTTTAATAAATATTTTTAATGTGCATGAATAAATCCAACCACCCCATGACAGATTTAAGTTTCACTTTCTATGATCCATGACCAACGGAGGAGCATCTTGGTGGCAAGGATTAAATTCTTTAGCAAGACTGAAACTGACACAGGCAGAGTGAAAGACTGGATTTTTCTTTTTTTTTTTTTTTTTTTCTTCCGATCAGGTAGGGTACAAGTAATTTCAAAACATTTCAGCCATTTCTAATTTGATTTTTGGATGTTGTGAACATAGGCGCCAATCCCGTGGGTGCTTGGGATCGTAAATACTCAAGATATTTATTCACTATCATTTTGGCAAAATTGATCTGGTAATCTATCCAATGCATACTTGTGTTTGCGCTCTGGAGAGAATCAAATGGTTTATTTTTGTCCAGTGCTTAGTCTTGTGAAAGTCCTCTCATTATAACAAAACTTAATGAGATCGCGATGAAGATGAGGGACATATTTTTAGTGATAATAAGGGCAGTGCTCTTTGTGTCCATTCTATATAGCTTATAATCCATTAAGAACTTTTATTTTTCGTCCACATACATGCTGCAAAGTTTTGGGAATGACATCCGCATATTTATGCGAGATTCACACTTGAAAGAGCAATGGACGGGGACAAAAATGTATGTGAAAATGTATGTGAATTAAGGTATAGAGCATCCTTTCTAAAGCACCCTCAGTATTTAATTCTGGAACCGGGCCTGGATAAAACTAGCAGTGTTTGAGAAGTTTTCACAGCAGCTCCTATTTATGCGATCACATGTGGAGTTTTATGTGGCAGTAAGCTATGCTTCAAAGTTGGAAAAATAACAGGATATTTCTTAATTACCTCTGTGAAAATCTCTATACAGTTAGAGTAACCATGCACATGGGCTTCTTCGAATACTCCTTGCATCTGTTGATTTCATCTTGTGTGTATATTTGGGTTTATTTAGTGCAAATCTCCAGTTTCATTGGCTCTGATAAATTAGGCCTAATAAACAAAATATGTTAACTACATTTTAATCAAAACATAACACATAATTTATCCGATTTGTATCTGTAAGGCGTCCAGTACACATTTTCCTTGTGTGTTAACGTCAGTATTTATGACTGTTGAACATCTGACTACTTGACTCTTGGTAATGTATTTTATCGACTATCGGCAAGATTCGACAATTCTGATTCGACTATGAAAATCTTTAGTCAGGGACACGCCTACTAGAATCCAAAACACGACTTATACTGGTGACCAGGAAGGCTGGTCATTTTTATCTAAGCTAAAGATTCCCAAACTTCCAACCCAGGCTCACTGGAAAACATGTCTGTGAAAAATAACATACCACCTACACTAAACCTAACTGAAAGTGTTAACAAAAGCAAATGTGAGAGAAAAATGCATTTGCTCATTTCACATGACTAATATCTAAATTGCAAATATATTGCTGTATCATTTGAGACAGAGTCCCTCCAAGTTCAGCAGCATCCACTTCAAATCAGTGAAGGCAGCCGATGCTCATGTATTGCGTGCAGAGATCACAGTCCTACTGGTGAAGGACGCAATAGAGCCAGACCATCCAGCTGTTATGAAAATGGGGTTTTACAGCCCCTATTTCATTGTACCCAAAAAAGGCTGGTGGGTTACGGCCAATCTTGGACCTGCATGTCTTGAACCGGGCCCTTCACAGGCTACCTTTCAAGATGCTGACGCAGAAACGTATCTTTGGATACATCCGTCACCAGGATTGGTTTGCAGCGATCGACCTGAAGGTCACACACTTTCATGTCTTGATCCTTCTGCACCACAGACCATTTCTGCGGTTTGCGTTCGAAGGACCTGCATATCAGTACAAGGTACTGTCTTCACGAAAGAGGAGGGAGCTCTTGTTCCCCTGAGAGAGCAAAGTGTTTGCATTCTCAACTATCTCAAAACTCGCAACCTCTCCCTGATGCAAAGTATCTCTTTTCTTGGTATGGAGTTGGATTTGGTCGAACAGACAGCACGCCTCACAAAGGAATGTGCTCAGTCGGTGCTGAACTGCTTGAATACATTCAAAGGCAGGACAGTGATCTCACTGAAACATTTTCAGAGGCTCCTGGGGCATACGGCAGCTGCAGCGGCAGTCACGCTGCTGGGGCTGCTCCATATGGGACTGCTTCAGCACCAGCTCCATGGCCGAGTCCCGAGGTGGGAATGGCATTGTGGCACTCACCGGGTCCAAGTCACACTGGCCTTTTGCCAAACATTCAGCCCATGGTCAGACCGTACATTTCTCCAGGCAGGAGTGCCCCTACAACAGGTCTCCAGGTATGCTGTGGTACACACGGATGCCTCCACCACCGACTGGGGTGCCACGTATAACGGGCATGCATTCTCGGGGGTGTGGATGGGCCTCCAACTGCAGTGGTATATCAATTGCCTAGAGTTGTTAGTGGTGCACCTTGCCTTGAACCATCTCAAAGGGTGCTTATGAGGCAAGCACATACTGGTCCGTACGGACAACACTGCGACCGTTGTGTACATCAACTGACAAGGTGGCCTGCACTCCCATCGCATGTCACAACTCGTCCGCCACCTCCTCTGGAGTCAGAAGCATCTGAGGTCGCTTTGTGCCATTCATATTCCGGGTCTGCTCAACCGTGCGGGCAATGAGCTGTCACAAGCTGTGCTCTCCGGAGCGTGGAGAGTCCATTCCCAGACAGTCCAGCTGATTTGGAGACGTTTCGGGACGGCTCAGGTAGACCTGTTCACCTCTCCATAAATGTCCCACTGCCAGCTGTTCTACTCCCTGACAGAGGGAACTCTCGGCACGGACGCACTGGCACACAGCTGGCCGCAGGGCCTGCGCAAATATACGTTTCCCCCATTGTGCCTTCTCGTACAGACACTCTGCACAGTCAGGGAGGACGAGGAGCAAGTCTTGCTTGTTGCACCCTATTGGCCCAGCAGGACCTGTTTCCTAGAACTGATGCTCCTCGCAACATCCCCTCCCTAGCAGATTCCTCTGAGGAAGGATCTACTGACTCAGAGACGGGGCACCCTGTGGCACCCGCGTCTGGACCTCTGGATTCTCCATGTCTGGTCCCTGGATGGGACGCGGAGGTTCTAGGTGACCTTTCCCAAGAGGTAGCGGGCACCGTTTACAAGGCATGCTTGTGCCTTGAAGTGGAATCGTCATTTGACACACAGTAGCCACAATAGCACTTATGTTGTTTTTTTTTCTTTTCCTTTTTTATTCAAAAAAATCCCAAACGTGTTAACTAAATCTTAAAATATCTTGAATCTCAAATTTGTGTAAATAGATGCATTTTCCACCTTTATAGATTATGTTGATCTATAATGGGCGATGGTCAAAGTAGCCTGATAATGTAGTCTATTAACTAGGCATAAAAACCCATCTGTCTATTTAAATAACAGATATGGGTGTCATGCCATAAAATATTTTTAGTACGACTGATTTTGTATTTAATGTCAATTTAATAAAAACATTGTAAGTTAGGCTACTAATAATAACACTTTCATTGTACAGAAAGAGAGCAAAGAACATTTACATTATCAAAGAACATTCACTGACTTCAGTCTAGAGTTCAATCTAAAAACTCCTATTAAAATCACTGAAGCTGTTTACACTGTGAAATGAGCATCTTACTTACAGATTTGTACACACATCTGCACTTTGTTGTTTCTGATGACAGAATTCGACAGAAAGAGGTATTCAGTCAGCGAGCAAGTGAAGAAAACACCGGCATTTTAGCGATGACTCATCTGAACGACTCTGATTGGTGATTGCATTCATAAGCTCAACAGAATCGTTTGTGATTAATAATAATGCAACGCTGTACAAACGCGTCTGTCTCTGGCTTGGCGCCAGCCAGCGAATGCAGATTTGAATTTAGAAGCTGATGTGACGCACTGAACGATCTTATCATGCCGATCATATCAAATACAAAAAATATTATTCGAGTATTTTTTGTCTTTTGGAAGCTGCATTCAAAATCCACTTGGCTCAAAAATTTGAAGGGGCACGTGCCCCCTCACTTTGAATGGGCATGACGCCTCTGGCGGCAGATAGCAAATGTAATCTGTGTATTTAATTTCTCATGGGACAATATAACATTGTTTGTCCTGTTTTAGATTCTTGCATTTACAATCATCACTTGCAAAGTCAAGATGGCAGATACTGTCTAAATAACTTAGGCTAAACAGCTCTGTTGCTGAAATATTTATCATCAAGATGTTGTTCAGCCATTATTTATAGTCCGGCCTGAAAACTTTCACAGGTACACTCCTATTAGCATATTTATGCTTGCGCACATGTGCTGATATTCAGAAAAGTACATTGTTTGTGCAATGAATATAAAAACATAAAAACTTAAATGGGTATTTTTTCTTTCATTGCTTGAATTATAAGGGCATTCTGCATTCTGCATTCTATAACTGCATTCTAATGGGTTTCATCGTTCAGTGAATGCTCTTGGACTCTCAAGACGTGTTTTTGTTTGTCTTTTGGAAAGTCAGTGACTCGATAATGTCAGCTCTCCTATATCGTCTCTCAGTCCCTCACACACACACAGCACAATGACATTATGTCAGGGGAATGCCTTTAAATTCTAATCAAGGAAAAATCATACCTTCTCTCTTTTTAAAGAACTTCAAAAGTTTTTGCTTGAAACATTTTGCTCGAAAAATTACCGAAACTTGCTTCAGCTTGTGCACAGCTTGTTATAGTACCGAGTTATATAATTTGTGAATTATCATAAGTAGAGAATTTTAACATTTAATTTGCACGATAAGTTTTACATAATACACAACAGTATTAATCTAAAGGGGATGGTTAGTGGGGGTGGTGGTTTTACAGAGAGGATGCTTTTTGTCTTTTTTTTTTTTTTTCCCACCAGGGGGATGCCATCCCCCTCCATCCCCCCTCAATTCGAACCCTGGTTATTATGGTAACACTTTATTTTAAGGTCTCTTAACTAGTTGCTTATTACCATGCATATTACTAGAATATTAGCCATTTATTAGTATTAATTAAGCACATATTAATGTCTTATTCTACATAACTTTATTCTACATCCCTAATCCTACCCAATACCTAAACTTAACAAGTACTATTAATAAGCAGCAAATTAGGAATTTATTGAGGGAAAAGTCATAGTTAATAGTGAATAAGTGTTCCCTATTCTAAAGTGTTACCGTTATTATTATTATTATTAGGGGCCAAGCACCGTATATGCTATGGCACCTATTGTAATCGTTAGTGTTCTTGTTCTTCTTCTTCTTCTTCCACCCCGAAGTCTATGGCAGCCCTTGCGGGAAAGTTGTGAAATTTGGCACACTGATAGAGGACAGTGCCAACATTAACCATAGCAAATTTGGGGTCTCTAAATCAAACTCTCCAGCGCCACCACTTGTCTAAATTTGCACTCATGTTTATGCTAATAACTTTTGAACCGTAAGGCAGAAAATAGAAATTCTTTTTTCCTCTGAATCCTTGGCTGATACAGAGTCGAATGAACTCCAAAATTCAAAAATCGTAAGGTTTAATTTTTTCGCTATTCGGAAAAACTACTTTTTGAAACTAGGCCGTTGTGCCAATTATCACGAAATTTGAACCAGATCATCTCCAGACCATGCTGGCAAAAAGTTATGGAATTCAAGTTGATTAGTCAAACTGCTCTTGAATAGCACGCGAACAAATTCTACGAAAAGCACTCAAAAATGGATGTGAGGCTATATCTAATGCAACGGTTTGGCGTATTGAGACTAAACTTGGTGTGTGTTATAACAAGCATGACCTGAGACTACCTGCAGTGTTTCGGCACTGTGCCACCTAGTGGTCAGGAGATATGAAAAATGCACATTTTTGCTTATAACTTGTGAATGGTTTGGCCAAAAATCACAAAACTAGTCTCTTTAGATTCAGCGCATCATGCTGAGTTGAACCATATCCAATTTTCCCATGTCAGCCATTTTGGGCGTCGGCCATGTTGAATTTTGTCGTAAAATGCTATATTTTACGAACACATTAATGTATCGTTACGAAACTCGGTATGTTTCTTCGGCACCATGACCTGATGGTACTCAAAAAGTTTAGGGGCAGCGCCACCTTGTGGCCAAAAGTTATAATGAAATTTCTAAAAATGCTAATAACTTTTGCTTACATTAGCCTATTCTAACCAAACTCATGTTGATAGATTCCTTGGTTAATGCCGAGAACATTGATACCAACTTTGCAATAATTGGCTGAACTTCATGTCCGCCATTTTGATTCATGTTGAAAACCTATTTTTTCGAATTCCTCCTAGACCATTAGTATGATTTTAACCAAATTTGACTCGGATCATCTTCAGACCATGCTGGCAAAAAGTTATGGATTTTGTGTCGATATATTAAACGGTTTGGGCTGTAAAGGCTGTATCTTAGCGAAACTTTGACATATTCACACCAAATTTTGTATGTGACATTGATACCTTACATTGACCACGCCACGTCAGTTTGGTAATTTTGATTTATGTTGAAAACCTACTTTTTCGAACTCCTCCTAAACCGTTTGTTCGATTTTCACCAAAATCAAATCATATCATCTTCAGACCATGCTGACCAAAAGTTATGGATGTCGTGTCAATAGACAAAACCATTTTCGCATACCACAGCAAGGAATTTGAGGCATGATGCCAAAATGACACTTGAGGCTGTATCTCTGCAATGCTTTTGCATATTGACACCAAACGTTGTGTGTGCCATTGTCACCTCACACAGAACACACCACATCGATTTGTTAACAGCGCCACCTATTTGTCAAACGTGTTAAGCCAATAAATCATATTTCTATAGGTTTATATATGATTTTTCAGCCGTTTTGACTAAAAACATCCTAAAATGGCTTCAATTGCTCATTTCTGCAGTTGGTCTGATGCTTTCTTCTGTAGTGCTTGGCCCCGTAATTGCTGCTTGCAGCTATATTTATTATTATTATTATTATTATTATTACTATTATTAATTATTACTATTATTATTATTATTAGTAGTAGTAGTAGTAGTAGTATTATTCAAACAAAATGCTGGGTTCAGCCTGTTGGATAATTTTATTGAGTTCTTTTTTTTCATATTTTTACCCAGGTGCTGGGTTATTTTATTTTATTTTTTGCTTGTTGGATAATATTATTGGGTTAGTTTTATTTATTTATTTATTTACTCAGGTGATCGGTAGATTTTTTTGTAGCTGCTTGGTCTTTTTTATTGTTAATAAAAATTATGAACCCCCTCAGATACCTACCCAGTGCTGGGTCAGTGTAACCCAATGTTGAGTAAACTGTGCTAAACTGGATAAAACTAGATTTGTCAGCTGTCATTTTGTTTTCTGTTCTAAGAGAAAACTTGACTGACGGGAAACTTTCTGAATGAAATTAAGGTATGTATTACATTGTATTCCTATCAAATATATATATATATATATATATATATAGGAAAATGTCTGTAGTCTCAGATTTTTCCTTTTTTTATGCGTTTAAATGTACATCACAGCTAACGTCTGCTTGGAACGCAAGCCTTCTACAAATGCAGCATCCACTGGATCACTCAAAGTGAACAGCACACCGGGCCAGTGCCACCATGGAAGTTTCACCTCCCCCAAATGTGCGACCAGGGCTGAAACACAATGCAACTTCACTGTTATATGTAGAAAAATTTCTGCGCGCTCCACTAACTACAATATGAACGCTATTGATCCAGTGGTCGCGCTATGTGTTTGACGGGTTGAAACTGACAGACACACACACACACACACACATACATTTTATATTATATATATTGCAAAACTTTCAAAGTGAAATGTCCAACGAGCAGTGCATTCAGTTTTATCTAAATTGGAACATAACAAATAACATACCACCTACAATACACTAAACCCTATAATCTAAACATAAACAATTGTGTTAACAAAAGTAAACATGAAATAATAATGCTTTTGCTGAAGTCTTTCATCTCTTTTATCGTGACATTTATCGTGATATAAGTGCATTTTTATTATTTTAAAAAGAAAATAGAGCAGTGACCCAGCACTAAGTCAAAAAACAACCCAGCAAATGGCTTAATAAAACCCAACAAGCTGGGTCAAAATAACCCAATATGTGTTCTGTCCAATATTTACTCAGCACTGGGTTGCCAAATAAACCAAAAATGGTTGTTTTTAACCCAGCATTTTTAAAGTGTAGATGAAATTGTGTGAGAGAGATAACACTTTTTTTTTTTTTTCAAAAGGACTTCAGCTATATTTCCTGCAAAAGAAGAAAAACAGTCAGTACAAAAAGAGACCTTAAAATCTAACATCCTTTTCCCATTCCAATATATGTTCTCTTATATTCCCCATGTGACTCTTGGTTCAAAGGATATATGTTTACGCTAAAAGCCTACTAGTGTTCTCTCTGCACTGATGGGTTTGCGATGCTGCTTGTAATTTCACAGTCTGCTGTTTCAAACATCTGGGGAGAAAGCAGTACCTTCTGCCAACATGTTCTAACTCCCAACTCGTCACATATGGACGCTTGGTCAGGACCCCTTGGAGTCACTTTTTTAGCACACTAGATACTAGATAAAACTAGATAGATAAAAGTAAAACATTGTCAGTGTTATGACTATTCTGGCCAGTAGTGATGTCTGATTCCTGAACAAATTGTTATTTTGAACCACTTCTTGTCAGTAAACAGGGTGAACCCAGTCGGACTGAATTGTTTGAAACTGTATCCCGAGCACTGATCCACAAGCCACTCCATAAATTAACTTTCTAAACGAAACTGAGCTCTCAAGTGTGTCTGACACTATAACTCAAAAGGAAACAATAAAAACTTAGGCACAAGTGACTAAGACCTATCAATATCCATCAGTCATTCAATGTGCAGAAGCATCACTGAAAGTAACAGTGATAGTAATAAGCACCTGTATTATTATGACTTAATAGGTAAAGGTGATTATGCCTGCATTTACACTGCAGTTCTTGATGCCCATTTCCAATTTGTATGCTATATTGTAACATCACAAAACCAAAAAGTAAGTTAAGACATAAGGTAATGTATCATTAAAACCCCATGTTCCCCTTCAGGAACTTGAGCTGCGTCGAGACGCTTTGGTAACGCCTTCAGCGTGACTGCGCTCTGAACCACGTGTGTAATCCGTCCAATGGATGGGCGAGACGTCACGGGCGGGTGACGTAATCGACCAGGAAGCTTAAAAGCACGTGCGGTGGAACCGGCGTCAGCTTTCTGTCATTCAGCAAGTGCTCTGTGTGTGTGTCTGTCGAAATTATCTGTTGTGAGTCTTATTTAGTGTTGTCTGTCCAAAAAAACTAGCATCACAATAAGCTCCACAATGTCTAAAAGTGCATCAAAAACTAAGCACTTGGGCGAGAGCAGATCACACTACAGGCTATATGTTCCTCCCTGCAAATGCTACATCACTGCTGGGATACACACAGTCTGTGTGTGGTCTGCTCGGGAGCGAGTCACGCAGAGTCGCTCTCGAGGCAGCCGACTGCCCGCATTGCAAGCGCATCTCACTGTGTGCACTTCGCTCCCAGAAGGCTCTCTTTTGCGACAAGGCTCTCTGTGGCCAAGTTGAACATCGAATGGCCCGCCGAGAAACAGGCTGAACCACAGAAAAGCAAACTCTACGAATGCTTCTGCAAACTAAGCTGCCACCTCCACGCCGGAGCCTGCCGTTCTTCCCCGATCTCCACACCGAGGTGTCGAGATCGTGGGCTAGACGTTTCTCGGCTCGTCTCTTCATCCCCGCCTCTGACTACTAAGGTAATGTGGCGGGGTTGAGAGAGGGCGGATACAGAGCGATGCCCCGGGTGGAACAGACGCTCGCGAGCTATCTGTCCCCCGGTGCGGCGTCGTCTCTGAAGGCTCTGACCCTGCCCTCCTAAGCCGCTGCATACAACATCAGCTCTGGTGGGCAAGGGGTACGCGGCTGCAGGTCAGGCTGGTATGTGTCTGCACACCATGGCGGTGTTACAGGCATACCAAGCCGACCTGCTAAAGGAGCTAGATGAGGGAGAGGAGCTCAGATCTGATGACATCACTGAGCTCCACAGAAGTGCTGATTTGTCTCTCCGCACTACCAAAGAGACCGCCCGTGCCATCGGCAGGTCTATGGCAGCTGTAGGGACTCAACTCTTATTTTAGCTTTTGGGGAATCGAATCTTAAAGGTTCGGGTTGATTTGATTAAACTGATCTGATTCAAATAATTTACACTTTATCAACTTAGACATCCAGCATCTTTGTCGACTTTAGCGTATCTTCTCAATTTTGTTTTACTACTCGTTGCTAACGACAATAACACAAAATTGGTATGGGTTAACTTTGAGCAAAGGTAACAAAGGATTGATAGCGCAAGGCAGTAACTGATCAAGCACAAAACACAAACACTGCTCTTTAAAATGAAACAAAAGTTTATTCGCTATTCTACGGCACATTAAACTAAGCTAAAACACACACACACACACATACAGTGGGGTAAAAAAGTATTTAGTCAGCCACCAATTGTGCAAGTTCTCGCACTTAAAAAGATGAGAGAGGCCTGTAATTTTCATCATAGGTATACCTCAACTATGAGAGACAAAATGAGAAAAAAAAAAAAAAAAATCCAGAAAATCTTTTAAAGAATTAATTGGTAAATTCCTCGGTAAAATAAGTATTTGGTCACCTACAAGCAAGCAAGATTTCTGGCTCTCACAGACCTGTAACTTCTTCTTTAAGAGGCTCCTCTGTCCTCCACTCGTTACCTGTATTAATGGCATCTGTTTGAACTCATTATCAGTATAAAAGACACCTGTCCACAACCTCAAACAGTCCAACTCCAAACTCCACCATGGCCAAGACCAAAGAGCTGTCAAAGGACACCAGAAACAAAATTGTAGACCTGCACTAGGCTGGAAAGACTAAATCTGCAATAGGTAAGCAGCTTGGTGTGAAGAAATCAACTGTGGGAGCAATTATTAGAAAATGGAAGACATACAAGACCACTGATAATCTCCCTCGATCTGGGGCTCCACGCAAGATCTCACCCCATGGGGTCAAAATGATCAACAAGAACTGTGAGCAAAAATCCCAGAACCACACGGGGGGGACCTAGTGAATGACCTGCAGAGAGCTGGGACCAAAGTAAAAAAGGCTACCATCAGTAACACACTGCGCCGCCAGGGACTCAAATCCTGCAGTGTCAGACGTGTCCCCCTGCTTAAGCCAGTACATGTCCGGGCCCGACTGAAGTTTGCTAGAGAGCATTTGGATGATCCAGAAGAGGATTGGGAGAATGATGAAACCAAAATAGAACTTTTTGGTAAAAACTCAACTTGTCGTGTTTGGAGGAGAAAGAATGCTGAGTTGCATCCAAAGAACACCATACCTACTGTGAAGCATGGGGGTGGAAACATCATGCTTTGGGGCTGTTTTTCTGCAAAGGGACCAGGACGACTGATCTGTGTAAACGAAAGAATGAATGGGCCATGTATCGTGAGATTTTGAATGAAAACCTCCTTCCATCAGCAAGGGCACTGAAGATGAAACGTGGCTGGGTCTTTCAGCATGACAATGATCCTAAACACACCGCCCGGGCAACAAAGGAGTGGCTTCGTAAGAAGCATTTCAAGGTCCTGGAGTGGCCTAGCCAGTCTCCAGATCTCAACCCCATCGAAAATCTTTGGAGGGAGTTGAAAGTCCATGTTGCCCAGCGACAGCCCCAAATCATTACTGCTCTAGAGGAGATCTGCAATTAAGAAAAGCTTTCATTCAACATCAAATATCAGGTATCTTGCATATACAGCGTACACTTACTAACTTTATCTACCAAAATGTGGTTATAATGCATATATTAAAATACCACCGATTACAATAAAACACATCAAGCATATAACAAGGCATATAACACTTTATTTGCTCTAATAGCAAATGAAAATAAATGATTGTCTTTTAGAAATCCTCTATGCAAGTTTGAGTGTTTCTTTATCTGCAAAGAAAGAGTTGAAAGCACAGAAGAGCAGGAAGCAGATGGTCAAAAGTGCGGGTCATGGGATGTCGGGCTGTATAGATCCTCTGTGTGTTTGCAGGCCTGAGGGTATCAGTTTATTTAATTATCCTTTCCTGTAGATATACTAGTTCCATACATTTTGATCACGAGGTATCTCGACCATGTGTTGTGTGAACGAACTCCTTAGTTCTTGATTCAAAAAGAGCTTTGTTGTCTTCGGATTAGATTAATTCTTTATCACTCCTCTGAGCAGATAACGCCGAGGCGCTGACAGGAACTGACTCAGAATATTGACGTCACGTGATAGTGAGATTAATTTAGACCTCGTGATGAGTTGATTCAATGGCGTATCTATTTCTGTTCAATGGCTTCTTTGTGTCTGTTCGAGAGGAATCCTACAGCAGCGCTGGTGGCAGTGGAGAGACATCTCTGGTTGACCCTATCTGATATGAAGGAGAAAGATAGGGTCTTCCTTTTGGACGCCCCGCTTGCGCCTTCTGGCCTGTTCAGCGACGCCGTCAATTCCGTCATCAACAGGTACCAGGAGGCCCGTAAACAAGCGGCGGCGTTCCAGCGGTTCCTCCCTCACCGATCGCTAGCTCAGGGGCCTGCTGGGTGGGAGCAGCCCTCGCCGCGTACCAGCTTCTCATATAGAGAGGCACAAAAGGAGAGCACTGTAGAAAAAGGCTATCACATTCAGTTCGGCGCTCCGCCGCCGCCCTTCAACGGGGTGATTCCCACGCTGCTGGGCCCCGAGCAGGCTCTGGTCATAGAACAGGAAGTAGACACTCTCTTGAGGAAGGAGGCCATCAAGGTGGTCCCTCTTCACGAAAGAAGGTCCGGGTTCTGCAGCTGGTACTTCATAGTTCCAAAGAAGGATGGAGGGTTACGTCCCATTTTAGATCTGCGTCAGTAGAACTGCTCAGTCATGCGACTGAAATTCAAGATGCTCATATTCAGACAGGTCGTGTCTCAGATCAGGTCCGAGGACTGGTTTGTCACGATCGATCTAAAAGACGCATTCTTCCACGTCTCCATCCTTCCCACTCACAGGAAGTTCCTGAGGTTTGCTTTCGGGGCAAAGCATACCAATACCGGGTTCTTCCTTTCGGCCTTGCACTCTCACTCCACACTTTCACGAAGTGTGTGGATGCTGCTCTGGCTCCTCTGCGACTCCAGGGCATCCGCATACTGATCTATATCGACGATTGGTTGATTCTAGCTCAGTCAGAGCAGTTGGCGATTCGACATCGAGATGTCGTTCTCGCCCACATGAAAGAGCTGGGATTAAGACTAAACGCCAAGAAAATTGTGCTTTCTCCAGTACAGAGAACCACTTATATGGGTGTGGTGTGGAATTCGACCACAATGCAGGCACGTATGTCTCACTGCTCGGATCAAGTCAATCCTCACGTCAGTCAAGAGAGTTGAGAGAAGGCCGGTCACTCACTGTCAAGCAGTTTTAGAGACTGCTGGGTCTGATGGCAGCTGCGTCCAACGTGATACCTCTTGGCTTGCTGTATATGAGACCCCTACAGTGGTGGCTCAAGACCAAGGGGTTCTCCCCGAGGGGAAACCCGCTTCGCATGATCAAGGTCACGCGGCGATGCCTACATGCCTTAGACATGTGGAGACAACCTTGGTTCTTGTCTTAGGGCCCGGTGTTGGGACCTCCTTATCGCCACGTAATGCTAGCGAAGGATGCATTCTTCACCGCTTGGGGAGCAGTCATGAGTGGCCACCCTGCCCGCGGTCTGTGGAGCCGCCGCCATCTCACGGGTGCACATTAACTGCCTGGAGATGCTGGCCGTGTTTCGAGCACTGAAACACTTTCTCCCAGACCTAAGAGATCACCATGTGTTGGTGTGCACCGACAACACATCGGTGGTCTTACATCAACCACCAGGGAGGTCTGCGTTCGCGCCCCTTGTACAAGCTGGCACAGCAGATCCTTGTGTGGTCCCAGGACAGACTCCTCTCGCTGAGAGCCATCTACATTCCTGGATATCTCAGTGTGGGAGCAGACGTCCTGTCGAGGCAGGGGCCGAGGTCCGGGGAATGGATGCTTCACCCCGAGGTGGTGAAGCAGATATGGAGAGTGTTTGGCCAGGCTCAGGTGGACCTCTTTGCGACACAGGAGACATTGCACTGTCCCCTCTGGTTCTCTCTGACTCATCCAGGTACAGACTTGACCGAGGCTTCATCTGTACGCCTTTCCCCTGATTGCTCTGCTCCCGGGAGTTCTGGTGAGAGTGCGCCGGGATGAGGTCTGTCTGTTGCTAGTAGCCAGGCCAAGTATGGTTTTCGGACCTGATTTCTCCCCTCACCGGCTCTCCATGGGAGATTCCCATCAGGAGGGATCTCCTCTCACAGGTGGGGGCCACTATCGTCCACCCTCGCCCGGAGCTGTGGAAGCTGTGGGTGTGGCCGCTGAGGGTGCACAGCTCATAGCTTCTGGTTTCTCAACCGAGGTTGTTGAGACCATCCTCCAATACAGAGCTCCCTCTCCAAGGAAACTGTACACCCTGAAGTGGAAGCTTTTCACTTCATGGTGCGGAGACCGCCAGCTCGACCCAGTCAACTGCCCGATTGGTACAGTTCTGGAGTTCTTGAAGGCCCGTTTTTCTGCAGGGTTAACCCACACCACCCTGAAGGTCTACGTGGCGGCTTTATTGGCCTACCATGCCCCTCTCGGTGGCCAGTCAGTGGGTAGACACCCCCTAGTTACAAGTTTCCTCCACGGTGTGCTGAGGCTGAGGCCTCCAGTACGATCCCGTGTCCCCCGTGGGATCTGGCTGTGGTGCTAGAAGCTCTCTGTAGGCCTCGATTCGAGCCTATTGAGGAGATCTCTGATCGCCTTCTCACTTTGAAGACTACATTTCTTGTGGCAATATCTTCTCTTAAGAGAGTTGGGGATCTTCAGGCCCTCTCAGTGGCCCCTTCTGGCCAAAGCTTTCCTCTACCCTTGAGTGGGGTATGTCCCTAAGGTCCCCTCCTCTACACCACGACCTGTCATATTCCAGGCCTTCTGTCATCCTCCCTTCAGGGAGCCCGACCAGCAGAAGCTTAATTGTATGTGTCCAGTGCGAGCACTGGACACATACATCCACAGAGCTGCCCTGTGGAGAAGAGCAGACCAACTGCTGGTATGCTATGGTCCCCCAAAGAGGGGTCTGCCTGCTTCTAAGCAGACCCTCAGTCGGTGGATTGTGGATGCCATTTGCATTGCCTACGAGTCCTCTGATCTCCTCTCGTCTCTGGGGGTCAAGGCTCACTCGACCTGAAGTGTGGCGGCCTCCAAGGCCTTTTTGGCAGGTGTTCCTATACAGGACATCTGCAGCGCTGTGAGATGGTCCACGCCCCTAACTTTCGTCAGGTTCTATGGCCTAGATATGCGAGCCACCCCTGGCTCTTCTGTTCTCTCGCCCTAGCTGTGCTCCATCCACACTAGGCAGGGATTTGAAAGTCTGGCAACGTGGGCATCTCGTTCCCAAAGCGTCTCGATGCAGCTCAAGTTCCTGAAGGGGAACGTCTCAGGTTAAGCATGTAACAATGGTTCCTTGAAGGGAACGAGATACTGTGTCTTGAGGCCATAATTCCGGCATCCCTGCGAGCACTTGCTTCACTCCTGGAAGCTGACGCCGGTTCCACCGCACGTGCTTTTAAGCTTCCTGGTCGATTACGTCACCTACCCGTGATGTCTCGCCCATCCATTGGACGGATTACACACGTGGTTCAGAGAGCGGTCACGCTGAAGGCGTTCCCAAAGTGTCTCGACACAGCGTCTCGTTCCCTTCGGGGAACCATGGTTACATGTGTAACCTGAGACGTTCAGTGCAAAAACTACTGTTCGACTAATGAGAAAAGACACTTTAGACAGGTGAGTGATATTTTTTAAGGAAGATTATGAGAGATTTTGTTCTTGGCTCCAGCATTAACAGAGAAAGCATCATGTACAGTGTTATTTCTGAGATAAATGTGATCTACGCACATGTATTCTTAGAATAGCTCTGTTTTCTCTTTTAAAGGTCAACTACTATCATTGCAGAGCAACAGAAGAGAATATTTATGAGGAAATTAATTATTTGAAGTTTTAGTCTCACTGTTTGTCAGATGAGTGGCAATGGGAAAGAAGTAGACAATATTACCTGGTGTCTCCTTATTCAAATTCAATCACACCTATGCATTGTGTAGTCAGCAGGAGGAGACGTTAATATTTAACAGCAACATGTGGTGCTTCACAGCATGTTTATCAGGAAGGCATCATCCTTCACAATTAACTTAAACAAAATCTGGGCCTTCCACAACTCACAGATTGACTTACCGAAATTTCAATCACATTTGATCGATTAAACACCATCTGCCTTTGTGTAATTTGCTTTTAACATGCATCACAGATGATTGTTGAATGTTTTTGTGCTGGTTATAATGGCTGGAATATGTGGGAACGCTTCTCCCCAGGAGGGGCGATCTGCTGTATTACAAGCCTCTGTTTATGTCATTACTGACACAGCATTTTAATCCGGCCTTTTCTCAGTAGGTTGAATAAAATTGCATCATTTCATCATCATTATTATGCTGATTTGATCCACGACCATTTCTAAGTCATACTAACCTCTTCCTACACTATTTTATTAGTTTGCCTTCATGTCCAGGCATCCATTATTCATGATACTGCTTTAATGGCTATATAATGATTATACAATCAACTATATCACACAATAAACAAACACATTGATTTACTACAGATTCATGCATATGTGATAACATAAAAAAAAACAAAAAAAAAAAAAACAAGCTGACGTACTAATGTGACCTACTGAGGATTACTGCTTTTTTGACAATCACAAAAATACACACCATAAAATGGTTATAACATAAAACTGTTACAATGTTGTTTTCTCTTGACCATAAATGACAAAATCTCTTACCTCAACACATTTAATGGATGGCTATGGTCTTTAATTAGGATGTCCATATGTGCCGTTTATACGGGACACGTCCTTGCCAGGAATTTAATATTGCCTAAAACATCCAAAGTTGTTTGACCAATAACATGCAGTTATTGTACATAATCGACCAATCGTGGCGCTGCGCATGAGAAGATGAGATCTACAGAGAATGATCAAAGCGATGCAAATACGTGCACGTGTTTGTTTGTTCTTTGACTTAAGCATAGCTGCGCACCGATCAAAAAAGACACCAAAGTAGGCGCGAGCGATTCGAAAGCATAAGGAGCCGTCTGCTCTGCTCTGGTCTCTATACTGCTGTGCAAAGGCAAAAGACCGTAAATTCGATTTTGGTCGAACATGAGTTATTGATATTTTTGGGACATTCAAGACATCCTTTATCATGTGCATAAGTATTTGGAGTCAATTTTGTTGTTTTTCCGAGAAAATAATGGGTCGTCTTAACCATAACTTCAAAAAGCCCCAGAGAAACCAAGGCAGAACACCGTATAACACCAGTTATGGCTCTTTCACTTTGTTTGGAACACTCAAAATAAGTTATGGCGTTCTGCCTTTGTTTAGCCGCGCGTCAGTATGAAGTTACGGTGCCGGCTTGGAGTTTTAAGCTGTTCTCCCTGTTTTACTAACCATTAAAGACTGCCGCGTTTTAATTACGGTGTAACTCGTATATTTTCATACATCTGATCTGTCACTGAAGCATTTTATTAGAAAAAACAAATTAGATAGATCGTGATCTACCAAACAGCTCCATATAACAAAGCATTGTAAAGATACCTTGGCAGCAAAACATAATCGTGAATAACCTTTAAAGATTTTTTTTTATATTATTATTTTTTACTTTTTATAATGCAGATTATTCACCAGGCTGTCGCTTCTAGTTGGGCACGTGTGGACTAAAATGCCTTGCATGTAGCATGATCAGTCATAAAATCAGTACTAACAGTTCGCAATTAAATCCATACCTTGTAACCCGATAAAATAAATCCATGGTGACGAAAGTCATTGGAGATGTTTAATCCACAAGCATTCTGAGCATTATTCCTGCTTGCTGGTGTTCACATCAATCCACTAGTCGTTCTTTTAGGTTAGGCTATTTTCATTCAAGTCAATATAAAAGCAATTAAGCAAAGTCTAGCATTCTTTTATGTTACTGAGCATAGCAAATGAATTGGTTGCAAATCGGTATTCACTCACATTTAACTTATAGTCTGCTTGTTACAGTAAAAAAAAAATAATAATAAAATAAAATAAATTAATAAATAATAGGCTAATTCAGGCACATTTCTATGCAACAGCCTATGTGAGATAGCCCATGATCACTAGATTTTATACAGGTGTTACTGTAACGATTTTGTAAATGGTGATCAGCAACCGAATATTGATAATGTGGAAGTTACTGTCTTTTGCCTTGGTGTGACTTCTTGGTGCAGACTTCTCAGTAGAGGTCTGTATTCCCGTGGCTCTTCCGCGGGAACCGCGGGACCCGACCAGATTTCTTGCGACGCCGGATTATATTCCCGAATAAAACGCGGTAGTGGTCGGTAACTCCGTCGTAATTTGAACGGGAGCGGGCGGTCTAACAATATCCCGTTCCTGAGGTCCTCTCAGAACAGCATATCTGTGCTTTATTCTTACTGACCACCGGTACAGCCTGCACTCAGGACTGTTATGCGCACTGCACGCATAAACCAGTGCTTTCTGTGTCACGCATTTTATTTGCGGGGTCTGTGCACAGCATGTGCATAACGGTCCTCAGAGCAGGCTGTAGCCTACCGGTGGTGAATATACGGCCCTCAGACAGAACAGGCAGGTTGTGATGAGTAACAGAGCAGAATAAGGATGGAGCAAAGTGTGGATGTGCTGTCCTTGAAGGACGTTCAACTCGGTTTTGTTTATATTTTGCTTAGCCTATAATTTTAATTGACAGATGTCGTATTATTTTTTTTTTTAATGTAGATCATTTTCATTACTAAAAATTCTAATTGCCAAATTTCCAGTGTTTTACCTATAATTAATTTGGCTGGATAAAAAAAAAAAAAAAAAAAAAAAAAAAAAAACTTTAAAGTCATTTTTTTTTTTCAGTTTCACACTCTAGCGAGTTAAGGACTTTTGTCTTCGTAAGGCAGTATAGCTCTCGTGAATTTCACACAAGGATCGACCTGCACAGTGCAAACAGCCAAAACCTGGGTATTTTAGGCAATATAGAAATCCTGGGAAGGACGCGTCCCGTAAAAAATGGCCCGTATGGTCACCCTATCTTTAATTTTGTCATGTCATCTGAATATCAGCATTTGTGAGATTTAATAAGTTGAAACAGTTTTTAAGTTAATTTATCTAATTTTGTGTCTCTGGAAATTAGTCATCTGTGACACTGTGTTATGTTGAATATATATTTATATATTAATTAAATATATTTTTGTTTATGTTTAATGAGGGATTGGTGGACTGATGTTTGTTTGTTTATTTTTCATAGTGTTATTGTTCAATAATTCCAGTAGGTTAGACAATACATTTTAGGCATGTTTGCTATTCCTTAAGCTCTACAGGATAATTGAATGAAATCATAAATTTGTTTTCATAGTACTGTTATTATGAGATATATTCAAATAAAATATGGGAAACTAAATATGCATACACAGTATTATCTATACAATTTAAGTAAATGCATATTGTTCTTACATTTTCTCAAGTACGAGTCATGTATATCAATTAAATCAAATTATTAAATGAAATACAAATACTTATTTCAAGCTATAAGTGATTTGTAGGGTTACATTTGATACAGTTACCACACGCATGGATTTTATGAGGAGACTTTTTTGTTGAAATGGGGCAGGATGTCTGTTTCACTTCAGCAGGAAGTACTTTTATTGTGTAAATGCACTTGCACCTTATCAATAAGTCAGAGAGTGGCCATTTTGTGGTGAGTGCCTCAGGGGTGTGGCACACTCTCTCCTGTAGCAAAACAGTGGAGAGCTCCGGAGGTTGACGTCATGCAATCTAAACTCCGACATTTTGGCAGGCAACCAGGAGAGCGCTAGAGCGGCCATAGCATTGATATCAGCAGTTGTAGAACAGTAATTTAAAACCAGACTATTTAGACCTTACAAACCTTACACCATTTCAACATGGTGGACAGCTGCTGTGCGCCAGGATGCCAGAACATGCAGGGGAAAGCTAGGGTTGCCAACCGCCCCGTATTAGCTGGGACGTCCCGTATATTGGGCTTAATTTATGTGTCCCGTACGTGACCTCCCTTGGCCAGTTTCTTGCCCCCTCACGCAGTATTTGTTAAGTAAATCAGAAAGTCCTGAACATAACTGTTCAAGGAAGGCTGCAGAATCCTCTGCCGGCTGGTCGCTCCAGCTTCACAATAAGTGGCGTTCACGCTAATGCCAATTCCGTCCGTGTTTTGACTAAAGTAAATTTTTATTTTGGCAAATACAAACAACATGATTATTTTTCATGAGTCCAACATCCAGCCGCGCAAGAAAACATGCAATCTAGCCGAGACGTGATCAATAAGGGAAGCCGTCTTTCACTATTGCAAAATAGAGAAAAAACATTTTACATTTAAGTAAGCTTCTTAGCCTATCTTATTCGTAAAACACACAAAATGACCAATAAAAAAAGTAGAGGACCAAAAGCAGCCCATATTAAATCTATATGTTATCTTTAACTGAAAATATGCATTTTCCTACACACACGCGATTGTCCCATAAAGCAAAGGGGAAATCATTTTATCGTATTCCTAAGTATCCCGATAGATGACTAAAATGGTTCACTGCAATAAAACGTGCTAACACACACAACATTTGGGATTAAACAGGTAAGATTTCATGACATTTATGATGTCTACTGTACTCAAAGAGATATAGCTATGCTGGCTACCTACAAGGACAGCTAGGGTTGATTACGTTAGCTAACAACACAGTTGACTTAACCTTCCAGTGACAACATTTTTACAGTCTATGGTTTTAGCTGGCAGACTCTTGAATATTCATCAAAAGATTAGATTGCGTCCATTTGTACCCCTCCAGGCTTTTGTAGGCTTTTAAAGAGTCTCCGGAGTAACGTTAGGAGGGAAAGTTGATGAGGTAGTTGTAGATATCAGGATACTGCAGGTCAGGAAATCTATCTGTTCATTTATTGATACACGTTAAAAGCACCCCAGGGGTATTATAGGGATCTGTTATGTTTAATCTATTAAGTTTTGCTATGTACAGGTCTATGTCTTTTGAATTAACGTGCGAAGTGAACTCTGTTGCCTTGAAACTTATGCTGGCGCCATTCATTTCATATTCGCTCACGGCTATTCTTGCCTGCCAGCATGGTGGTGTAAACAGAATGGGTCACGTGACGTCCGGAGCTCTACAGGCAACTTTTTTTCTTTACCATTGTTTTATATGTTTTCCAGTGAATTATGCTGTTATGTACTCCTTCTAGGATCACGTACGGGTTACTTTTTGCAATTTTGTAGAATCCAGTAGTCTAGTTGACGTGAGTAAGACTGTTTTTGTTGTTGTTGTTGTTCTGCCATTTTGTGTGCAGCTATCGATTATTGGGATTTATCCAATACCTCTTCACATGTCTTATGGACTGAATTGTTCTTTGTTTATTGTTTATCAAATACATACTGATATGGAAAAGATTCTTTTTTTTTTCTATATTTTTCCCTTTCCTTTTGTTTTGTTAAGCTGCTGAAAGGTGTCAAGTACAAATAAGTATTAAGCCTGCCAGAATCCAGTAACAGTAAAACTTGCATCTGTTGAAATTGTTACAACCTAGTACTCTGAACCAGTTGTAGAGATTGGGAGTTGTTTCATGCTAATTTTGTTTGACACAGATATTTGTGGGTGCCTGATTTGCATAATTCCCACTGTATGTTTGCATATTGTAGTAAATTTCAGGCTGCCACGAGCAGAAATAATCTATTACTGCATGCAAACACAAATGACATAAAAAATTAAGACTGAAAAAGAGTTCAATTAATAGAAGAAAGCAGATGAACACAAATAAGATCTTTTCTTACCTCATTCACAAACACCCAGTGACTGTCTTTAGAGGCCAGGTTAGTCTCCACAGCCTATAGAGACACAAATATAGAATAAATCAATGTGAGCTGTTTGTGGCAGGAGTTAATGAGCTACCTGACATTAAAGAGATGGCTTGAAGAAAGATGAGAGAAAAAGCATCTATATCTGCTGGATGGACAAAATAAGCCATACTAGACTTAGTAAAGTTTATCTTTAGGCTGGTCACTGTGCAAAAAAACAAACAAACAAACAAACAAACAAACAAACAAACAAAAACAAAAACAAAAACAAAATTATCTTTTAGTCTAAACTTTTCAGTCAATCAGTGCAGTTAGTGTTCAAAAAGCAAAGCCAAAGCAAACATCGATACCACTCAACACGATAATATGCTGTGTGTGAAGAACTTTATTAATAATCCCTTAAAATGTAACATTGGAGAAGCTGATGTAAAAAGGAACAAAATGAGGATTACAAAGGAAACTACAAAGAAATTTACAGGGAGGGAAGCATTATTATTATTCTTATTTGAACAAGGGTAGGAACTAAACTGGTAATATTTTCACAGAACAGCAAATAAAGAAAAGACCCCTAAAATTCCCAAAAGAAGTTTTTTTTTTCTTCCATTACAGGACGTTCATCAATGGTTTATTTATTTGAGATTAATTAAACTTTTAATGCTTTAATGTTTATTTCATAATAACCATAAACTACAGAATTACATGACTTAATTTAGTGTGATACAACATTTATCAGTGAGTTATACTCATCAGATAAATCTAACTTTTAGATAAATGCTGTAATCAGACCATTTTTTGTAAGGGGGTTAGGAGGACAAACTGTGATTAAACTCTTTGAAGACTATCATATAGCACTGCCTTGCAATGACTGTAATTATCAAGTTAAAATGTTGTGTTGCTTTTTGTCTTGTAGAGCGTATGAATATTCATTAATGTGTTGACTGCGTTTATGTAAAGCATTGTGCTTTCTCTCAATACAGGGTGTTGTGTTGCTTCAATCTGACTTTAAAATGTAGACAGCTGTCTTGTCTTTATCACATACTTTCTTTGTGTATTTAGCATGTATGACAGCACAGAATATATTACTTTCAATTAAAGTTGCCATGGAACAGGCAGCCTGTCAAATATCATCTTCAGCTAAGAAACAAAGTGACGGCAAGGTAGAGAGTGTTTATCAACAAAGTACGTTCATTGTCTTTAGCATGGCTTAGCGCTGTCTGAAAGCATAATGAACTTAAGGAAAAAATCATGGGATCAGGCAAAATATGCAAAGCCATGTACACTTAAAGTGCAATGTGTGCAACATGACAATATAAATAGCCAAATGAAATGTGAGCTGTACAATAAGGAAAATATACAAAATCTTGACGCACGATGATCTGGAATTACCCAGGCTTAAAAGTGATTATAAAACATTCTTCAAATTAAAGAGTATACATGTAGCATCATTATTCAAGTAAATGAATTAAATATTTGGAAGTTTATATTATAAAAGGTAAATAATAGATAATTTGCGTAAGGTTATGAGAAAGTTGTAAATACATTTTATTTTGTCAAGCAGGTAAAAAAAGGGGGGTAAAAAAAGATTTAAAATCTTGCTATTGTGCATTGGAGTTTTGGTAAATGTCTATCAGTCTTGAGCAACTGAATTAATTTGGTGTAAGTCATTAAACTGTTATAGCCTTAGAAGTCTGTCCAAATTTAGTTTCAGGAGGTACCTTCTGACACAAACACTGCCTGAGAAATTTTTGGTTTGTTTGTTTGTTTGTTTATTTATTTATTTATTTGTTTTTGCAAGTTGCTAGCATTTATTAACATTTTAGTGTGCTGCTATGTATGTTTAGCGGATTCCTAGTCATTGTTAAGAAGCTACAAGCATGATTTCACATGCACAGGGTATTGTTAGCAAGTTGTTAGAATGTGTCAGGATGTTGCTAGGCATTGTTAATTACTAATGTTTAACAGGCATTACTATGACGTTGCTGACATACTTTACCATGTTCCAAGTCATTGTTACCATGTTGCTAACATTCTAGCATGTTGCTAGGCATAGGTATAATGCTGCTAACATGTGTGGATGTTGCTGCCAGCTCAGCTGCCTAAGTTTTCCGACGCAGTTTGCTAGAATTTCTTTTAATTTTTAGCATGTTCTTAATTAAACATGCTTAATATGCTAGGAATTTCTTACAGGTTGCTATGTATTGCTTGCATGATTTAGAATGTTTTAAAGACATTTGTAGCATCTGAAATCAAATACTTCCCTACTATATAGTATGCGAAAAACAGTACGTCAAAAGATTAGCATGTCTAAATTCATAGTATTCGACAAATAGTAGGCAAGTACACGGAAGACCTACTACTTCCACCCAGATTCTGAAATGTGCATGCGATGGACAGTTTACTTGAGACCACAGTAGAGGATTTATAAACGGAACTGAAGTTAGCAACTTAAGCTTGTAGGTCACGTGACAGTAACAACATGGCTAATGGAGTATGTCCAAATTGCATTCACACTATCTATATTCATATACAACATACTTTCTTTAACGGTCGTGAGGTGAGTTCAAATTTAAATGTGTTACCTACTCAGTGTGTGATTTTGGGCACTCTGATTGGAACATATTTTAACATGATGCTAGGTAGTTTTAGAAGATTGTTTGCATTTTGTTAACATTTGTGTGTATTGCTAGGTATTGTACACAGTATGTACACCAATTAAGTATAATTTAAAATAATACATTTATAAAATGTTTATACTTAATGTGCATATGTCCAATAAGATCTTTTACACTGCCATGAAGGCAAGTATTACTCTACAGAAGCACTTAAAAAGAACAGTGAAGTATAGCCCATTAAATATTTTCAAATAAGATTATTCAAAAGGGGATCTTCCAGCAGTACAGTACCAGTTGGATCTCTAACTAATTTATGTGAGAAAATAAAAGTATGTTTTTAACCCTCTATGGGATATCGTCATTTATAAATTTGCATGTAAATTCAAAATAAATGTTCAACCAACAAAATTTAGTGATGTTAAATGACATCCCCTTCAACCAGTAAAATTAAAATTTATTTATCATGTGCTTCACATTTTTGGTAACTAAGTAGTAAAGGAGACATTCAGTCTGTTCCTGTCTGTTGTGCTGCTGAGAGGTTTGCGATTGTAGCTCCGCTTTTTTATTGAATCTTTACCTTACTTTCACTCTCTGTTGTTTAAAGTGATAATATATAACTTAATTCCCACCATATTTCTGGTATTATCTATCAAACTAATCTAACTAATTTGATCGTTCGCTTTTAAAACCGCGAGTGCAGCACGCGTGCAGCGCGTTAGCCGGTTAGCTTGTTACTCGCGGTTCCATTCACGTTTCTATTCGCGCCTATTATTGTTTTATTTTTTCTCGCTCCGTTTTCATTTCTCTCTCGCGCCGTTTTTCACAAGTTCATCAAACAACAGTGGTAAGTTAAGTTGGTATCATTCATCAGTCACGGTGAGTAATGGCTTCTCCTTCTCTTGTTGTTTGCACTTCATGCCACATGTACAGTTTATCTCTCTCTGTCGGCGACAAGGGATTCACATGTGATAAATGCAGGGAAATAGTTAGGCTGACAGAGAAGATTTTAGAACTAGAGACACGCATCCAAACTTTAGTTGAGGATAGTAAGAATGTGAGAGCTGTAGATACTGCTTTGGATGCGACTAGCTCAGGGACTCCTGTACATTGTTCGGTTCCGGTTGTGCCCGTGCAGCAGGGCAACTGGGTGACTGTGAGACGGCATAGTCGCGGGTCAAAACACCGCTCTTCCGTTCCGATCAGAACATCAAACAGGTTCTCCCCACTCGGTGACGCACCCACTGAGAAACCTGATGAAAGTGCCCTATTAATTGGCGATTCTATTGTACGGAACGTGAAAATAGAGACACCAGCCACCATAGTCCAATGTTTACCGGGAGCCAGAGCGCCTGACATCTTGGCAAATTTAAAAGTGCTGGCTAATGCTAAACGTAAATTCAGTAAGATTGTTATCCACGTCGGCGCTAATGATGTTCGACTTCGCCAGTCGGAGATCACTAAAAATAATGTTAAAGAGGTGTGTGAACTTGCAAGTACGATGTCAGACACTGTAATATGCTCTGGCCCCCTCCCTGCTTACCGTGGCGATGAGATTCATAGCAGACTGTCGTCACTCAATGGCTGGATGTCTAAGTGGTGCCCGCAGAATAACGTAGCTTTCATAGACAATTGGAAGAGTTTTTGGGGCAGACCTGACCTGTTGAAAAGAGATGGTGTTCATCCCTCCTGGGGTGGTGCCGCTCTTCTCTCTAGAAATATGGCACATAGTCTTAGAGTTCGTACTTGACTAACTAGGGCCCAGGTCAGGGAGCAGACAGACTGGCTAAACCGACCGTCTGCTAGCCGCCTCACGTCACAGAAGTCAGTTAATTCTCAGCACATAGAGACTCCTTCACCTAGATATCACACTATAGAGACTGTGTCTGTTCCCCGTACTAGAAAATACAGAAAACGTCCAAACCAAAGTAACAATTTAATTGATGTTCAACAAATAAAAAATGTTTACAATACAGAGAAACAACTGATAAAACTTGGCTTACTGAATATCAGGTCCCTTTCTACAAAAGCACTATTTGTAAATGATATGATCACTGACCATAAGCTAGATGTGCTTTGTTTGACAGAAACATGGCTAAAACCAGATGAATACATTACTTTAAATGAGTCTACCCCCCAAGATTACTGCTATAAAAATGAGCCACGTCCAAAAGGTAAAGGGGGAGGTGTTGCTACAATTTATAGCAATATTCTCTGTATTTCTCAGATGGCAGGCTTTAAGTATAACTCGTTTGAAGTTATGGTGCTGCGTATAACATTATCTAGAGAAACACGTGTTAGTGATGAATCCCCTGTGATGTTTGTATTGGCTACTGTGTACAGGCCACCGGGGCACCACACAGACTTTATTAAAGAATTTTCTGATTTTCTATCTGAGTTAGTACTGGCTGCAGATAAAGTCTTAATTGTTGGTGATTTTAATATCCATGTCGATAATGAAAAAGATGCATTAGGATCAGCATTCATAGACATTCTGAACTCTATTGGGGTTAGACAACATGTTTCAGGACCTACTCATTGTCGAAATCATACTCTAGATTTAATACTGTCACATGGAATTGATGTTAGTGGTGTTGAAATTCTGCAGCAAAGCGATGATATCTCAGATCATTATCTAGTCTTGTGTAAACTCCATATAGCTAAAACTGTAAATTCTACTCCTTGTTACAAGTATGGTAGAATCATCACTTCTGCCACAAAAGACTGCTTTGTAAGTAATCTTCCTGATTTATCTCAATTCCTCAGCATATCCAACAGCGCAGAAAAACTTGATGATGTAACAGAAACTATGGACTCTCTCTTTTCTAGCACTTTAGATACAGTTGCTCCTTTACGCTTAAGGAAGATCAAAGAAAACAGTTTGACTCCGTGGTATAATGAGCACACTCGCACCCTAAAGAGAGCAGCCCGGAAAATGGAGCGCAGCTGGAGGAAAACAAAACTAGAGGTATTTCGTATAGCTTGGCGGGAAAGTACCCTATCCTACAGAAAAGCATTAAAAACGGCTAGATCTGATTACTTTTCGTCTCTTCTAGAAGAAAACAAACATAACCCCCGGTATTTATTCAATACAGTCACTAATTTAACGAAAAATAAAGCATCAACAGGTGTTGGCATTTCTCAAGAGCACAGCTGTAATGACTTTATGAACTACTTTACTTCCAAGATCGATACTATCAGAGATAAAATTGTAACCATGCAGCCGTCAGCTACAGTATCGCATCAGATAGTGCACTATAGATCCCCTGAGGAACAATTCCACTCATTCTCTATTATAGGAGAGGAAGAATTGTATAAACTTGTTAAATCATCTAAACCAACAACATGTATGTTAGACCCTATTCCATCTAAACTACTAAAAGAGCTGCTTCCAGAAGTCATAGATCCTCTTTTGGCTATTATTAATTCATCATTGTCATTAGGATATGTCCCCAAAACCTTCAAATTGGCTGTTATTAAGCCTCTCATTAAAAAACCACAACTTGACCCCAAAGATCTAGTTAATTACAGACCGATCTCAAATCTCCCTTTTCTGTCAAAGATACTAGAAAAGGTAGTATCCTCACAATTATATTCCTTCTTAGAGAAAAATGGTATCTGTGAGGAATTCCAGTCAGGATTTAGACCGTATCATAGTACTGAGACTGCTCTCATTAGAGTTACAAATGACCTGCTTCTATCATCCGATCATGGTTGTATCTCTTTATTAGTTCTACTGGATCTTAGCGCTGCGTTCGACACTATCGACCACAACATTCTTTTGAATAGACTAGAAAACTTAGTTGGCATTAGTGGAAGTGCCTTAGCATGGTTCAAATCGTACTTATCTGACCGCCATCAGTTCGTAGCAGTAAATGAAGAGGTATCATATCGATCACAAGTGCAGTATGGAGTACCTCAAGGCTCAGTACTAGGGCCGTTACTTTTCACGCTTTACATGTTACCCTTGGGAGATATTATCAGGAGACATGGTGTTAGCTTTCACTGTTATGCTGATGATACTCAGCTCTATATTTCTTCACGGCCCGGTGAAACACACCAAATTGAGAAACTAACGGAATGTATAGTCGATATAAAAAACTGGATGACGAGTAACTTCTTACTGCTAAATTCTGAAAAAACAGAGGTGTTAATTATCGGACCTAAAAACCCCACATGTAATAACCTAGAACACTATCTAACACGTGACGGCTGCTCTGTCAATTCTTCTTCATCAGTTAGGAACCTAGGTGTGCTGTTTGATAGCAATCTTTCATTTGAAAGCCATGTTTCTAGTATCTGTAAAACTGCGTTTTTCCATCTCAAAAACATATCTAAATTGCGACCTATGCTCTCAACGTCAAATGCAGAAATGCTAATTCATGCGTTTATGACCGCAAGGTTAGACTATTGTAATGCTTTACTGGGTGGTTGTTCTGCACGCTTGATCAATAAACTACAGTTGGTCCAAAATGCAGCAGCTAGAGTCCTTACTAGAACCAGGAAGTATGACCATATTAGCCCGGTTCTGTCAACACTGCACTGGCTCCCTATCAAACATCGGATAGATTTTAAAATCTTGTTAATTACTTATAAAGCCCTGAATGGCTTAGCTCCTCAGTACTTGAGCGAGCTCTTATCACATTATAGTCCTCCACGTCTGCTGCGTTCTCAAAACTCTGGCCATTTGATGATACCTAGAATATCAAAATCGACTGCGGGCGGCAGATCCTTTTCCTATTTAGCGCCCAAACTCTGGAACAATCTACCTAACACTGTTCGGGAGGCAGACACACTGTGTCAGTTTAAATCTAGATTAAAGACACATTTCTTTAACCTGGCTTACACATAACACACTAATACACTTCTATTATTCTAATCCGTTAAAGGATTGTTAGGCTGCATTAATTAGATCAACCGGAACCGGGAACACTCCTCATAACACACGATGTACTCGTTACATCGTAAGAAGAATGGCATCTACGCTAATATTTGTCTGTTTCTTTATTATTCTGTTTCTCAGTCCGTGTCCGGATCAGATGGCGCCGGGAGATGATGTCTGCGACCCTGACCGTCGGTGGAGGCCGGACACCTGGATGAGCCCCGGGGACATATCACCAGTGAAGACCTCGACTTAAATACAATAAAACTTAAAATTAAACAAAATAACTATAATATAATAAAATACCTAACTACATAATACTATTATTGTTAGAAATTGCAACAATATAGAAATAGAAATATAATACATTTATACATTTAAAATTTAATTAATACAATAAGTAAAAAAATAAATAATAATATCCTGGCCAGAGGAGAACTGGCCCCCCGACTGAGCCTGGTTTCTCCCAAGGTTTTTTTCTCCATTCTGTCACAGAGGGAGTTTTCGTTCCTTGCCGCTGTCGCCTCTGGCTTGCTCAGTTGGGGACACTTAATTTCTAACGATTATCGTCAATTTGATTTCATATATATTATTTAAACTAAACTGAGCTAGACAATGACATCTCTGAATTCAATAATGAAATGCCTTTAACTGAAAATTGAGTGTTTAATCTTATTATTATACATTACTGACACTCTATCCTCCAATTTGATACTGTTAAGTGCTTTGACACAATCTGTATTGTTAAAAGCGCTATATAAATAAAGGTGACTTGACTTGACTTGACATTAGCACATGTTAGGTCACGTGCTCTCAAGGCTCCATATTGAGCTCATTTTAGACTAGAAAATACATATAAATTCAAATTATAAAAAATATAATTGTACATCCAAATGTGTTTTCTAATTTTTTTTGTCATTTTTAATGCACTTTTATAAAAACAACAACTCAGAGATCAACAAATCTGAGCATCATGCATAACTGACAAAGTCCTATTATGGGATGCATATTTTGTGTAGCTGGCACTATTGACCAGCATTGGCAGGCAGTATAATAGCCTTTATGCATGTGTTTTAGGTTTACTTTTGTATGATTTTTGGAGGACGGAGAGACAAATCTGTACTTATTTCAGAAAGTATTGATGATAGTGATATGAGTGCCTCAGAAAATCAGGTTGTAGTAATAAAACAGGTTGTTGAGGACCAAGCAATGAGGGTGAGGGCAGTGATGAAGAATAGGTTGCTATGGAAGTCAGGCATTTGGGTACATTATTGTATGTCAGTTTAAAAGATGTGATCCATACAACAACCAGAGGTCAGGAAAGATGGCAATGTCTATTGGCATTACTATACTGACAGGCAGCAATGCTCCAATAATGACTGCACAAGTCAACATCTACTTACGTGTGGGTTGTGTGGGGTACACTGAAAAAGAAGAGTCTTGTTGACTTTCACCTGTGCTACGATAATTGATTTGAAATTCCAAGATGAAACACAATGTTAAAGTTGTTTTAATGCTTCTGAAACACTAAGACATGGTTTTCAGGCAGTGAAATTGCATCCGAATTTGTGTCAAGTTTTAGACATTTTCACGAGCAAGTTCCAAATCAAATATAGCAGCACAAGAAAATAAAAAAGAATGTTCATAAAGATTTTTAATGTTTTTTTTTTTTTTTTTTTTTTTGAAACAGTAAGACCTTTTCACTTATTTTCAGATAGTAAAAAAAGCATTTGATTGTGTGTGAAATTTCAGACAATTTGCCAAAAATAATTTACCCTAATGGGACAACATCAGTTATAAATGACGGATCCCTAAAAAAAAGGTCAAAGGTCAGATGAAGAAAACAAATTTTGGAAAACGATTTTACTCCTAAATATATGTAAAATATAGTGTCAATTATTTTTTAAGCTGTAAATTCACAATTAGTCATATAGAGGGTTAAAATGTGATGTACTGTGAGGATCATAAATAAGAATGTAAATACATTGTAATTCATATGCCAGGTAAAAATATAATTTTAAGATGTAACCACCACCTTGCCTTTATATCCTGGTTATAGGTCTTGGTTCTTGGCCTCATGGCTTTAAAACATTGAATAACCCTGAGCAAAGCAAAGCTGAAAAATAAATAAATAAATAAATTATATATATATATATATATATATATATAATTCACTATAGGATTCCCTTATTCCTAATTTGTATGACTTTTATAATCAGATGATTATACTATATTATACAAACTAGTACTCACTGTCAGTCAATCTCATTTGCAAAAACATTTGTATTATTTTCAAGTGTCATCTTAATGTACACTAATCCACAATGATGCACATTATGTCTCAGTCATAACCTAAGGTCTTGTTTAAAGACTAGAGAAAAATTGATCTTTTGGCCACGACTATTCTCTCCATGTCCTTCAATTTCTGTTCATTACATGATGACATAATGAGCCTGACCTTCTGCTCAAATGTCAAGCAAATATTAAAAATGTATTTGACAGTGGAATATGGAGGAGGACTTTCATGTTTTAGTCTAATTAAAAAAAAAAAAAAAACAACTTGGAATATTAATCTAATGTAAAACAAGCCCTTTGATCCTTTGTGAGTCACAATATGACAATAGCCAGGACGTACAACTTGTGCAGAGATTTGGAATTATGAAACTTTGCCTATTTGAACAACCCAACATCACATTTAGTTTAATATTTTAATTTAATTTGCTTTACCAGTGTATGAGAACAATATCTGAGAAAGGAGGAAAAAAAAAGAAAAGTTTTTGCCTTTAGGTTTTGTTTTGGCATTTTGGTCAATTTACACTTGTTTCACACTTGAGCAGTTGAGGTGATTTATCTACCTCAAATTAAAAAAAAAAAAAAAAAAAGAAAAAGCCATTTTATTGTGATGCATTTCTGTTGACAACATACAAGCTAAATATTTCACTGATGGTTCCAATGTTTCTGAAAGGCCACTGGAGGATTGTTGCAACATCAATAAAACAAAACAACTTTTTTTTCTTACTCTTTCCCTTCAAGGGCAAATGAATACATTAAAACAAAATTAACTGTTTTGAAAGGAGCGACTTCAACTAAAAACAAAGACAGCATTCATTCAGGTTTAAGAAGTCAGTGACACACACAGACAGCTACTAGCTTATTTGACAATGTCTTGGACTTGCAGTTCACAAACTGTATCTTCAAAAAAATCCTTGTATCTGGAAATATTTTTCCTTTTTTTTATTAAACAGCCATGAACCAAATCAACCATCTTCAAATTCACATTGCAAACTTTTATTTGAAGTTTGTCAGTTTTTCAAGATGTGTTGTATTATACTATACAATACAATACTATTTAGTTTATCATTCTATAGTATACTATACTATACTATACTCAGAGGCGTCATGCCCATTCAAAGTGAGGGGGCACGTGCCCCCTTAGATTTCTGAGCCAAGTGGATTTTGAATGCAGCTTCCAAAAGACAAAAATAGCCGAATAATATTTTTTAATTATGATACAATCACACCGGTGTGATTAGATCGTTCAGTGCGGCACAGCATCAGCTGCTAAATTCAAATTTGGCTGGTGCTGAGCCAGAGACAGACGCGTTTGTACAGCTTTATAACCAATCACACGATTCTGTTGAGCTTATGAATGCAATGACCAATCAGAGACGTTCAGAAGAGTCACTGCTGAAACGTGGTGTTTTGTTCACTTGTTCGTTGATTGAATTATCTGGCGAATTCTCTCATCAGAAACAACAAAGTGCAGATGTGCGTACGAATGTAAGTAAGATATTACTTTCACAGTGTAACAGCTTCAGGGATTTTAATGGGACTTTTTGAGAGTGCCTAAACTCTGGCTAGACTGAATGAAAATGTTCTTTGATCATGTAAATGTTCATTGCTATCTGTAAAATTAAAGTGTTATAGCCTAATTAGTAACTTACAATATTGTTATATTGAATTCACATTAAATACAAAGTCAGTCGTATTAAAAATATTTTATGGCATGACAACCATATCTGGTACTTAAGTAAAAAGTCGGGTTTTTAATAGATAAGCCTACACTATTAGTCTACTTTGCCCATCACCATTTATTGATCAAATAACAATCTATAAACGTTCAAAACGCGTTTACTTACACATATTTGAGAATCGAGATATTTCCTGATATAGTTAACACGTTTGGAAACATTTCGAATAAAAAGTAAAAATATAAAAAAAAAAAAAAAAAAAACAGTTATCAGTTATACAGTGCTATTGTGGCTGCTGTGTCACATGACAACCATGAGCCCACCCCACGTGCCCCCTAAAAAAATCATGAGTGCATGACGCTCCTGACTATACTATATTTATTGTATTTTAGTACATTACTTATAGTCAATAACAAAATTAAGTGTAAGATTTAAAATTGATATATTGATTGATTAAATTATATATATATATATATATATATAGCAAAACTTTCAAAGTGAAATGTCCAGTGAGTAGTGCATTCAGTTTTAACTAAAATGAAACATTACAAATAACAGACCAGCTACAATTCATTAAACCATATACCCTAAATATAAATGATAGTATTAACAAAAGTAAACATGAAATAATAATGCTTTTGAAGTCTTTGATCTCTTTTATCGTGACTCACACTTCGTGAGATTCATACCCAAATGCTCTGCATTGCAAGTGCTCTGCATCACAGTGCTGCACTAAGTGAGTAACTGAGCAAGTTTACAAAGTAAGAAAAATCATACTTGTAATAGTTTACAAATCATGCACTCTGGTAAAAGTGTTCTGAGGTCATTACGCAGCATTCTGCAAAGAACTACACAAAATATAGTAAAATAAAAGTCTTTCTTAATTGATAATCTGCCTCTGTATCTTAAAAAAAAAAAAAAATGTTTGGAAACTGCAATAACTTTGATGTAAACGTACATTTTTGCAGTTTTGAGGCATAGGATGATGATTTATTATACCTTTAACAATCAGGTTCTCTATAGAGAAAATCAACATCAGATTCACTTGCAAAAACCAACTACTGACCACTGTTGCTTTTTGAGATACACTGCCATAGCCATGCTGTACATGGAATTGTCACCAGTATGACACAATTGAAAGAAATTGTGTTGGATGGTAAGGCTTCTAGACATCCTTACACATACTTTACATACCCGCATAGGTTCCTTCAAACACTCTCCAGACCAACAGTCTTCTTGAGTTCAACCAGCTACCTCACACTTCTTCAATTTCTGAATGTCCTTTATTCTTCTAGCTAAATGAAGGTTTGTGGAGTTTAAATCAATTCTATTATGTATTACTAGATGTGAAGCATGTAAAGCCTGAGGTTGATTATTCTAATATAGCCATCTTCACAGTAACAAGTAAAGCACTCTTGAAATACACTCACACGGTTTTCATGTTTTATGGGTACATTCCATAGACGTAATACAGTATAGACTGTATTTTCTATTCCCTTACCCTAAACCTACCCCTCACCCAAAACTTTCTGCATTTTTAATTTTAATTTTCAAAAAAAAAAAAAAACTTAATTCTATATGATTTATAAGCTGAAAAACAAACAAAAAAATACGGATTTACGTTTCAACAGAATTACATGTTGAAATGATCAAAAACCAAACTAATTATAATAAAATGTCTTTAGCAATCTTTTGCTTCCACAGATCCAGAAACGCAATAATGAACATGGTGCTAAAATTTCTTGGCCCTGTCATTTAAACATAAATGTCCAATCCGTGATATTCTGTCATCCAATACACATATTGCTCATTCTGTCGTTGTTTGTCACCTCCCTCAGACACCTGCATGCTTCGTGGTGTGGTGTTTTATAGAAGGGGCAATAAAGGTAGTCTGGAGTGACAGCAATGAAATTATGTGTTTTTGAAAAGCCCGCTGTTTGTGTACGAGAAGGGAAAATCATACCCATAGTAGGATGTCGATGATTCCTGAGGCGCAAATCAAGACAACGCACACATATCCAACTGCATATACAGAGAGAGCCCTTCACCTCTAGATGTCATTCACACACCATACTGTGGAGTCCACTACTAGACGGCCTCTTTCAGACCATAACCATCGTGGAAAGAAACAATGAAATTGAAACAAAGAAAATTGCTAACATAGGCCCATTCTAATGTGTGTGTGTGTGTGTGTGTGTGTGTGTGTGTGTTTAGGGTGTAAAGCTCTGTCTGTCTATATATCCTGTAACAAAACTGGTGTAGTATTTTTTAAACAATTTTTCACTCGGAAATAGCTTTTAAATTTCACAAACAGTTACAAAGAAATGGCAAGTGACAAACAGCATTTTTTGGTAACACTTTATAATAACTTTCAGTTTAAGTCATTTATAAGTGATTAGTTAAGGATGAACTAATCATTTACAAAACATTCATAAGCAATTAATAAGTGATATGCTAACAATTTGTGTATGTTTTGTTAAATCATGTACAAGTCATTTGCAAGTAATTAGTTAATGATGAACTAATCATTTACAAAACATGACTATGCATTCATAGATGATTAATAATTGGTTAATATTTTTATCTGTTTTGTAGATTAAGTTATAAATAATTTACAAGTGATTAGATGATGATGAACTAATCATTTACAAGACATGACTATACATTCACAAATGATTAAGTAATATGCTAACGATTTACAAATCTGTCATAAGTTACCGGTAACACTTTAGAATAGGGAACACTTATTCACTATTAACTATGACTTTTCCCTCAATAAATTCTTAAGTTGCTGCTTATTAATAGTTAGTAAGGTAGTTGTTAAGTTTAGGTATTGGGTAGGATTAGGGATGTAGAATAAGGTCATGAAGAATAAGGCATTAATGTGCGCTTAATTAGTACTAATAAATGGCTAATATTCTAGTAATATGCATGCTAATAAGCAACTAGTTAAGAGCACTTAAAATAAAGTGTTACCAAGTTACCTTTAAAAAATAGCATCATGAAATAATCAAACAGATCCTTAATGGTTAATAGTTACTAGTTAACATATTATTAATCACTTATCAATCATTGAAATGTCAACATTGTACTATTATCTCAATAAACATTATAAATAATTTGCAAAGCTTTCCGCATCCCCTAATCTAAAGTGTAAACTACTCATCAGTTGTAAATGATTTACAAACCTTATGGTTTCCAGTTCTGTGTGCGTAAATATATATATACACACACAAACAACCTGTAACCGGAAGGTTTGTAAAACATTTACAACTGATGAGTAGTTTACACTAGATTAGGGGATACAGAAAGTGTTGTAAATGCCTTGTATACAGCTAAAGATCATTTGTAACAGGTAAGAAAGATCTATTTCTATATCATATTACTTAATCATTTGTGAATGTATAGTCATGTTTGTAAATGATTAGTTCATCATCATCTAATCACTTGTAAATGACTTACAACTGAAAGTTATTATAAATTGTTACCCTTTTGGAAAATCTATCTTTTTATCCTTTTATCCTTTATCCCTATCAGTATACATAGTAACAGGGACATTTAAGACATAAACAGCACTGTTATAGAATGATTGTGAATGCATCTTTTATAAACGTTAAAGTTCCTCTGATGCTTTGCCACAACTTCTGGAGTGGGTTTGAATGAGCACTTTTGGTTTATCGCTTCTAGTAATCAACTTTTCTCTGTCTGCAATAACACGCGGTTATCTTAAGGACTGTCATTCCATACAGGAACAAACTTATACAACTGAATTTAGAATGATATTTTGTGATATACCTGTGGCTTATCTTTCCAAAACAAGCTTATTTCCACTCCACCTATCAGAGATTTATTGCATTGTCGCAATCCATTATTTTTTTCCTTCCAACACTTAAAGCATGCACTGCTGTGGATGGTGTTCAAAGAGGGCAAGGATAGGACAGACTCCCCTTGGAATCGCTTCAAGTTTTGATTGGAACGTTACCAGCCCTGGCATTTTATAAACTGCAAAACTGAAGGGGATGCCTAAAATGCAAAAGAGAAGAGAAACAACACAGATAGAGACAACAGGAGTGTGAGTTAACACTCAATGAATTGGCACTCACTGAAGAGTCGCAACTGATGCGTTAAAATGGTTGCCAAGAAGTTAACAGTGGGGGGGGGGGGGGGGGGGGGGATTACAAATGAGAAACTGGATGAGAGATGGGGACTGACCTCAATTATAGTATGCAGATAGAAGAGTGTTCATCCAGGTATATGCCATCAGTCTTGTATGGTAACAGCATAATTCACAGTGATACAAATTCTCTTCCGAAGTGTGTGGAGAGCACATTTGTGTATGAATTGGTTTGTTTGAATATATGCTAACCCCTGAAAGCTGACTTTAGGACATAGATTCATCTTCATCATCGTGTATCTGACAGTTGAAGGACTTGCGATGGTTCATATCACTGAGGAGACCTCCATTAAGCTATTGGAGAGAATTATTAGCGATAAGGATGCTATGAATTATCTAAAAGGACAGGCTATCGCTTTTGTGTCCATAAATAGACATTTCAACAAAAAATCTCGTTTCAGGAGGGGCCAGAGACAGTGGCTCCCTTATTTGAGATCGCCGTCCAGAGAAGGCCTCTGGTTGTGGGGACTCGTGGGTCCAATAATTTGTAACCCCTGACAACAAAATTTATCACAAATCACAGCCAATCAGAAAGTCGTGTAACTGAGACTTCGCTGTCTAGCAGTCTCAACAAAATAGATGAGTACATAATCAAATTAATAAAACAAAATAAAACATTATAAACCTTGATTACTGTTAATCAGCTTAAAATGTGTGTGGTCATGCAAACATGTTAAACCATTTTCCTTTATCTGCCTAAGGTCATAAATGGCTTAAGCATAAATTAGATAATTAGTTTAGATGTTTGCTCATGACTCGATTTCACCCAACATCTTAACCTGCATTCTTTCAGCTTACTGAATTGCACACGTGATAAGGAACAGGAGAGCATCCTTACTGTAGATTTTAACTCATCCAAACAGAGCAAATGTTTTTTTTTTTTTTTTTGCTGTACAATATTAGGAAATATATCGTATACTCTGGTTCTGTCTTGACCCGAGACATTCTAAAAATGTGTTATCTCATGCAGCACAAAAATGGTGCAGCTGTAGAAACTGCGAACATGAGAAAAGAATATGAGTCTGTACTTGTCTTCCACTGACATTTTGAAATGCTCTGGGTTTTTAATGCTTTAACATTATAACTTACATAATGAAGAGAACAGCCTACTCTTATTAGAATACATGGATGCTTACTTTCTGATGTCACTACCAGAAAATAATTTGAGTTTTAAAATTGTCTTATAAACACAGTTTTCTTGTGTTGTCAGGCTGTTGGCTTGTATTTAAACTGGCAAAACAGGTTATTTCAATAAATTGATTTTTGGCATATTGGTGTGCATACTGTATAAATATGGTTACTGTCATTAGGCTCATTGTTTCTATGTTCTTTTCCAAGTCAAGACATTTCAGATATAGAAACCATTCCAAATATGGAATCCTCTGTAACTGGTCAATATGTAATTTTCATCAATACTCGTTAACGTAAATGAACAGATGTTCTGTGACAGGTGTGCCTATATTGGCTATGTTACAACAGCTTTAAAAGCAGAAAGTGTAAGAGAAATAGCTGTGTGGGCAGTGCTCTGATATATGGCATGGTTGTATTTCTGGCAACCTGAATTCAAATCTCTGCTCTAGGCTCTTTCCCGGTCCATTTCCCATCTCTCTGATGCCATGGTTTCCTGTTGCGAAATTGTGAAATACTATTTAAGTGAAATACTATTTAAGTTTGGAAAAAAAAAAAAAAAAAAAAACTCTTTGCTATTTTAATGTACTTTGTGATTTCTGAAATTTTAGTAGCCATTTATTACAGCCTGTCACATGATGCTTCATAAATCATTCTATTATTCTGATGTAGTGCTTAAGAAGCATTTCTTATCATCATAAAGGTTGAAAACGGTTATGATGTTTAATATTTTAATAACATGTAAACCATGATACATTTTATCAGTATTTTTTAAAGAATAGCCAAAAGGTTTAAAAGAACAGCATTTATCTGAAATAGATTTGTTTTTGTATCAATATAAGCCTTTTCTGCAGCTTTTGATCAATGTAATGCATCCTTGCTTAATATAAGTATTAAAATTAAATAATAATAATAATAATAATAATAAAAATAATAATAAAAACACAGCTACATTTTTGTACAGTAATACAGAAATTTGTTTAATGTTAGGGATCAAAAGAACCTTTCCCCAATTATGATCATGATATTCTACTCAGATCTGGCTCAGGTCCCTCGTTTTTCTCTCATTGAATCATTGATTGTAAGTTCTGCTTACACATTCTTTTGACAGTCCACTTTAGACATTCTATAAGTAATTACTGTACATGTCAACTAACTAATTTGCAACTACATGTAGAGTATTAGTAGGCCTGTTAGGTTAGGGTTAGAATAACTTGACATGTACTTGCAAAGTTACTTACAGTTAGTAGAGAATGTCTGTTGAGGGACCATCAAAATAAAGTGTTAGCAGATATCAAGCAGAGTCTACAAATAATGAATGGTAGTTGACATGTAGTTGTGATGTTATTTATAGTTAGTTAAACATCTAATATGGACTATCAAAATACGGTGTTACCCAAGTTCTATATTTTAGACAAGAAATAGCAACAGCTTCTCCTTAGTGAGACAGATCAGTCTGACTCCTGACTTCCTGCGTAACATGCAAACTAAGGTGAAGAAAACCCGACAAAAAGCACACAAGCGGAGGAATATTAAATGATACTGTGATCTGGCTTTAATGATTGATTAGGGAGCAGCTCAGAGCAGGTTTGGGTCGGGCATGCTGGGAAAGAGGCTAGGGGTGAGCTGATCATGAATTGCTTATTGCTTGACAGAGTCAATGTGGAAAACAAAACGGGTTTGTGAGCAGTGTTAAGACTCTCTGTAGAGAGCCGCTTTGTGCACTGGCCCGTATCTATATTAAACGAAATAAACACATCATTCTATGGTCCAGACACTCAGGAGGCACGCTGCTGGATATCAAACCCACACTACTTGTCACTGTTATCTTCATGTTGTTTGACAGCTACACTCTTAATTCAAACATGCATTGCTTGTCATTTCACAGTGCTCAGTGGAATACAAATGTAGAAGCAGAGAGCAAAAAATGGAGCTTTTGGGTGAATCTCCTGAAAACTGTCAAAATCAGGTCTAGGTGGTATTTCAGCCCAGAATTATAAGAAAGGAACAATAAATATTTTGCATAAAATAAAATTAAGTCTGATTTTAGGACCATTAATATTTGCTTTTCTACATTATTTTTGTCCCAATTCTCATTACTTTAAAGGAATAGTTCACCCAAAAATGAAAATTCTGTCATTAATTAATGACAGAAAACAAAAATAACGGCTTTATTCAACAATTCGTCTCCTCCGCGTCACCCTATAGCGCCATTTTGGAGAGCAATACATACGTAAACAACGTATGCAGCGTATGTATGTGGATAGGTTGTTTATGTTCAGATCAAAGCGTAAACAACGTAAACAGGGTATCCGTGTACGGTGCTGCTGACACAGAACAGCATATGTTGTTTACGTATGTGAATCCTTGCTGTCTATGGGAGAGACAGAGAGCTCTCGGAATGCATAAAAAATATCTTCATTTGTGTTCCGAAGATGAACAAAGGTCTTACAGGTTTGGAACGACATGAGGGTAAAAAAAAAAAAAAAAATGCTGGTGTTGGGGAATGTGATTTATTAATATATAATTTTCTATTTGTTTTTCAATTTAATATAAAATAATATATTATATTATATTATATTATATTATATTATATTATATTATATTATATTAGGTTGATTTGGCATGGCAAAATTTGTCAAACATTTCTTAATGAGATTCACCCCTTTCATTTTATTCACAAATATGATGGCTTTCTTCTTCTCTAAGTGTACATGGATGCAGACTGAATGGCTTGAATTATGTGGGTGCAGGAAAACATGATTAAAGCTTATATTTCAGATCACTTACTTCTCCATTAGTGTGATTAATGTGGCCAGCTTATGTCCCAGGCGGGGCCCTGCTTGAAAAATGATGCAATTACCCCTTTTTGAATAGGAGAGGGAAGCCCTCCTCATGATGGCAAAGAGAGTGATGCTTGTGGGGCATTTGGGAGTTAAACTGCTCTTGCTGTTTCAGTCTCTCACTTTCTCATTCAACCAAAGATGAAGCACTTCATGAACATCGTCTTGCACTGATTACTCATTACGTCACATCCATGCATATGGGATTAGCTTGTGGTAGGGGTTTACTTTGTGTCATTTAGAGCACAAACTTTGCTAATATCTAAGACTGGGAACAATAACATTAATTTCTATGATTAATATTTGGTGTTTAACACGTTTCAAATAATTAATGCAATTAGCATTTTTTTTTTTCAACTAGTATAGTAACTATCCTATTTAAAACTCTCTGTTTAAAATACTGTTGTACATTAATTTGGAGTTTCTATGTGAAAATATATTCATGATTACAAATGTAGTTATTTATTTTTATTGTATTCACAGCACTAATATACAACTCAACTCAATAACAACTGTAACAATAGAACTGTTTGTACTTCACATTAAAGGATAAGCTGTAGATTTCACAAAAATGAATAAATAAATAAATAAATAAAAATAAATAAATACATACATACATACATACATACATACATACATACATACATGCATACATACATAAATAAACAAACAAATACATCTAATTATAATTGGAAAATGTTCACATCAGATTTTTAAAACAACTGATCATATCTTTGTTACTCTCACTTACAACAAAATCTAAATCTGTTAATTTGTTAGCTGTGACGTAAAAATCTCATTTTATATCTCTTAATAGAACATTGTTGACCAATATTTAAAACTCTTAATTGATTTAAAATACTCATATTGCTGAGTTTTTAAAGGCATATTACTTTTTTAAACTATATTACTGCAGCACTGATATATGTGATAGACAACACTATAAATATAAAATACATTGATCTAAATCCTTGTTCCATGTTAAAGTGCTAAGGCATTATTGAAATAACAGTACGATTTATTGTGATGAATATTGTGTAAAACACAATACAAATAAATTTGGCCTAATGTTAAAGCATAAAATGACTGTCTGCAACTCTATGCATATGTTATAACACAACACACAGCCCAACTACATTTCAAAACTACCTGTCATACTGCAAAGCAGCTAGCAGTGAGTGCTTCATTATGGGAGATGCATGTCTATTTTTAGCGTGCAGGTAAAAGCTTTCGTCTAAGTACTGCAGTTGCAAGAAAGGCAGCATGATGACATCATCACTGCAGTCCAAATGACCTCCCGTTGTGACATATGTGCCATCTCATCAAGGTTGTTTTGATAATTATTGAGAAAATGAACAAACCAGGTCACATAAACAATTGTGAGGCAGCAGGGCTGCGTGATAGAAAAAGTTCAAAGTAAGTTAGCATCAAAATAACACATGTACGTGCACCCTATAACCTTTTTTTTTATTTTTTTTTTTTCAGTTTTGCTTTTTACATTTTGTACAGATTCATTCACATGGGCTATTGAAAGAGACTCTGGCTGTGTAACCAATATATATGTTGCTGAATACTTTTTTAATGGGGCTTTTTATCAACAGCCTTTTCAGCTGCAGCAAAAAGCAAAAAGAGTAGTGATTACACTTGTTGCTTTCTGAAACCTTATTTTAAAGCCTCCAAGTTAAAAGCTCACAGTTCTGTACTTGCAAGCCAACATTAGAAGTGTCAGGCGATGTTGCTTTAGCATTAGTTTGTTAGTAATTTCAGTCATCAAACACTTTTACTTTGGTCTTTGTTTGCTATACTTTTGTTTCGCTCTCACTTAAGTGCCAAAACACTCGACACATGAATTATGGATCCAAACATTTCATAAATTTGATTGGTATCACTTTTATCTCATTTGGTTCTTTCAGCAACAAACGTTGAAACAGGAAAAAGTGTTGGTAATATTAGACATTGCATTTTCTTCAGAGAAACCAAGACAGGTTATTAAATCAGTTGTATTTGAAGGAAGAAGAAAACTAATGAAACACATTTATTACATGCAGATTTGAGGTGCTGATTTTTGTCTTGCTCTCTTAAGATGAGAATTGCCAGTCAGCTTTAAGAATTTGAAAACGTCCATTAAAGGAGTAAGCATTTCACTCCTATTCTTTTGAATTAAAAACATTAATGGTTATAAGATTAAAGCATATAAACTGCAGAGTCCTAGCCTTGTAATTATTTTTTATGGACAATTCAACTGAAACAGCAAGAGAAACAGTCATTCTTGAGGTGTCAGCACAAGCCTGAGGTGCTTAATTTGGTGGAACACTGCAGAGTAGAAGCTGCAGTAACATGTCCATCATTTTGGATGGGAAGCTCATATAAAGAGTGAGCACAGAAAACCACCTGCTGTTTTTATTTTTTTGTTTTTTTTCTCCTTAGAAATTTTGCTCTAGATTTAATGGTTACTGTTGCAACGGCCATCTGGTTGTTTCTGAGTTTCTCAGTAATTTAGACTTGCACATTTCCTGTTTTGTTCTACGTCAGGCTTCTTCCTGATTGTGTAATTAAATAAAAAGCCTGAAACAACCTAATCGTTAATAGAAAATGAAAGTATCTGAAAGATCTGGGGATGCATTTGTCCAAAGCCTTGTTATCCAAGTATGGTTGCAAGTTGTTGCCAAGACAGTTGATGATTCTATGTTTTCCAACAAACATTTCCAAACAGCATAACAAACGTGTGTTTGGAACAGTTCTTGACCAGTGGTCAGAAGCATAGTTTCTACAACATATTATGTGCTTTGACACTTTAAGAAAGCTAACATGCAGTACATTGTATATATTTCATTACAATTAATACTGGATAAATTTTAATCTATATATTTAACGTCAACAATCAGTTGCTTTAAATTGTGTGCATGTGCCAAAATGCTTAATGGAAGCCCAGAGTATGACATAGGAGGGTACTAGCAATGAATCAAATATCAAATGAAACAAAACAAAACAACAGGGAGCAACAATAGTGAAGCAGGTTTCAGATAGGCCTACCATGTTCGTTACAGAGATATTATGCTGCTGACTTAATGAACTGCATGTATACAGGAGCAAATTGTACAGCAATTACATACTGCTTGCTAACGTGATAAAAAAGAAACACCTTTATGTTGTTTGGGTGAATGGACTTTAATAATCGGACATTAATTGTGATCTTGAATCAGTTAATTATCAGAAGATATTACTCCCCAATTTGTGTGTGAAGTCATTAACAACAGCCCTATATTGTTGAACTAACATGGTTGCCTGAGAAAGCCAAACTTATAGACAGACCATCTGATATCTGACAGACTATCTGATATTTCCTCTTCAGGAACTCGAGCTGCGTCGAGACGCTTTGGGAACGCCTTCAGCGTGACCGCGCTCTGAACCACGTGTAATCTGTCCAATGGATGGGCGAGACATCACGGGCGGGTGATGTAATCGACCAGGAAGCTTAAAAGCACGTGCGGTGGAACCGGCGTCAGCTTTCTGTTATTCAGCAAGCGCTCTGTGTGTGTGTCTGTCGAAATTATCTGTTGTGAGTCTTGTTTAGCGTTGTCTGTCCAAAAACTAGCATCACAATAAGCCCCACAATGTCTAAAAGTGCATCAAAAACTAAGAACTTGGGCGAGAACAGGCTGTGTGTTCCTCCCTGCAAACGCTACATCACTGCTGGGGATACACACTGTCTGTGTGTGGTCTGCTTGGGAGCGAGTCACGCAGAGTCGGCTCTCGAGGGAGCTGCCCACATTGCGAGCGCCTCTCACTGCGTGCACTTTGCTCCCTGAAGGCTCTCTTATGCGAGGGAGCCTTCGCCAGCATTCCCCGCAGTGCTGGTCCCGCTGCTGCCGAGGCAGAGCGGCGGCTGCACTCGTGGGGTTCGCAAGTGGATCTGGTGGAGGGAATGGAGACGGGCGAGTCCCTATCCTCTTCCTCACTCACCAGATCCAGCGGCCACTCTCTAAGATCAGAAGACATTTCGCCTATCTTCCTCCGAGGAGGTTGATGTGGTGAGTGTCGACGAGGATTCGCACCCTCAATCACCCCAATATGAGGAGCTAGTGGAGGTGGTTACTCGTGCTGTGGCCAAGTTGAACATCGAATGGCACGGTGAGAAACATGCTGAACTGCAGAAAAGCAAACTCGACGAACGCTTTCTGTGAACTAAGCCGCCACCACCACACCGGAGCCTGCCGAGAAGGTTAGACCACATTACACAGTTTCCGTCTCTCCTCAGTGCCCTCAGGAGATCAGTCTGCCAACCCTGACAGAGTTCCAGGGCGCAGTGGCCTCCAGCGAGCGCTTCTCTCAGTTACTTCCGCCCGGAAACGTAGCGGAGCTGAGAGGCTCGCCACCCCTTCAGGGGTCTCTAAGAGCAGCTGGTTCGGCCATTTCCTGCCAGTCCTCCGCTTCAGGGCACCAAGCTATCAGCTCTAAGTACACCGGAGGCCAGTCTCGAGAGACTGGTTCCCTTAGTAGACCATTTGGCATGGAGGGTTGCGTTCAATTTTAGATCTGCGTCAGTTGAACCGCTCAGTCATGCAACTGAAGTTCAAGATGCTCACTCTCAGACAGGTCATGTCTCAGATCAGGTCCGAAGACTGGTTTGTCACGATCGATTTAAAAGACGCATCCTTCCACGTTTCCATCCTCCACACTCACAGGAAATTCCTGAGGTTTGCTTTCGGGGGCAAAGCATACCAATACCGGGTTCTTCCCTTCGGCCTTGCACTCTCACCCCGCACTTTCACGAAGTGTGTGGATGCTGCTCTGGCTTCTCTGCGACTCCAGGGCATCCACATACTGAACTATATCAACGATGGGTTTATTCTAGCTCAATCGGAGCAGTTGGCGATTCGACATCGAGATGTCGTTCTCACCCACATGAAAGAGCTGGGGTTAAGAATAAACGCCAATAAAAGTGTGCTTTCTCCAGTACAGAGAACCACTTATCTGGGCGTGGTGTGGGATTCGACCACGATGCAGGCACGTATGTCCCCTGCTTGGATCGAGTCGATCCTCACGTCAGTAAAGAGAGTGAGAGAAGGCCGGTCACTCACTGTCAAGCAGTTTCAGAGACTGCTGGGTCTGATGGCAGCTGCATCCAACGTGATACCTCTTGGCCTGCTGTACATGAGACCCCTACAGTGGTGGCTCAAGACCAAGGGGTTTTCACATACATCCACAGAGCTGCCCTGTGGAGAAGGGCGGACCAACTGCTGGTATGCTATGGTCCCCCAAAGAGGGGTCTGCTTGATTCTAAGCAGACCCTCAGTCGGTGGATGCCATTTGCATTGCCTACGAGTCCTCTGATCTCCCCTCGCCTCTGGGGGTCAAGGCTCACTCGACCCAAAGTGTGGCGGCCTCCATGGCCTTTTTGGCAGGTGTTCCCATGCAGGACATCTGCAATCCCCAGCCTCCATTTCTTCTCATTCTGTCTTGTTTGTGTAGCTTACCTAACACTGAATCGCAAAATACGCAAACACATTTTTTTTTTCTTCTGATACATCCAACACTGACCTTTAAAAGAGCACTGGAACTGTGAATCATACCAAAATTAAAAACTCATGGTTTTCATTGCACTTCACGTCTTTGTTTATAGCTGTGCTATTCCTCAGTTGTGTGTGAGCAATTCTGGGGACAGCGGGGCCCATCACACGATTCTTGACAGGCAGATGCAGACTTTTGTATTAGACATGCACTCACTCCATTTCCATTTATATCACTGAAATGCATGTGGCAGGAAATTGGGATTCTTTGAGTTGATTGGTTAAGACATATTGGTGCACCAGAGAGGCACAGAGTGGAGAAACTGGTTAAGAAAAATACGGGTGAAGGGGGATGGGGATGTATTGGCAGCACAGGGAAATGAAGTGGCGGAGCATCTCGCTGGAGGCACAGGCGATGAATTGGCTGAGTGAGCTGGGCTCAGGAGAGGAAGGCCGGAACAGCGCCAGTTTAACACTGCGACGAGGCTTCAAATCTGAGGCTCAGCTGCCGGTGCAGCAGGGGGTCTGCTTCATTCCCGCTTCTTGTGCTTAGGATAGAACACGTTTATTAAGACTTGTACTAGACAAGCCAATGGGAGAGAGGGCTGAAGGCCTGAGTTCTGAGGTGAATATTTACTAGCCCATCTGTCCTTGTCTTATTTTCAAAATTTAGTTTTCTCCTCACGTTTGCGTCTGCTTCCTTCTACAGTTTGGAGCAGCATGAGGGAGTGATTACATTGTCATGCCTCTTAATACAACACAACTTACCGCTCGCTGCGTCTGTGCGGGAGATATTGCTCTTGTCCTGGTTGCCCTGATCTGTAATAAATATTTAACAAAGGCATCTGCTTTGACTGACTAAAACACATCAGAAAATAGCAAAGCACACAAGGGGGCTTTTGGAGTAAACCTTTTTATAGACACTAAAGAGTTACGAATTCAAATAATACTTCATATAATGCATGGTGGGTTTGTTTCAGTGTGGAAAGCAGGGGGGAAATTCTTTTGAAAATTAACTAAGAATTGTAAAATCTTCTGGATAAACAGGAGAGAGGCTAAATGAACAAATGATTCAGTGCATGAGTGAACTGTCCTAATGAATTAAACTGAATCATGAACAATTTCAGACCTTTCCAGAAAGTCTAGCGATGCCCCTAGCATACCATTTTCAGTCACACTTCATTTTAAGATCCAATTTTCACTCTTAACTAACTAATAACCATGACTTTTGCCTCAATAAACTTGCTGTTTATTAATAGTTAGTAAGGTAGTTGAAAGGATTAAGGGACCTAAAATATGGTAATGCAGAATAAGGCACTAATATGTGCTTAATAAGTATTAATAAACAGCCAAGATGCTAGTTAATAGTGAGAACTGGTGCTTAAAATAAAGTGTTACCAATATTATGTACAGTATAGATTCTATATGCTACAGAAATAGTATGAGTAATATGCTATTGTGAAAATAGCCTCAGAGAAAGAGACAGAAATAGTGGCAGAGAAAAAGAGTGTGTGTGGCACATCAGTGATATGCTCTCTAAACTCCCCAAACCATGCATTTGAAATATAACGACTCTAAAAGTGACAGCTGCTGATGTCATTTCAGACACGTCATAGAACTGCTGTGTACAGCATCTGCTATTGGGTGCAGCTTCCTTATGTGGCCTAATCAGTGTGCATGGGAGAACATATCATTGAAGGGACAAGCATCTGTACCAAAGTCAGGTGTGAGAATGCATGCATACATAATATTGAATGAAATGCATTCCTCACAAGCAAAAATACCCCAAATTTCTGTAATTCCTTCCTGTAAATTATTTATCTATATAATGAATATAATGAAATTATAACGAATATGAAATACATGAAATATTATGAAATGCTAATTTAAAACAACAGAGGAAATGTTAAACTGTATCAATTAGCTGCTTTATTAAGCTGGAATATTTGTAGATCCTCCCATGCCATAAGCTTGTCAAGGCAAACAGGATCAAAGATGCATTCATGTTTTCATCTGACAATTAGTCACAAGTTACATTTGCATTTTGAACATTCAAAATTTAATATTTTTTTTTATTTTTTTTTTTTTATTTTTTAAATGCAAACATTAAGCGAATATTCCATTTTAGAATTTTGCTAATTTTTTGGGAACATTACTTTTAAATGGTGTGAAACAATAATATAAAAAGAAAAGATAAATGTCCAAATATATATATTTTTTTCAGTAATAAAACGTTCCATGACCAATCCTTTTTTTTTTTTTTTTTTTCCCTTGTGCTCACAGTTTGAAAACATTATTAAAGACCATGATAACTCTGAAAAAAATACTGTTAACATTCCTGGAAGAACGTTTGTTCATAACTTTGAGAGAACCTCTAAGAATGTTGCTTCTTAGTTGGGTTTGCATGGGATTTACAACCACATTTGAAGTGGCTCAAACCAGATACCAAAAAAAAAAAAAAAAAAAAAGATCTCATAATTGTTTGTACACTTATGCAACAAGATCTGATCTGGGCCAGATATTGGTGAGAAAATAAGACTGACTGACAGTGTAAATGTAGCCAATGATATTCTGGTCTCTCTGGCTTCTTTAGTGTAAGTCTGTGGGTTTCTTCCTCTTTTACATTTGCATTTTACATTTACAGTAGCAGACACTTTTATCCAAATCAACTTACTGTACAATAGAGGAGCATAAGCAGTCCATCACAGTATTGTCTGCAAATCTAATTAGAGTCTCATGAAACTGGAAAACACATTTAGGTCAAGCCTTTTTTAAGGAACTTTCAGAGAATTATTTTCATGACATTTAAACACAAATGAGCAAAACAGTAATAGTAATTCTTGATTTAGCCAACACCACTATTAATGCAATAGCCACCCAATTACCAGTGATTTTACCCTCATACTCCAGCCTCATAGCCAGGAAATTACTATGTTTTAGAAAGACATTTTCCTGCCCAGCGCTGTGATCCAAAACCCATCTACACATCTTTATTTCATTCTGATAAACTGTCTTAGCTAATGTTGGTTTCTATTGGCACATGACATAGTGCGGCATATTGGAAGGGTTTCTGAACACACCTTCAAATGTTCTTCACACATCCACAGAGTATAAATTGTGAAGAAATTATTAGAGCCCAACAAGTGTCTACCAGCAACACATATAGGGCATTTACAATTGTGAATAGGCACAGCAAACAGGTTTGTAATGGACCTCAAGTCTTGGAACACAAGCTGAACAAACCCTCGCTAGGGATGAAGACAAGGCCAGTGTATTGACAGAGCCTGTGGGCTTAGCAATGACCAGCACCACGACTCTCACTGTCACAGATGAATTCAATAATACTGCAAGAACTTAAATTAAACATAAACAGAGTGACAGTGTAGACAATTAGAGCCCATGGGAAGACATGGAGCTGGACAGGAATATGAACGGTATATCAGACTCTGAATCTAACCTTGACTGAAATGCTAATGTTTCATTATCTTAGAAGGAAATGTAAATACTAATTTTTGCTTCTTTTCTTTTAATGCTAAATGCAGGACCTGTACTGCTTTTCAAAATTATTCTTTGCCCCTGACATTGTGATCCTGGCAGCATTAAATATTCAACAAAATAATCATCAATATATACATTGGTGAACCTTTTGTGTTCTGTCTTTGGCTTTTAATAGGTTTCTGTTTTTATCATTAGTCACTGCTTAGACAACCACGTGTCTTGTCACGACTCACAGTAATAGATAAAAGGCTTTTAGACGCAAGCCAAAATGGTTGTTCAGCAAATGCATTTTTATCTCATGTTTGCTTTTGTTAACATTAGGTTTACGGTGAAGTTTTGTGTAGGTGGTAAGTTATTTTCAAATGTAATAGTATTAAGTAGGGCTGTCAGTTTTGTCAAGGTTATGTTTAGTTTTGAGTTTTTTTTTTTTTTTTTTTTTTTCTCATTGTATCTTCTGTTCTACCTGCCCTGACTTAGTTTTCCTTAGTTCCCTGATTATCATTCTGATCAGCTGTTCCTTGTTAATTTACTCATTAGTCCCTCGTTTGGTTCAGTATTTATAGCCCTGCCTTTCCACTGTTCCTTTGTCCTGTCTCATGTCGTTTTAAGAGGTTTTTCGCTTATTTTCCTTTGTGGATTTATTAATTAGTTATGAAAAATAATGCGATTAAAATATTTTAATGCAGTTAACACACTGTCCCCGCCCTCAGACCTGTACGTCATCTTACATTCAGTGGACTGTTGACAAATATGATGCAGGGCAAGAAAAAATGCCTCTGTATGAGTTTTTGTCTCAAATTTATATCATATGATAAACAATATCACACGAGCAGCGAGAGCAATATCACACAAGTGGGAGTGTTTTTGTCACGAAGAACACGAGTGCAAATGTGAGAAACAAGTTAATATTGTGCTATATTTTGTTTTTGTTCAATTTTGCCAATGAAAATATAACCTAAAAGCCACAGCAGAATTGTTATGTGTCTCTGAGCAACACAGCTGTTTAGTTTCTGAATCCACGTTTTGAACGAATCGTGTGAACCATACTGAATTTCTGAATGGATCAATCAATTGAACGAATCAACTCATAAAGACATTTACCACCACCTGCTGGTAGTTTTAGTTTCTTCTTTAAGGTATAATTTAATTTATTAAAAATAAATAAATAAATAAATAAATAAAATATTTCATTGCATGAACAAAAAATACCGAGATGTTTCTCAAATCATCTTCTTTTATGTTCCATACTTTATGTTAGACCATTGTAGCCTAAACATTTAACACAATAATAGTTTTAAATTATCTTTTGGGGGCATTTTCACAGCCAAATTTAGTTTGCGATTAATTAATTACAGCACCCTGTAATTAATTAGATTCAAAATTTTAATCAACTGACAGCCCTAGTATTAACCTTTTACTGCCACTCATGTAGTGACATTTACTTTCTGAACTACAGCAACCAACATAATGATAAACTGCCAAAATTCCTATTAATCTCTTTCAGATAAATCCAAAACCACTTTTAACATAATTCACTAGACACTCACTTTGAAAGCATTGTGAAACATTCAAGAAGCAACATAAATTTGCAGCAATGTGTCTGGGTTGATAAATGCTGTCCTAGAAAACATCTCAGGTTATGTATGTAACCATGGTTCCCTGAAGGGAACGAGACACTGCGTCCGAAAACGCTATGGGAACGCCTTCAGCGTGACCACGCTCTGAATCACATGTGTAGTCCGTCCAATGGAAGGGCGAGACGTCACGGGCCGGGTGATGTAACGCCCTGGAAGCTTAAAAGCATGTGCGGTGGAACCGGCGTCAGGTTCTAGGAATGAAGCAAGCGCTCGCAGGGATGGCGAAAGTGTGGCCTCGGGACACAGCATCTCGTTCCCTTCGGGGAACCATGGTTACATACGTAACCTGAGACGTTCTCCTTCAGGAACTCGAGCTGCGTCCGAAAACGCTATGGAAACGAGATGCCCACGCTGCCAGAAAAGTCGGGAGTGGTTCGCATATCAAGGCCATAGAACCTCACGACCGTTAGGGGCGTGGACCATCCCGCAGCGTTGCAGATGTCCTGCATAGACACACCTGCCAAGAAGTTGAGTTGAGTTGAGTTGAGTTGAGCTTTATTGTCATTCTGCTACATGCGGGGGCATACAGTGGAACGAAATGTCGTGCCTCACAGGACCACGGTGCTACATAAATACAGGCATACAGCAATGAAGTAAAACAATATAAACCTATACACAAACTATTCTACTGATAGATTTTGACTATAAATATACTATCTATATAAAAATTTTACCTATACATAAACTAAAAAATACAAACTATACAAACTATACGAATGCTTCAGATAAATACTGTACATGTGCAAAGAGAGACAATGTGAGTTCAAGCAGCTGGCTGGGGAACAGTGCAGGATGATTTGTAGTGCATGAGCATGTAAACATACATATATTACTGATATTACTGAGTCTTTTTGTGGGATTTGTGTGCACACAGCAGTGTGAAAAGTGACTAGTGCGCATAGAGGAAGAGAGTGTGCTACTATAGGTGGTTTGTACAGGCCCACTCACCTGTAGCACTCTTCGATTGCACAAACAAAGTTCCATAAGTTCCAGATTGTCCATGTTTCAGGAGGTAGGGGGTTTGTATGGGGATTCAGAGAGGAGCGGGGTGACTTGAGTTCAGGGCTCTCACAGCCTGGGGGAAAAAGCTGTTGAGCAGTCTGGCAGAGCGGGCTCTGATGCTCCGGTACCGTCTACCTGATGGTAGGAGCTGGAAGAGACTGTGGGAGGGGTGTGTGGAGTCCTTTACGATACTGTTGGCTTTGCTGGAGCATCGTTTGAGGAAAATGTCCAGGATGGAGGGGAGAGGGGCACCGATGATCCTTGCAGCTGTGTTCACTGTCCGCTGGAGGGTCTTGCGGTCTGCTGCAGTACAGTTCCCGTACCAGACAGTGATGCAGCTGGTCAGCACACTCTCAATGGTGCCCCTGTAGAAAGTGGTGAGGATGGGTGGAGGGAGACTTGCTCTTTTCAGCCGGCGGAGGAAGTGTAGGCGCTGTTGTGCCTTCTTGGAGAGTGACATGGTGTTGGTGGTCCAGGTGAGGTCCTCTGTGATGTGCACCCCCAGGAATTTAGTGCTGCTGACTCTCTCCACAGGCGAGCTGTCGATGGTCAGTGGGGGGTGATCAGCGGAGTTTCTCCTGAAGTTCATCACAACCTCCTTTGTCTTCTCCACATTGAGGGACAGGTTGTTTGCACCACACCATTCAGCCAGCTGTGCCACTTCCTCTCTGTAGTGCGTTTCATTGTTGTTGCTGATGAGACCTACCACTGTTGTGTCATCAGCGAACTTGATGATGTGGTTGGAGCTGAACTTGGCAGTGCAGTCGTGGGTCAGCAGCGTGAAGAGCAGCGGGCTGAGCACACAGCCTTGTGGGGCACCTGTGCTCAGTGTGGTAGTGCTCGAGGTGTTGTGGCCGACACGGACTGACTGAGGTCTTCCGGTTAGAAAGTCCAGTATCCAATTACAGAGGGAATTGTTAAGGCCCAGTAGGTTTAGTTTATTTGTGAGCTGTTGTGGGATTATTGTGTTGAATGCTGAGCTGAAGTCAATGAACAGCATTCTAACATAAGAGTCTTTATTTTCTAGGTGGGTAAGAGCCAGGTGGAGGGTGGAGGAAATTGCATCGTCTGTGGAGCGGTTTGGACGGTATGCAAACTGGAGCGGATCGAGTGTGTTGGGGAGGCTGGTTTTGATGTTGTGCATGACTAACCTCTCAAAGCACTTCATTATGATTGGAGTCAGTGCTATGGGACGGTAGTCATTTAGACAGGACACAGGTGATTTCTTTGGTACCGGTATGACTGTTGTGGATTTAAGACATGTGGGGACGACTGCCTGGCTCAGCGAGGTGTTGAAGATATCTGTTAGGACATCTGTCAGCTGTACAGCGCAGTCTTTCAGTACACGGCCAGGTATGTTGTCGGGACCCGCAGCCTTGCGTGGGTTAATCCTAGATAGGGTCTTCCTTACGTCGGCTGGAGACAGACAGAGCGCCTGGTCGTTGGGAGGTGTGGGCAGTTTTTGTGCAGGTGTGTCATTCTGCATTTCAAACCGTGAATAAAAGTGGTTGAGTGTATCTGGGAGGGATGTGTCATCATCACAGGCCTGTGGCGGGGGCTTGTAGTCTGTGATGGTCTGAATGGCTTGCCACAGACTCCGAGTGTCTCTGCTGTCTGTGAAGTGATTGTTGATTTTTTGAGCATATGACCGTTTTGCATTTTTGATGCTGCGGGACAGATTGGCTCTTGCTGTTTTGAGGGCTGCTTTATCGCCTGATCTGAAAGCTTCATCTCTGGTCTTTAGCAGCCCACGAACCTCTGCTGTCATCCATGGCTTCTGGTTGGCACGTGTGGTGATGGTCTTTGTGACTGTCACATCATCTGTGCACTTTTTGATGTAAGCAGTCACAGTTTCAGTGTACTCCTGTAGGTCTGTGTGGTTGTTGTAGGTGGCCGCCTCTTTAAACATGTTCCAGTCTGTGTCCTGGAAGCAGTCCTGCAGTGCAGAGGTAGCATTTTCTGGCCATACTGTGATCTGTTTTTGAACCGGTTTGGTGAGTTTGAGAAGTGGGCTATATGCTGGGATTAGCATAACAGAGATGTGGTCCGAGTACCCGAGGTGGGGGCGGGGTTCGGCTTTGTATGCGTTCTTAACTGTTGTGTAAACAAAGTCCAGTGTGTTGTTTCCCCTTGTTGCAAAGTTCACATGTTGGTAGAACTTTGGCAAAACTGTCTTTAAGTTTGCGTGGTTGAAGTCACCGGCTATGATGAAAAAGCCGTCGGGGTTATTTGTTTGTTGTTCGCTGATGGCGCTGTACAGTTCGCGAAGCGCGTCCTTAGCGTTTGCACACGGAGGAATATAAACCGCGACAATAACAATGGCCGTGAACTCCCGCGGCAGATAGAACGGTCGACACTTCACAACCATAAACTCCACCAGTGATGAACAGTGTTTAGATACTACCGCAGCATTGTTACACCATTTTTTGTTGACGTAAACACACAAGCCACCCCCGCGAGTCTTACCAGACAGTGATGAGTCTCTGTCCGCTCGGTAGCAGGTTAGGCCATGCAGCTGAATGGCGGAGTCCGGGATGTTGTCGTTTAGCCATGTTTCAGTGAAAACAAACACACAACAATCCCTTGCCTCATGCTGTGTAGATCGACTGAGTTGAATTAAGTCCAGTTTGTTTTCCAGAGAGCGAACGTTTGAGAGCATGAGTGTTGGAAGAGCCGGTCTTGTGGGGTTAGCCCTCAGCCTAGCTCGTATACCTCCGCGCTTACCGCGCTTCCGTCCTCTCTCACACCGCTTGCGACGCCGCCTTGTGCGGGTAGCGTCAGTAGGCGAGGCCGCGGTCTCGAGGTCCGGCTCCAGCAGTAAACAAAGGCCTCGTAGCTTCTCAGTAGCCGCCGGCGAGAGTTTGTGTTTGTATGTGTTGTCGATATCCAAAAGGCTTTGGCGATCATAGATGTATCCCGGAGTGATCTCCCGATGAATTAGCGGTAAATTAACACTATTTGGAGACGAACAGACGACATTAAAAGCACCGTCTTTGGGATCCGGAGAAGCCGCTGCGTCTGGGCGCGCCGCCATCTTGGATTTAGATCCAAGAAGGCCAAGAAGACCAAGAAGGCCTTGGAGGCTGCCACACTTCTGGTTGAGTGAGTTTTGACCCCTAGAGGTGAGGGGAGATCAGAGGACTCAAAGGCAATGGTAATGGCATCAATTATCCACCAACAGAGGGTCTGCTTCGTAGCAAGAAGACCCCTCTTAGGGGGACCATAGCACACCAGCAGTTGGTCTGCCCTTCTCCACAGGGCAGCTCTATGTATGTACGTGCCCAGTGCTTGCACTGGACAAATACAATTAAGCGTCTGCTGGTCGGGCTCCCTGAAGGGAGGAGGACAGAAGGCCTGAAGTACGATAGGCTGTGGTGTGACAGAGGGAAATTTGGGGACATACCCTGCTCGAGGGTATAGAAATGCTTTGCCCATGCCAGGCACAAAGTCGAGATGAGAAGGGGCCACTGAGAGGGCCTGAAGATCCCCAACTCTCTTCAGAGAGGAAATAGCCAGAAGGAAGACAGTCTTAATAGTGAGATGTTGACCAAAAATCTCCTCAACTGGCTAGAAAGGAGCTTTAACGAGAGCCTCTAACACCACAGCCAAATCCCACGGGGGGACACAGGATCGTACCAGGGGCCACAGCGCACCACAGAGGAAACGTGTAACTAGGGGGTGTCTGCCCACTGACTGGCCACCGAGGGGGGCGTGGTAGGCCACAATGGCCGCCACGTAAACTTTTAAGGTGGAGTGGGTCGACCCTGCAGAGAATCGGGCCTGCAGGAACTCCAGAACTGGACCAATTGGCAAGTTGACTGGTTCGAGCTGGTGGTCTCCGCACCATGAATTGAAAAGCTTACAGGGTGGTACAGTTTCCTCGTTGAGGGCGCTTTGAATTGGAGGATGGTCTCAACAGCCTCGGTTGAGAGACCAGAAACTATGAGCTGTGCCCCTCAGGGGCCACACCCACAGTTTCCATAACTCCGGGCAGGGTGAAATATCGTACCCTCCGCCTGTGAGAGGAGATCCCTCCTGATGGGAATCTCCCATGGAGACCCGTCGAGGAGAGAAATCAGGTCTGAGAACCATACTTGGCCCGGCAAGAACGGGGCCACTAGCAACAGACGGACCCCGTCCTGGTGCACTCTTGCCAGAACTCACGGGAGCAGAGCGATCAGGGGAAAAGCGTACAGACAAAGCCTCGGCCAAGTCTGCACCATGGCATCCAGTCCCAGAGGAGCTGGAGGAATCAGAGAGAACCAGAGGGGACATTGCGATGTCTCCTGAGTCGCAAAGAGGTCCACTTGAGCCTAGCCAAAAACTCTTCCTGTGAAGGATGGAGACATGGAAGGATGCGTCTTTTAGATCTATCATGACAAACCAGTCCTCAGACTTGATCTGAGACACGACCTGTTTGATATTGAGCATCTTGAACTTCAGTCGCATGACTGAGCGGTTCAACTGACACAGATCTAAAATGGGACACAACTCTCCATCATTCTTTGGAACTATGAAGTACCGGCTATGAAAAACCGGACTGTCTCTCGTGCAGAGGGGCCACATCGATGGCCTCCTTCCTTAGTGTTTACTTCTTGTTCCATAACCAGAGCCTGCTCGGGGCCCACCAGAGTGGGACTGACCCCACTGAAGAGCGGCGGAGGAGAGCCGAACTGAATATGATAGATACTGAATACGATTTTTCACTATTAAGTGAGTGAGTGAAGTGACATGTGGCCAAGTATGGTGACCCATACTCGGAATTTGTGCTCTGCAATTAACCCATCCAAAGTGAACACACACCCGGAGCAGTGGGCAGCCATTTATGCTGCGGCGCCCGGGGAGCAGTTGGGGGTTCGGTGCCTTGCTCAAGGGCACCTCAGTCATGGTATTGAGAGTAGCCTGCACACAACTCCCCCCACCTACAATTCCTGCCGGCCCGAGACTCGAACCCGCAACCTTTAGGTTACGAGTCCAACTCTCTAACCATTAGGCCACGACTTCCCCTAAAAATATATATATATTTTTTTCCTCTGCATTTAACCCATCCTAAGTGAACACACACCTGGAGCAGTGGGCAGCCATGTTGCGGCGCCCGGGGAGCAGTTGGGGGTTCGGCCAGCGAGACGGGCTCATTTTTTTTTCTTATCAGTGTGAAAGACACTAAAAATACTCCGTCGATTTTGGTCATACAGATAAGTGTTATACATCAATTGAAACTTTGAAGTATCTATTTTTTTTCGGGTACACTCACAATAAAAACAAAATGTTGTGGTTTTGGAAAATAAAGAAAACAAACAGGGTGCGCTCTCTGTCTTCGCGAGCTGCTTTTAGAAACGCGTCACTAAAATGAACTGTACCTCGGCGAAATCTCAACACAGAGACATGGGAGTTATATCTATAGAAAGCTTGAAGTGTCTACTTTTAAATGAAGTAAGTCTTATCAAAAACAAATATTCTGTGATAAAGTAATCCGTATGAAACCAACACGATGTTCAGTCTTTCCCGTCTAACTCATTATCTTTAATGCAATCCCGCCCCCTCGCGGCTCGCGCCGTTCATATGTAAATATCCACGTGAGACACGTGCGCATGGAAACGCCCAACATAAACAAAGCGCGAGGAGTTCGTTCATCGCGGCTACTGTTCGTTTCTGCAAGAAGACGCGCTGAGTAAAGGCTGGATTTCCCTCAAAAGAAGAACAAGATTTCATCGAGTAGAGGAGATCAATCTGATGAGTAAGTAATGTTTCTTTTTTGCATTAGTTAACGTGTTATTGTGACATAAACAAGAACACATTTACTAGTTAGGTTGTTCCCAAACTACAACATGATGAATGCTAGGCATCTAAGAATGTTTAGACCATGTTTATTATTATTACTCTGTTCACAAATAGATTTTAATAACATGCTAAACAATAATAATTAGTTTCTCAGATGTAAAATATCCTTTTTTATAGTACAAAGCATGTGTGAGTCTATGGCTACAGAATCATATCATAGGCTACTATAAAATCATACATACTAGGCTATATGACAACAAAATCATAGTTGGGTTTTTCCCAAACTATAATTCCTGACTACAATGTTTGAAATCAAGTAAAACATTTTGAATATGAAAGGCAATTCACTGTATTTAAATTGATTACGGCGCGATGATGTTTTCATGCTCTATGTAAAACAATAAAAGTAATATGAGTGTACAGTGTAACATGATCAATGCTACGAGTCTAAGTATGTTTAGAACATGTTTATTATTAATAGCCTACTCTGTTCAGAAACAATAATAATTAGTTTCTCAGATATAAAATGTCTTTTTTTTTTTTTATGATAATACAAAGCATGTGTGAGTCTATGGCTACAAAACCTACAGATGCTCCTGATATTAACATGCTCACAAATTTTTTTTGTTTTTGTTTTTGTTTTTTGTTTTTTGGTTGTTTGTATTTTAGTGAATCAGGTACCTGAACCACAGATGAATCCTGATGACTTTCTTCAAACTGTTTTCCTCTGAGAGCGCTGTACCAACATCAGATGTTCAACTACACTGATATTCTATGGTAAAACAAGCTCCTTGACTACTGATTATGTTTTTTTCTTCTTGAATCCATGGAAAGAAGCAGAAACACTTAAATAACACACGTAAATATCAGGTATGATTTACTTGTTTCACTTGTTGGACAGAATCTGTTGCAGGAATGACTCAAAGTCTGTTCACATCTCTGTGGTCAGTGTGCACAATGTGTCTTTGACCTTCATTATGTATGTTTTGATTATACTGTGTTGTAAATAAAATACAAATAATTTAAACAACCCATTTTTTCAGTCTCTTCACATTCTGTCTTACCTGCCTCAAAGTCACAGTCACACTGATGGGCCATTAGAGGCCATTAGGGGAGGGCCCTTTGTCTCTCAGGGGAGAATCACTTAATATTCAGGGACATTGCCACTCCCTCGCATATTGGCTTTCAATCACAAAACATGTCTTTAAAAATTTAAATCAATATATTGTTTTCTGTGAATGAGTAAGCAGAATGATTTTCACATAATTTTGAAGTAAATATTCTAGCCTACAAGACTAATTACTCAAAAGTCTTATTCAGAACTCTTTAGTGTGGGTTTTATGGCCTTATTTCAGCTACATTTTTCCCCCCAAAACTTACTAACCACGCATAATATTTTTTTTCTAAAAAATGCAAACATGTACATCAATCAGGGTCACATATTATTGTAGCACAGTTTGTGCTGAATACAAACAAATTACATGTTGGTCAATAGTATGTTTTAAGCAGCTGAAATAAGCACAAATATCAGGGCATGTCAAAACATCTCAAGGGCCCCAAAATCACCTCAGACCCCAGGGGGTTAAGGGAATCAGTCTCTCGAGACTGACCTCTGGTGTAATTGGAGCGGCAAAATTGGTGCCCTGAAGCAGCGCACTGGCAGGGGACAGCCGATCTAGCAGCTCTAGAGACCTCTGAAGAAGTGGCGAGGCTCTCAGCTCCGCTACGTTTTCGGGCGGAAGAGACTGAGATCAGCGCTCCTGGAGACCACTGCGCCCTGGAACTCTGGCAGCATTGGCAGACCAATCTCCTGAGGGCACTGAGGAGAGACGGGCACCATGTGATGCGCTGTACGCCGCTCTACCCCAGTAGGGGCCGCCCTCGGAAGTCATAAGCCACTTGCGTCAGGACTTCTTTGCCAAGGACTTCCTAGCCTCAAGGATGGTTCTAAGATCTGGCTTGGGCTTAGGAGTCCCCGGCCCAGAGCGCTGGAGGCGACGCTCTGCTTTTGGGATTCCCTGCTTGAGGAGCTGGTATATGGAGGGGGCTGCTCCTGCCCAGCAGCCCCCAGAGCTAGAGAGTGGTGAGGGAGGAACCGCTGGAACACCGCCACTTGTTTACGGGCCTCCTGGTACCTGTCGACGATGGAATTGATGGCGTCGCCGAACAGGCTAGAAGGCGCAAGCAGGGCGTCCATAATGCAGACCCTGTCCTTCTCTTTCATGTTGGTCAACCAAAGATGTCTCTCCGCCCGCCACCAGTGCTGCCATAGACCTGCCGATGGCACAGCGGTCTCTTTGGTGGCACGGAGAGACAGATCAGCAGTTCTCCTTAACTCGGTGATGTCATCCGATTTCACCTCCTCGCTTTCTTCTAGATCTTTCAGCAGGTTGGCTTGGTACACCTGTAACACTGCCATAGTGTGCAGACATGCACCAGCCTGACCCGCTGCCGCATACCCCTTGCCCACCAGCGCTGATGTTCAGGGACGATGCCGCGCCGGGGGACAGATAGCTCGCGAGCATCTGTTCCACCCGGGGTATCGCCTTGTAACCGCGCTCACTCAACCCCACCACATTGCCATATTAGTCGGAGGCAAGGATGAAGAGGCAGGCTGAGAATGGCCTGGCCCACGATCTTGACACCTCGGTGTGGAGATCGGGGAAAAATGGTAGGCTTCAGCCAGGGATGGGCAGTATTTCAAATATATGTATTTAAAATACGTATTTGAAATACAAAATATTATTTTGTATTTTGTATTTAAATACCTTTGAAAAAAATCAAATGTATTTTGTATTTAAATACATTTAATCTTAGTATTTTTTGTATTTTCAAAATACATAAAATACTTTTTGCCAATCAACCTCTTTATTAGACTGCTGATTTCAACTAGTTCAAACCTCAGACATGCCACTTTCATGCATGTGACCTGCAGCTGTATGACTCCATCTGGAATTGTGTATTGAAATTTTCTGGATTCCTTTAAGGAAATAAGGAATAATACTGCCTTTGTGTGCTATCAAAATTTCCTGTTTCCAATTTCAGAAATGCTGATTACAAGCATGTCGCATTCAAGTGCTTTGCTGCTGGAAAGAATAAGAATCGTGGAGGACGCCAGGTTTCTTGGGAAAATCTTATTAAAGCCAAAATCGTAGATATTTAAAACATTTAATTTTGAATAAAATGTAGCATCCCATTTGTTGACAACTATATCATCATTCACAGTGCTATCTTTACAGTTAGCTTGTTGATGATTCCGGATTTTCAGTCAAATACATGCTGTTTTGCTGTGCATAAACCATACAAAATGCTTGAAATGGTTATTGCACTACTATGTGCATGACTTTAACATTAAAACAAGGTGATCTTGTTTTGTGGGAAAAAAAAAAAAAAAGCATTCCTGTCCCAGCAGGTAAAAAAAGAGCACTAGCAAGGGGAACATTAGCACTAGTCACTAGTCACATAGCAAGGGGAACATTAGCACTAACATTTTTTTTTTTTTTGGGTCAGATTTTGGGTTTATCAACTAGCTAGTCAAATATGTTCATTAAACTTCAATCTTTACTGCTTGCTATGGCGATATGGCAACACATATGTTGGCGATGATATAAAGTGTAAATCGATTTAACTTTTTCTATATTTATATATCGTTGTGGTATGCAAATATATCTGTGGAGCTTTTAGTGGGCAGGAACTATTAACATGTCAGAGCGATAAAGAAACATGGATAAATGAGTAATAAACAGCTTTCTCTGTGTGTGTGTATGTGTACCCCAAGACAAAGATAACTATAATGATAATAAAAAAAGTGTAATTTAAAAAAAAAGGGTATACTCACACTAGGCACAGTTGCCTTCTACTAAAGTCCAAGTGCGATTTTCCTTTCGCTAACAGACAGATATCACAGGATTATTACAGAGGCAACTACATTACTACATTACCTGATCATCAATAAGACGAGAACCAGAACCATTATAAATCTAAATGTACTCAAAATTAAATTAAATAAAAAGCATGATATCCAAGTACTAATAAAGATTTTTGCTGTCATAATGATAACAATAGTGCCTACAAAAATAGTAAATTAACTGTTCCATGCTCCGGCACGGTTAGCGATCACACTACATGCGTACCGCACCCGAACCTCGTCTTTAAGTGGGCCAGGGCATGGTTAAACGAACCGCACTGGACACGGTACAGAGCAGTCACACTTTGGGGGTGGACTCTGGGGGTCAATCATGCTCAAGCATGGATCAGATCTCCTAGTATGTGTACATCCTAAATCTAAGTGAATAGCAGATAGCACACCACAACTAAAGCCATAACAGCACAAAAAATGATGAATAATAAAATCATTGACAGCCAATCGGAATCATTTCTGCTTTAAAGAACTTGAGCATTTAAATTGACAGATGACACAACTGCATTGTATACTTAGAATACACTAATATAGTTATATTTATAATTATCATTCTTGGTGTAAACAGGCCTTAATAGTGTTACTTCACTGGATGGCCAATTTCAAATGTATTTTGTGTATTTTCAAAATACAAAATACTGTATTTGTATTTAAATACATTTTTCCACACTGTATTTTGTATTTTTATTTTAAATAAATTTTGATGTATTTGAGCCCATCTCTGGCTCCGGCGTGGAGGTGGTGGCCTCACCCACAGAAAGCCTTCGTCTAGCTTGCTTTTCTGTGGCTCGGCTTGTTTCTCGGTGGGCCAGTCAATGTTTAATTTGGCCACAGCACGAGTAACCAACTCCAACAGCTTCTCATACTGGGGCGATTGAGGGGGCGAATCCTCCTCGACGCACTCCACGTCAACCTCCTTGGAGGAAGACAGGCGGAGCGTCGAGCCCTCACCACGGGGGGAAGAAACCGCAGAGCGGGCTTCCGATTCCCAGAGAGAGGGCACCTGATCTGGTGGGTGAGGAAGCAGACAGGGACTCGCAGATCTGCATTCCCTCCACCAGATCCACTTGCGAACCCCACAAGTGCAGCTGCCGCTCTGCCTCGGCGGAAGCGGGGCCAGCACCCCGGGGAATGCTAGTGAAGGCTCCCTCCTCGAAGAGAGCCTTCCGGGAGCAAAGCGTACACAGAGGAAGCTGATCACAATGCGGGCAGTCGGCTCCTTCAAGAGCCGACTCTGCGTGCTTCGCTCCCAAGCAGACCACGCACAGACTGTATGTATCCCCTCTCGTAAAGTAAGGAGGGCAGGGAGGAACACACAGCCTATAACGCGATCTGCTCTCGCCCAAATGTTTCATCTCACTAGAAGCTTTTGACATATTGGAGCTTATAGTGGTTGAACTGGACAAACAATACTAAATAAAACTCACAACAGACAGAGAGGACGTATACACACATAGAGCGCTTTCTGAATGACAGAAAGCTGAAGTCGGTTCCACCACACGTGCTTTTAAGCTTCCTGGTCGTTACGTAACCCCCCCCATGACGTCTCACCCTTCCATTGGACGGATTACACGTGATTCAGAGAGTGGTCATGCTGAAGGCGTTCCCATAGCGTTTTCGACGCAGCTTGAGTTCCTGAAGGGGAACCTTAGTTTACATGTCAGACGCATGATCTTCTAGCAAAATAATGCCACTTTAAAAATTTGTTTTAAAATGTTAATAAAAATATGTTCATATTTCATATGAAGTAAACTGTAGCATTTATAGTCATGCAACAAAATGAATATAGTCACTCTTCACACATTCTTCATTTGAATACACCTTTATACAACATTAATGTTTCACAAATAGGTTTTAACTCTGAAACAACAACAACAATAACAACATTCCTGAGCTAGAGCTGGTGAAACGAAGGCATCCAGTATTTTGAGTTTTAGTAAAGGAGCAGCATGGGTAAATACAGTGCTTCTTCACAAACCCAGCCCAGCTCACTGTGTTTCATGTCGGGAGGGGCATGAGAATTCAATGACCTCCCAGTTCTTCATCGCACACTGATGTGTTATTGCAGGCAGGGCCAAGAGGGTGTAGAATGGAGGAAAACACACTTCATTTCCATCCTCTCAGATTTCCTACACCTCTTTTATTGATCAACTGAGAGAATGCAACCCTGGATCACTCCAGAACCCTGACACAGCCAGTTGACATGAGCCAATTGGGATGGAAAGAAGAACAGATACAGCTTCCAAAGTTTGATGTTTTGATGCCTTAGGAAACAACCAATACCTACAGATAAACTGGGGTAGGATTCCAAAAATATATAGCAAATGTGATCATAAGAAAGCATATCATACATAATGCATTTTCTGTTAAATAATAAACACTACAGCCCAGTTTGGTTGCAAATAATGTATCATATAGATAGATAGATAGATAGATAGATAGATAGATAGATAGATAGATAGATAGATGCTGTGAAAAGGTTTTTGCCCCCTTCTGGTTTTCTTTTTTTTTTTTTTTTTCATATGTGTTACACTTAAAAGATTCAGATCATAAAACAAATTTTAATATTACACAAAAGCCCCTTTCACACTGCACGCTGGTCCCAGAAAATTGCCAGAGTGCCTTCTGTGTGAACGCAAACACGTCCCGGGATTGATTCCGGGATCGATCCCGGGTTGGGGACCTAGTAACATTGCCGGGTTCAGTCCCGGAACGAGCACTGTGTGAACAAAAGCTGGATCAATGCCATAAAGGGTGTGTCGTAATGATGACGCACGTTATCGTGTGATTGTTTTACCGGGTGTTTTGAAGGCAGATCAATGTTCGCGATGAAAAAATATGTGCAAACTGTAATGAAGCAGAGATCAGGGAGCTCCCCACTATCCACGCTGAAGCTAAGATAGTTCGCCAGCTTTAGTGAAATGGTATGCGTCACATTACCTGTCACAGGTGAGTATGTCACGTGTCTTTACGGGATCTTTACGGGATGTGTGTGAACGCACACACAGATTCCAGAAAATCACTGGCAGTGTGAATGAACCAAAATCAAACGAACCCGAGACAAATCACGGAACAAATTATCTGTGTATTTTCCGGAATCTCTGTGTGAAAGGTGCTAAAGATAATGCAAGTAAATACAAAATGCAGTTTTTAAATGATGATTTCATTTATTAAGGGAAAAAAGCTATCCAAACCTACCTGGCCCTACGTGAAAAATTAATTGCCCCTCCTGTTAAATCATGAAAGAACTGTGATTAACCACATTATTTTAGAAAGCTGAGTTAAATTTCATTAGCCAGACCCAAGCCTGATTACTGCCAGACCTATTTAATCAAGAAATCACTTAAATAGAACCTGTCTGACAAAGTAAAGCATGCTTAAAAAGCAACACATCATGCCGCGATCTAAAGAAATTTAAGAACAGATGAGAGACAAAATAGTTGACATGTATCAGTTTGGAAAGGATTATAAAGCTTTTTCTAAGGCTTTGGGACTCCAGCGAACCAAGGTCAAAGCCATTATCCACAAATGGAGAAATCTTGTAACAGTGGTGAATCTTCCCAGGAGTGGCTGGCCTACCAAAATTACTCCAAGAGTGCAATGACGACTCATCCAGGAGGTCAAAAAAGAACCCAGAACAACATCTAAAGAACTGCAGGCCTCACTTGCCTCAATTAAGGTCAGTGTTCATGATTCAACAATAAGAAAGAGACTGGGCAAAAACGGCATCCATGGGAGAGTTCCAAGGCAAAAGCCACTGCTGACCAAAAAGAACACAAAGGCTCATCTCACATTTGCCAAAAAAAAAAAAAAAATATCTTGATCATCCCCAAGACGTTTGGGCAAATATTCTGTGGACTGATGAGACAAAAGTTGAACTTTTTGCAAGGTGCATGTCCTGTTACATCTGGCGTAAAACCAACACAGGATTTCATAAAAAGAACATCATACTAACAGTCAAACATGGTGGTGGTAGTGTGATGGTCTGAGGCTGCTTTGCAGATACAGAACCTGGATGACTTGCCATAATTGATGGAACCATGAATTCTGCACTCTATCAAAAAATCCTGAAGGAGAATGTCCGGCCATCAGTTTGTGACCTCAAGCTCAAGCACACTTGGGTTATACAGCAGGAAAATGATCCCAAACACACCAGCAAGTCCACCTCTGAATGGCTCAAGAAAAAACTAAATTAAGGTTTTGGAGTGGCCAAGTCAAAGTCCGGACTTAAATCCGATTGAGATGCTGTGGCATGACCTTAAACAGTCCTTTCATGCTTGAAAACCCTCCAATGTGGCTGAATTAAAAAATTCTGCAAAGAAGAGTGGGCCAAAATTCCTCCACAGTGATGTGAAAGACTCATTGCAAGTTATCACAAACACTTGATTGCAGTTGTTGCTGCAAAGGGTGGCACAACCAGTTATTCGATTTAGAGGGCAATTACTTTTTCACGAAGGGCCAGGCAGGTTTGGACAGCTTTTTTCCCTTAATAAATTAAATCATTATTTAAAACTGCATTTTGTATTTGCTCAGGTTATCTTTTTGTAATATTAAAATTTGTTTGATGATCTGAATCATTCAAGTGTGACAAATATGCAAAGAAAAAAAAAAAAAAAAGGAAGCAGGCAAATACTTTCCACACCATTGTAGATAGATTTAGAAGACTTTCTGTTATGCTGGAGTTTTTGAGCTTACTATTTTGCGGAAGTGTGAAGCTTGTGCTTAGGATGTAGGCTTAGGACACTTCAATATTAATTCAATTGCGCCATGCAAAGGCCACAAATGACATTTATTAAATTAAAAGTCTCATCTGGATTGCTCATCTCTGTATTTTAATAAATATGCCATTAGAAAGGTATTTTTCAGACAAAGTTTCTTCAACTTTAACTAATAAATGAAAGTTCTGTTGTGAGATTGTTAGTAATTAATTAATTTATTCACCTGTGTTCATACACTCTCAAAGATTACTAATTCCAGGTCTGGCTGGTAATTAGAAAGAGGACAAATGGTGTTTCAGTGTCTATACAAACGTGTGAAAATGTATACGTTGTAGAGCCACATTTTGCATACAAATTCCTACAACAAAGAAAGAGAACACTGTATACTCAAATTTCTTTTAAAATTTTGAAAAATCGATAAGGATAAGGCTAAACATGTCTGGCTTCACAAAGAGAAGAGGAAAGGTTGCGGTGTGTGTGTGTCTTTCGCAGGCACTGTGAATGCTGATGGTACCGTCTCATTAATATTCCACCTCCATGCCGTCTCTTATAATGAAGACTTCTGCAGTGGCCAGTCAATGGCGACATTACAAACAGCAAACAACATCAGAACAAAAAGAAAGGGGAGGAATTTTAACATCACCTCCAAGCAGTGATTTACTGAGGGAAAGCAGCCTTAAGGGAAGATGTTGCTAATGTGTGAAACACGGAAAAAATACAAGATGTATCCAGCGAGGTGAACTCAGATAGAACTAATGCAGGTGTTTGTCTGAAACAAAGGTGTGTTTGTTACTTAGGCATTTGCACATGTCTACATGGTGAAATGTGGTGAGAACTGCAGTTGTAGTAATGTAAAATCCATGCAGCGTGAAGGTCACGTGAATGGCAAGTGTTTAGTACCAGCCATCGATTTTCAGTCGCTTCAAATGGAGGTTTATCCAGTAGATCTATCTCATTATCAGCCCTGTAGTGTATAACATTCATTTTTAGCACACTGGAGAATGTTTAACAAACTGTGAAAATAATGCATATAATACACTGGTAGATAAGGGGCATTCTACTATTATATGGGGTGCAAATATCATATTACCATTTGAGAACCTTCTAAAGTCAGAATGTTATTGACTGTGATTTTCTTCCATCAAATAACCTACTTGCTTAAAAAAAAATGCATTATATTTATTGACAGCTACACTAATAATACTTGTGTGAAATGCAGTCCTAATCTCTGTGCTGCATACCCATCAATATCTGCTACACACAGGTAACTAATAACCTCCTGAACATTAATAAATCTCTTTGGTTAGATACTTTAGTTTTGTGGTCACATAACTCAGACTCAGTGATTATTGCCACCTCTTTATAACATGACATCTCAATACAGATGCTTAATGAGAACCACAAGGTTTATTGTGTCTACATAACTGTGGCTTGGTTTTCTGTCTGAATCCAGTTCTATGATATGCATGCAAAGAAGAAGCAATAACAACTATTCAAGGGTGGGCATATACACAACCCAGACTCATTGGAAATACAGTATGTGAATGTGGTGAAGTTTCGGCAAAATGACATTATGCTGCTGCTTGCACATTCTGCAACACTTTGAAAGTGAAATATCCAGTGAGTGGCACTAAAAGCAAGTTCAGTTTTATTCAAAACAGACGAACATCAATCTGGTGTTTTATTACACTGGTTGTTGTATTTTGGCAGTTCAGAAACTAAATGCCCAGTGAGTGGTGCTAAAAGGTTAATGTTCTATCACGTTTGGAAATAATGTAGTCTACCACATACACTAAAGCAACATCACAGCAATGTGTGCTTACAATATATTTGTTGGAACACGTGTGTGTGTGTGTGTGTGTTAACATGGAAGTTAGTATGAGCACTGATTGTGACCGTTCCTCTTTTTATTTTCTTTCTGCTTTCTTCTTCCCTTTCAATAAACAGTGGTATAATGCCTAAAAATAATAACTGAATGATTTCTTGAATAACTGAATGATCTCTTTCTATACTGGCACCTATACTGCTATACGGCAGCACCACCATAGCACCACTGAAAGAAAGAAAATTGTTTCTGAATTGAATTGTGAGTTTAAAATCTGAAAAGACCCAACAAATAATACAAAGACAACAAATAGTCATGCTCACACAACAACAAACATGCGTGAAGAATTTTATAAGCTAGTTGAATAAATATCTAAATATTTTGACTAATGCAGTTCTGTAAACATTTCTAGTCACTTGTGATTTAGTGATCAGTAAACTTTTCTAGTCACTTGCGAATAGTTTAGCGAGCCTTACCAATGGATTGTTTTAAGGAGATGCTTAAGGAAGGTAAATTCAAATTAAATATAATATTCCTCATGCTGAACACATTTCTATGGAAGCTTGCAACTAGCTTGAGAATTGAGATAAAAGTTATAATTACCTAATAATAATAATAAGAAGAAGAAGAAGAAGAAGAAGAAGAAAGATTAATTTTACCTAAAATAGCTGTTTTACATATGATGGAACAATTAGATATTTTATATAATTAGATATATTTTTGCACTAGAGAGCAAGAGAGAGAGTAAGACACATAAACTTGTCCTGTATCTGTCCTGTGAGGTTTTCGAGAGAAAAAAAAAAATAAAAAAATCTGGCTTGGTTGCATAGTGTGCACTCTGCAGAGTGAACGACAGGTGAGTAGACTATATAAAGCACATGAACTCTGGGCTCCTATGTCAGCGTTAAGCACAGTAAGCTTTCCATGACTAGCTGTTTTCATGAGAGAGAGAGAGTCTAACAACTCATCTTCATGACAGCTCCAATGCAAAACAGCTTTCCTGTCCTCTTCTGGTTCTCCATCTGTTTCTGTCTCTGTCTCTCGCTCTCTCTCCATGTGAAGGTGGCCCCAGACTCGTGAGCAGACTGAGTGCATGCAGGGCAGGTCAGTGCGGAGAGATAAATGGTGATTTATCATGGAGATGTGCTGTAAATGTCCTTGTGCAGCCACAGTGTTCCGGTGGGAAGCGAGTGAGGAGAGCACAGGGCCAGAGAGATTAATGTCAAGCAGAAGAGAGGTGTGACAGGGGATCAAAATCACAATCAACTTTACTACCTGTGTCCCTTTAAAGCAGGAGGAAAGAGAACAGAATGGATAAGGATGAGATGAGATGAAGAGGGTTTAGAAGACAAATGGAGAGTGGAGTTATGTTTGTACTTGACGTGTCACATAGCCAGACTTTATGAGAATCAGTATTGTTACAATCTTGTCCGTTCAAAACAATCCACCTTATTTTGAATTCATTAGATTCATTAGATAGGTAAATAACTAGAAGTGCATTAAACAGCAAAACTATGTATGTTACAAACCTCCCCCTAAAAAGAGATAAAATAGCATAGTTGCTTCAGAAAATGTTTTTATCTCTAAATGTTTTACTATTAGTGTAAAAAAAAAAAAAAAAAAAAAAAAAAAATTAAAAAAAAATTAAAAGGTTTAGTGTAGGTCGTACGTTATTTTCAAATGTGAAAGAGAATTAACCTTTTAGTGCCACTCAGTTCCAAATTTTCATTTCCAAACTGCCTCAATACTCGTATGAATCAACATAATAAAATGTTGGCAGTCACATTTATGTATTTCAGAGAAACATGAACACTCATTTTAGTTTCACTCACTGGACGTTTCACTTTGTAAGTGTTGCAAAACGTGCAAAAAGCAAAGCAATATTATTTTTGCAAAATTATTACCACAGGCATGCATTTTTTTGTTTGTTTGTTTGTTTTTTTGTTCTTCACCAGGGTGAATTTGTATGATGTGAAGACGGAAAAAAAAAAAAAAAAACGGGGGGGACAAGCATGAATGTCCACCCCTAACCTCACCTCTACACATAACCATAATTGGAGAATAAGCATATCTTATGAAAACACACAAATCATAGATTGTACAAATTCATATGAATTTGCCACCAATTCGCCAACATGTAAAGTAGTTGTAAATTGGCAAGAGAATGTGTTGGCACAGAACACTATAATATTTATCAACACTTGCAGTGTGGCTCACCATTTATATGCAGACCAGAGCCTAAGTTTTTCGTGAATGTATTTCATATTACTAAAAAACGAACCATTACCATTTACGTGCACATATTCCATTGCAACTACTTCAAATTGTAAGTTACAATCCTCCAATCTGACAGGACATGAGTAAAAGAGAGCTGAAATGTGTCTTTATCTTTTTATATTTCTGTCATTTAGAAAGTACAAATCTGCTGAGTTACAGCATGGAAGATTTTAACCATAAACATTTGAGCGTGACATAAAATGAGAAGGAAGAATTTCAATGATGCTAGGATGAAGATCTAAAAATAATTTTCTTCATATCACATGAAAGCAGTCGTACTAGCAGATGTTTCGACTTCATACGCTGCTGCTCTGACATGTCAGTCAGAGCACATCTTTAAGCCACTATGCATTTAAATCAATAAATCAGTTTTTGGGTGTGTGATTTGATGTATGTACATTGAGTCAGGCCTACCCCGCACACCACTTGAAATGCAAGATGTCCAGTTTATACAGTGAGTCACGAACGTACTAGTTTCTTTTAATGAACTGGTCATAAACACTCATTAACTATTCGAATAAACCTGGGAGAACATTGTACAACTGTTGCTCGTCAGACTGTATGAACATGATCCCAGTAATAAGCCATGTCACTCTGTGGGATCTTAGTTGTTATTAATGTCAGACTGTATGTATGTCAAGACTCATTAATAATGGACATACACAAAAAGACTTGTTCAAAACTTTACATAATCAATTTGTTACACAATTGGTGATGGTGAGTTGCATTCACATGAAACTGACTGTCTGCAAACATGTCAAACTGATCAGAGATTGTAAATTTTGGTCTAAGATGATTATTTATGAAATTATGTCTCAGATGGCAAATCATGGTCAAATCATATAGTGTGCACCAGCTGTAGTCCGACAAATCTTTCACTGAATGAAAAGCCTTGTAGATTTTCAGATATTTTTTTTTTTTTCACTAGTATGTGTATTAATAACATCAAGCAGTGTATATACACACATCACAGTGTCATTTACACCACATCTCAAATGATTTATTGTTTTTAATAGCATTCTGTAAGTCAGGCAGTGATCACACAGGGAACAGTGTGATTCCAGTTGTGGGGTGTTCATTAAAAGCACAGCAGATGTACAGGTGAGCAAATGGCAGATGATAACAAGCAGTCATACAATATAATGGAATACAGACAATGGATGAGCATTACAGAAGAGGAAAATATAGAGCACACAGAGTGGAGCTGGAATGTGGAGAATAGACAATCCCAGAGTGAAGACGAAGAAGTAATCCATAACCTGAAGCACAAGAAGAACACTGTGGGAAGGCATCAGAATCTTAACATTCCCTTGATGAGGGAACAGCTGTTCATGATAAAGCTAATTTCAGAGCTAGCATACTATGTGTGTACATGTGTACACACACACACACACACATACATATATACAGTAAAATCTCCAGTGTTGAAATGCCGGTGTTAAGGACTTTTAGAGTAAAGAGTTAAAGTTTTGGTGTTGAATTTTAAAGGATTAACACTAGTTAGTGTAAACAGCACCCTCTGGCCGGAGTAAATACGGAGAATTACCCTCATTAACACTGCTGAGTGTTATTAGTCACATCCGGGACATTTTCTCTTGTGCGCGCCTAATCCGTCTGAAATATTTTTCACAGACGCCATTTTCTTTGCTTGCGATGCGGAGCATATTAGGACGGAAAACAGCGAAATAAAGTGTTTAATCTCACTCACAAAGTGTGTTTTGTAATATCATATCGTTTTATAATTATTTCAATGTGTTGTGTGCGCCTAAACTTTTATCAATGGCCTTCCACTCGCGATGCGGAACAGACGAGGACTTTTCCAAAAGGGAAAATCCGAAAGTAAGTGTTTTTATCTCATTTAAAATATGTATTTTATAACATCATATTAATTTATAGCGATACTTATGTGCTGTGCTCTCCTAAAATTTTCCTCAGAGAGATATTTTCTTTCTCTCGTGGTGCGAGCAGACGGGGAAATTGGTTTAAACAAGGAAAACACTGAAAGTAAGTATTTTACCTCATTTATTATATGTATTTTATAAGATAATATTACTTTATGACGATATTTATTTGCTGCGCGCACCTAAACGAGCCTAACGTTAACCGTTTCTCACAGATTTACGTTATATAGCTATGCAGTCCAGATGCGGAGGCCGCTTTTAACAGAAACACCAGAAGTAAGCGTTTTACCTCATTTAAAATATGTATTTTATAACATCATATTGATTTATAGTGATATTTATCTGCTGTGCACTCTTAAACTTTTTCTCAGAGATATTTTCGTTCACTCGTGATGCTCCGGAGCAGATGAGGAAGTTGGATTTAACGAGGAAAACACCAAAAGTAAGTGTTTTACTTCATTTACGATATGTGTTTAATAAAATAATATTACTTTATGACAGTATCTATAGATGTGCGTGCCTAAACGATCCGAAACATTTCTCACAGATGACATTTGAATTTGAAGGGAAACGCCAAAAGTGTTTTAACTCATTTATAATACAGTATGCATATTGCAACGTCATTTTGTCAAATCAAACCACTGTAAACTGCCCAAATCTAGATGGCAATATAAGTCATTTGTTCTTGTGTGTCTCATGACCAATTTTTGCGATTTCATTAATCATGAATTGAGTTTTCATGATGCTGATGTGTCCTTATATTGGATTTGAGTGCTGTTTTCATTGAATTAATTTGAAAATAACACTTTGAGTAAACTCAAACTCTTTATACTGAGTGAATCTTTAAGCATTAAATTTTTTTAATTTTTATTTTTTTGTGTGTTTAGTTTAATTTTAAGTAAACTAGTTCTTTAATATTGTTACAGATGGTTCATGCTGGTTTAACAGAAAAATCAAAAGGAGATGATGTGCTTGAAGAGTATGAAGCCACCAATACATGGGTAAGCCACAATTGCACATTTTAAGATTATTGATTGTCATGTTTATTTAAGAGTCTGATTTCTTTCTAAAAAAAAAAATATGATATGATATGCTTGGACTGTCATTTATTTATATGCTGTCCCATTTATGTGCATTAATTTTGATAAGAGTCGTCCAACCGCAATGCAGAGATCAGTATGCACTTGGAATTGTCGTTAGAAGACCCATTTTCTAGTAAGACTGACTTTCTTTTTACAAAATACATTTACAGTGAATTAAATGCTTTTCCTTAAAGGGATAGTTCACCCAAAAATGAAAATTAAACGGTTAGTTCATCCAAAAATTTAAATTATGTTTTACTCACCCTCAAGGCATCCTAGATGACTTTCTTCTTTCAGATGAATCCAGTCTGAGTTTTATTAAAAATTATCCTAGCACTTCCGTGCTTTATAATAGCAGTGAATGGGTGTTGCTGTTCAACAGTCCAAAAGAAGTGCAATAAAGTGCATCCATCCATAATAAACAGTGCCTCATACGGCTACGGGGGGTGAATAAAGGCCTCCTGTAGCGAATCAATGCGTTTGTGTAAGAAAAATATCCATATTTGAAACAAACACTTTCCTCTAGCTTGCGCTAACTGTCGTGTGCACAAACCGTTCCGGGTGGATGACGTAGGACTTTAGTGAAGTTTTGGTTCCAGTGAAATATGCTAGAGAACCAACGTTTGTTTACAGGAGCGAAGGAATCAAATTTTCTTTACTTTAGCAAAGAAAAAAACACTCTCTTCTTGGCTTACATCGAAACCCTCTGACATTTCTCTTTACAAATCCTTGTTTTGTATTTCTAATTCATGATTGATTTGTTTTGCTCTCTCCTCTGCTCTTCCGCGTTCCTCACTTCTCACCGGTGCATGCACTACACCGACGTCCTGCGTCATCCACCCGGAAGGGCTTCCACGTACAACATTTAGCGCAAATAGAAAAGTATACAATGTTTATAAATATGGATATTTTTCTTACAAAAACACAAGGATTCGCTACAGGAAGCCTTTATTCACCCCCCAGAGCCGTGTGAGGCATGTTTTATTATGGATGGATGCACTTTATTGCACTTCTTTTGGACCGTTGAACAGATACACCTACCCACTGCCATTATAAAGTTTGGATTAGCCAGGAAATTTTTTAATATCACTCCGATTGGATTTTTTAGAAAGAAGAAAGTCATATACACCTAGGATGCCTTGCAGGTGAGTAAATCATGGGGTAATTTTAATTTTCGGGTGAACTAACCCTTTAAGTTATTATTTACTCACCCTTGTGTTGTTCTAATGCGGTATGCCCTTCTTTCTTTTTCCGACCTGCTTGTCCTTATAATGTCACTATATGCCAGTCAATATCAAGCTTTTAAAAAAGATGCAAAAGGATCAGAGTGGTCCCATGTATTTCTTCTGTAGATTATTCAAAATATAACCTTTTGTGTTCCTCAGAAGACAGAACGTCATACAGGTTTGGAACCACATGAGGAAAAATAAATAATGACAGAAGTTTCAGTTTTGGGTGAACTTCTTGTATTGCAATTCATACTTGTCTCTGACATTTCACCTGATAATAGTTTTGATAAATGGATGTGAAATGATCCTGTTTTGGTTTTGTATTTATATTTATTTATTTTTCAATTTTACAGGGGCAGTTTTGTGATGCTGCAAATAGGAGTGGATATCTTGCTTAGCTGAAAACTGCAGAGAAACGCATCTCATCGTGCAGAAAAAAAGAATGACTATTCTCTCCAAGGATGTCCAAACACCAGCACAGACTTTGATTAGTGAGCATTAACATGCATTCAGCTTTTATGGTAATGAATGGAATGCTGTTGTTTAACCTCCTAAATGTCAGCATTATAAACCTTATGACATTAAGAGTACATACGGACCAACTAAGAATGTTTTTTTGTCTTTGCACTGATATGCTTTTACATTATGATGTTTAATTGTTGTAAGAACATTCTTTACATGTATTGAAAACATTGAGTGTGAAGACATTTTGGTGCATGGAAAAAGATTTACAATGTTTCAGTAAAATAAATGTAAACGTGTATTGTTTTGTGAGTTTATTTTTGAATATTTTCACCTGAACACTGGTGCAGTGTTGACCAGTTAATCCATAAGTGTTAACTTTCAACACCAATGTTGGTGTTCTCATTATCAATTCTGGTGTTAATATTTTACATTTTATGAGTTTGTTAGTTAACACTGTCAGAGTGTTAAAAATGTTAACACTTTCAAAAGTGTTAATTTAACACTTTAGCAGTGATTCCCATATATACTCTGGGTAAGTGTTAATTTTAACTCTGAGGGAGTTAAACTCACTCTTTTAAATTTGCTATGATAGATAGATAGATAGATAGATAGATAGATAGATAGATAGATAGATAAACTATTTTCCATTTTTTTTTTTTAATTGAAAAAATGAAAGAAAAATAGAAAAGTTAATTAGAAGTTAGCAGAGAACTGCATCTTTAGACTTGGATGATTGAATGTGGGATTGTGAATGTGGCGTGTAAAGAACACTTCTACAGCTGTCTACACGATGAGTGTCATCCACACCAACTGCTGAAACTATAATTACTGTAATACACGTAAAGTGCCCAATGCCTGGTATTTAATTTTCTTAAAACTGTGCAAACTATGGTAAAATATGATTAATCAAGTTTAAAATAATTGAACTGTTTGAAAACACATAATACTTAATAAAGACATTCATATTCATTGAGGAAAATTTCCTGCCACACATAAATTTAATGTAGACACGGTAAATATTAAATATATATTAGTAAAAATGTTTAATTATTGGTATGCATGGGTTGAGGTATGGAAAATTTGTTAATGACAGATGTTTGACTTATGTGGAAATCTTTCTATGGAATTCAAGTGCAGGTGTACTTACAATAATTTGCTTATGGTTAATTTGATCACTGACTAGTTTTTTTTTTTTTTTTTTTTATCTTTCCTTTATTTACTGAACCTGTCTACAAATGCATAGCTGCAGGCTGTTCTAGAAAGGACCTTAACATTTATACAAACAGATCTTGGAGCATGTGGAACATGAAGAACATGAGGAGCCCATTACATTTTCATCTCTGAAGGAACATATGCCAGCTTCAATAATTCCTACCTGCTTCACAACGCCTGCCCATGTATGACGTTCATTGCTTATGCTTTTCCTGTCCAACTCTCCCAGCATCCAAATCTTGCTGACAGCAGCTATGCATTCTACATCAATGTTTCAACAATAACACAGATGAAGTGGATGCAATGGGCAACTTATATCACTGTCAAGTGTGCCATTTTGCCCTCTATGCCATCATGACTTTATCCCATAAGTACATCACTGGTGTTCTGAACTTTTATTAAACGATGCGAGTTTAACTAGGATGTCAATGAGGATGTTTTGCTTAATGGCAGCTCTTTTAAATGTTCACTTTGAATTCACTTTGAAAACGTCAGAATCTGCTGTGTGATGTGAACAGCAATTCTTATCAAACTATGCATATTACAAAAATATTTAATAGGGCTCAGAAGATTCATACAGCATACAATACAATAAAACGTGCTTTAAAATTAAATTTAGCCTTTTGTTATGAAGACAGAGCATAGAGCAGTATGTTGTACTGACATTGCATACAATGGACGCAGTCAATTTATACACAAATATGTGGAAACCTCCTGATCACATTCAAATATGCATGTGTGCAAAAAGCAAGGTTTTGTGCATATTTTTTGCTACACAACCTTAACAACCTTCTCCACAGTACTGTGTTTGCGTACATGTGCTGTTGTTTTTACTGCCTCCTTTTTTTGTGCAAGTCACCATCACGCCTTCTCCTGCTGTCCCCTTGTCATCTCATCTCCCTTGATGCTGAGCTCTATGAGACATAAATAAAGAAATGCATCCCAAAAAAGTGCATGCCGTACACGAAATATGCTCAATTCAGCCAGTAAAGGGGATCACTTTCCATTATGAGTGACATGTTTATCACTGGGAATATACAAATCCTGATGAAGTGGCAAGCCCGAATAGAGGAGGATAGATAATTTACACCGAACATAGTCCGCATGTAAAGTGACCTTGAGCAGGCATGTGATGTGAGGTGACAGTAGGTTCCTTCAATGTCTGTTTGACTCTCCCTCTTGGGTGCAGTGCCTCTGGGAGTGCCACAGGGGATGATGTTGGGCCCTTTCATGATCTCTCTTGGTGAGGCGTCCTTCATTAAGCAATACTTAAATGACCCATTATAATTTCTTCCTGTTTTCAAAGCAAATTTTTAATAACATTTGCCAGAGAGGCAGGCACAACGAAAAAGTCTTTCTTTCCCCTTTTTTTTTTTTTCTTAAGGAAATTAATAGAATATGCTTTTAATTTGTTGAATTTGTCACAAATGATTACTAAGTGGAATTATTTATTTGGTTATTAATTTGCAATGTTTCTTCTTTGAAATTTCTATTTTACTGTATGTAAATCCTGTTCCCCTCCATTGAAAACCTGTTGTTGTTGTTTTTTTGTTTGTTTGTTTGTTTTGTTTTTTGTTTTTTTTTTCTCTGACAAACATTGCTTTAGGATTTTACAAAGTACCACTCCCAGTCACCAGAGGGCAGCATCAACAGGATATTGAACTGTTTTACTTTCTGTATATTGTAAAAGTAGTTTTATAGTTCATTCTGTAGTTGCAGAGTATTGTTAGTTCACTTGCTGCCCTACTACATGTTCCTTCTTTCATTTATTTAAAGTTATTGGCTGGTTATTTTTTGGATTATTCTTTTCTATTCTGACCATAGTTTTGATATTTGTTTGGACTTCTTTGCTTTTCATATTTTAATACCTTTCTGTAAATGGATCCTGACATTCTCAACATTCTCAGGTGTTACACTACAGTTAAACAAATAAAAGGACAAATCATAGTCTTGCTACACTTAAAAAAAACAGGGATGTCAAGTAGAACTTCAATAATTATTTGAGCAAAAGTATGACTTTGAAAAATTATTCAGTACCATTGAAATATTATAATAAAATGACAATAACATTTTTTTTTTATATTATTATCAGTATGGAGTATCAACTCAATTTGATGCCCAAGTGCTATCTTACTGACAGGCAGCTGCTTTCTATATGCTTCTTTGCTCCATATAGAGCACTCATGACTCACAACTGTACAGGTGACTGGTCAAACAACACTTTTTGTTCAAAGTACCTTTTTTAATGTGTACAGATTCTGAGGTCATTCTGTGGATGTGGTCAGTATTCATAGTTTTATGCTTTTGTTGTAGCAACACAATTTATACCCAATAAATTATAAAGATATAAACCCAAAGATTTAATAGCTCTTGTGAGAAAGTGTGATTTTGCGTGTGCATGAGACTCTGAATGGAAGAGAGAGAGAATTTCCAAAAGACAGAGAGAGAAACAAAGTTGAGGCAGCAGACAGAGATAGATGATCTGTTGGCAGCCACAATTGTCTGGAAGAATATGGCAGAAAATGGAAGAGAGGGGATGTATAATGAGGTCAAGGAAAGAAAGAGGAAGAAAAAGACCTTCAGGCCAGTGCAGACCGATAAGAATGGACAGCTAACTAGATAAACTTCACACAACACAGCCACATTCTCTATTATAGCCACTGGGACCTCTGACCTCAATGCCCTTTCTGGCTTAGCATTTTGCTCCTAGACCACTTCAACATTGAACCACTGAAATATAAAAAAGAAGCATTACGTCAATTACACTGAGCATATAGGAGATTACAATGTAGTTACATCATAAAAAATAAATAAATAAATAAATAAATAAATCGTGAGAAAATGAGCAACAGACAATGCCTTTCCAACTATACTCTTGCTGTTCATCTTGTTTTCCACCATATTCAATTCTCGGCACCACAGACTCACAAAGTCTTACCGCTTACATGCAAATCTATGGTCTCTTTTTCTTTCCTTCTGCTAAACGTCTTATCTCCAGTCACGCTTGCTCACTTGACCTCATTCCCTCCTGAATTCTACAAGCCACTTCTTCTCAGTACTTATTTGCTACACTCCCAGACACATATTTAGCACATCTATCCTTTCTGGCAGTTTCCTTCATTACATTTCAGCAGGCTTGGGTAGCTCTTCTATCAAAATAAATAAATAAATAAAAATAAAAAAGGACACTATATGATAAACAAACAGAAAATTAGAAATATGTCTCTCTCCTCTGTGAAAACACTTGCAGAAGTCTTATTTACTGACAGAAAAACCTGGAACAGCAGTCTGCCTTCAAATCACTGAAGCCTGTGGCCTGCGAGAACTGCCTCCAGATCATCCATCCTCATTCTGCTGGACATATCTGATTTCTTTGACACAGTAAATCACCAGATCCTCCTATCCACCCCCTCGACACTGTAAACTAAACTTCCCTAGTTTGAGTCTTAACCCACAGGCAGACCCTTCTAGGTATCTTGGAGACACATCAGCTAACTGGTGCACTGGGGTACCTCAGGGTTCGCTGCTTGGCTCTTTCCTCTTCTTGATGAGTGCATGTTATACCTCTCTTTCTCTCGCAGCACTGTCTGCCAAATGTTGCATACATCAAGTTAAAGTACCTGCAGCAAGCTACAATAAACCCCTTATCCTAAAGGTATAACTTGGATATTTCACCTTAAAAAGAAACTTCTCCCATCATTTACTTATACTCATGAACTATACCTTGAAGTATTACCAGGTTATTTTAGTGCTAATGCATCCTTTAAGGGCAGGCATACACTGTGCAATTTAGAAGTCGTAGGAGCTTCTTTTTTTTTCCCACTGGGAGGAATGGCATGGAAATTTTTGATGCTGCAATGGTTGGGACTCATCATATGAGAGAAATTTTGAACCAGGCAGAGTACCAAGCAAATTACAAGCTCTTTGTTATATTTAAACATGCTGAAAAAACTGGCTTAAATGCATCCAGTTGACAGGCCTTTACTTATTCCCAAATCATACACAACCATGTTACATGAGCTACTCTAGGACACTAAACAGCCCTATAGCATGCAGATAAAGAAAGTCATGTTGTAGTTTTACTACTTTGGTGCAGTTATCAGGCAAACTGATTTTTACATACTGTATGCAAGGACTCTCAACCTCCTAAGCATATGCACCTGGACTGCATAATGGACCATGCAACTAAGCAGTGATGCTACACCGATGAACACCATTCACTACCAGTCACCCATCCTACTTTCACTCATTTTTCCCCTGCAGTACCCAGTGGCTGGTCGGTGAGCTTCTCGTGGAACCAAAACAAAGAGTGAAATAATGACTTATTTTTTATATTTTGTGGGCCTTTTTTTTTTCTCAACCTGGTGCCCTAGGAAAGATTTTAGCTGGTGCCCCTTGCATCACAACCAATTCCACCACCGATCATTCACACAGAAACTGTATACTGTAGATTTATGGCAAAAACAAATTATACAAAAAAAACCAAAAAAAAACAATAAATAAATAAATAAATAAATAAATAAATTAAAAAAACTGACATTAAGTCAGCTACCCAGCTATTTAAATTAGATAAATTAAGCATCATTCAAATGTAGCTGCAATATTTAATCTAATTTGATCACATTGTAAAATCACAATACTAATATTTATGTCTGAATTTCTTCATTTCAAGCATTTCAAGCATCTATCTATCTAACTATCCATCCATCCATCCATCCATGATTCCTATTTTTAAATATCCATTTTTTTTTTAAACAAGAGATAAGAAAGAATGGAAATATGTACATGAATAAGATATTTATTTGCTCTTATTTGCTCTTACAGTCTTTTACTGCTTTCAGGCGCTTCACAGCAGCATGGCCCCCCTCTTCAGGAATTTGTTGATTGGTGTGAAAATTCCTGTTTGGAACTAAATGTGAGCATGACTAAGGAGATGATAGTAACCTTTTCTAATAAGCAAGAGGCAGATGGCTTTGGCAGCAACTAGTGTCATTCATGAAAAGCCTATTGAGATTATTGTGGCATACAAGTACCCGGGGTACAATGTTTGACAGTTTGTTCAAATTTACTTCCAACACAGAGGAGATACTTAGGAAATGCCAGCGACGGCAGTACCTTTTAAGGTAGTTCAACTCCTTTGGGGTTATAAAGAAGACTCTCATATGTTCTACTACTCTTACACTGGAAGTGTCATTACATTATTCAGCGTCTGCTGTCTTCAAAATAGAAAGCATCTGGATTTTGCAGTTGAAATCTGCTCTAAAATTATTGGACTTCCTATCAGGACTCTTTCTACTGTGAGTGAACAGCAAATGCTGAGGTTAGCTGGCAGGATCTTACACGACCCTTCACATGTCTTTTCTGTTTTTGAGTGGTTCTTCTCAGGACGATAACTTTGCTGTCTAGGCTGCAGAACACAAAGGAAGAAGGCAACCTTTGTCCCTGAAGTGCTGCAACTTTTAAATTTCCAACCATCTCTGATCCCCTTGTTTACCATGCCGTGACTTTTTTCTCTTATTATATTTTATTTGCACATTGTTGTATACATATATATCTATTTATTGATTTTTATACATGGTCTGCTTCGAGTGTAACTAAAACGAGCCAATGCACATTGGCATGCAATCATATGCAGCAGCTGCTCACCTCGCAGCAGGTGCGTTGCATCTTCAGCTTTTCGCTTCAGAGCCGAACAGTTGTTCTCTGCTGGAAGTGCTAAACGAGTCTCTGAAGGACGATCTTTTCTCTTTTTTTTGCCTTTTTTTTGAGCAAAGAGAGCTGAAAAGGCCGTTCTCACGGCTGGTAAACGGTGCACTTAAGAGCACGTAAAAGCTGTTTTTACAGCTGGTAAGGGAGCGACAGGCTGCACAATCCTTGTCTGTGTTGCCGCGGCCGTTCACCTGCGTGCTTCAGCACTGATTAAAAGAGCAAAGTCCCTAAAAGAGCTTACACAAGTAGAGCTAGCGTCTTTTTAAAGATGACATTCTACTTGTGTGTTTCTGGATGCGGTCGTTACCTGGCACCGAGGGATGGTCACGAGCGCTGCATCGCGTGTCTGGGCTTAGCGCACGCTGAGGCAGCGTTTGTGGATGAGTCATGTACCCACTGTGGGAAGATGACTGTCTCGGAGTTGCGGTCGAGACTCCAGTTTCTGCAAAGGGGCGGAGTCCCAGTGCCGCTGCCTCGTTCCAATCCTCCTCAGAGGGTTGCTGCGAGCAGTGGCGCTGGTGATCTGAGGATTACAGTGAGTGCGCTTCCTTCGGGGAACCAACCCCCTAGGAACTCTCACTCCTCCTGCACTCCACAACCAGTAGAACTCCCGGGGGAGCGCGGTGGGCCATCTCAAAGGTGTGCACCATCCGTATCCTTCGGCGCTCCTCCCGATGACCAGACGTCGATAGCTACATCGGAGGGTGAGTCAGATTTTTCTGGAGATGATGCGTCGGCGCAGTTGCCGCCTTCGGGTATGGTAGCTGTGCCCGATACAGATCCGGAAATGATGGCTATGCTTTCCCGGGCCACCAACAAAGTCGGGCTCATGTGGAATCCTCCACCGTGTCCCGAGCCCTCGAGGCTGGACGATTGGTTTCTCTGGGTGGTACGAGCTGGTTCTCAGCCACCCACCCCGGTTCCTTTCTTCCCGGAGGAGCATGAAGAGCTCACTAGTACGTGGAAGGCACCTTTTACTGCCTGAAACCGTGCCAGTGGGCCCTCCTCCCTCACCACCCTTGATGGCGGTGTGGCTAAGGGTTACACACGCATCCCCCCTGTGAAGCGGGCCGTTGCTATGCAACTGTGCCCTAACTCCACCTGGCGGGGGGAGTCGTCTCTCCCTTCCCGGGCCTGTAAGCACTCATTGGACCTTACCGGTGGTCCAGGAACGCCATCTCTGGCTGTGTCTGGCCGACATGAGGGATACCGACAAGGTCAGGTTCCTTAATTCCCCCATGTCCCAGACCAGCCTCTTCGGCGACGCGGTCGAGAACTTCGCCCAGCAGTTCTTAGCTGTACAGAAGCAGTCTTAGCCGATCAGTCACATCCTGCCACGGCGGTCTGCTGTTGCATCCACCCCGCCGCCGGCAGCACCTCAACCTGCTTGTCGCCGAGGGCGACCCCCTGCGGCTGCCCCCGCTGCCGCGCCACAGCAGCAACCTCCACCCAAGCGGCGCCATGGAGCCAGTCGTAAGCGGGGTCCCCAGCCCGTCCAGGCCCCCGCCAAGAGGGGCGGCAAAGCCAGGAGCAAGAGGCCCTAGGATGGGCGACCCGGAGATGGTTGGGACTGCGCTTCAGGAGATGGTGACTGCACCGCTCCTTCCCTCGGAGGAGGGCCGGGTGGTAAATCCTTTGTTCCCTTTTCTTTCTGTTCCGCCGCTGGCTCAACAGTCAGCGGTACCCAAATTTTCAATGAAAGAGCAGTTTCTATCATCTTCGGGTCCGAAGAGGGCTCGGAGAGTAGTGGGAGGGGCAAAACCTCTCCACTCTCATCCACCTCTTCTATCGCCAGCGGACAGCAGCGAACAGTTCGAGAAGGTCACTGAAGCCTCTCCTGCACCCTCTGTCCGACCGTGGAACCAGGTAAGTGTTGCACAGGACACTCAGATCCCGCTACAGGCCGCCTCGCAAAGAGAGCCCCCCGAGTCGCGTCCCTGCATTTCACCTCGCTGCCCCACTGCAGGTACGCCTACGGTCCCCTTGGTCCCGCTTGTGCGGTCTCTGCGAGCCTGGTTAGCGCTCCCCAGTCCGTCTCGCTGGCTCATTCGGACCATCAGGCTTGGCTATGCGATTCAGTTCGCCCGGCGTCCCCCCAGGTTCAGAGGTGTCCACTTCACTTCAGTGAAAGCTGTCGATGCCCATGTCTTGCATGTGGAGATCGTAGTCCTACTGGCGAAGGATGCGATAGAGCCGGTCCCTCCAGCCGATGTGAGGTCAGGGTTTTACAACCCTTACTTCATTGTACCCAAGAAGAGCGGTGGGTTACGACCGATCTTGGACCTGCGAGTTTTGAATCGGAGCCTTCACAAACTACCGTTCAGAATGCTAACGCAGAAACGCATTTTCGAGTGCATCCGTGCCCGAGATTGGTTTGCAGCGATCGACCTGATGACGCGTACTTTCATGTTTCGATTCTTCCTCGACACAGGGCGTTTCTGTGCTTTGCGTTCGAGGGTCAAGCATATCAGTACAAGGTCCTGCCCTTCGGGGTGGCCCTGTCTCCCCGCGTCTTCACAAAAGTCGTGGAGGGAGCCCTTGTTCCCATGAGAGAACAGGGCATTCGCATCCTCAACTATCTCGACGACTGGCTCATTCTTGCTCGGTCTCGGGAGCAGTTGTGCGAACACAGGGATTTGGTGCTCGGTCACCTCAGCCAGTTGGGCCTTCGGGTCAGCTGGGAAAAGAGCAACTCGCCCCAGTGCAGAGGATCTCTTTTCTCGGTATGGAGTTGGATTCGGTCGAACAGTCAGCATGCCTCACAGAGAAACGTGCTCAGTCGGTGTTGAACTGCCTGAATACATTCAGGGGGAGGACAGCGGTCCCGCTGAAACTTTTTCACAGGCTCCTGGGGCATATGGCAGCCGCAGCAGCAGTAACCCCCGCTCGGTTTGCTTCATATGAGATCGCTTCAGTACTGGCTTCACGGCCGAGTCCCGATATGGGCGTGACAACGCGGCACGTACCGAGTGGCAATCACTCCGGAATGCTGCCAAGCCTTCAGCCCATGGTCAGACCCCTTGTTTCTTCAGGCAGGAGTGCCCCTAGAGCAGGTTTCCCGGCATGCTGTGGTCTTCACGGATGCCTCTGCCACCGGCTGGGGTGCCACGTACAACGGGCATGCAGTGTCAGGGGTGTGGACAGGCCCCCAACTGCATTGGCATGTCAACTGCCTCGAGTTGCTAACAGTACACCTTGCCCTGAGCAGCCTGAAGGGGCCGTTATGGGGCAAGCATGTGCTGGTCCGGACGGACAACACTGCGACCATTGCGTACATCAACCATCAAGGGGGTCTGTGCTCCCGTCGCATGTCGCAACTCGCCCACCATCTCCTCCTTTGGAGTCAGAAGCATCTGAGGTCGCTTCGCGCCATTCATGTCCCTGGCGTGCTCAACTGTGCGGCCGACGAGCTGCACTGCTGGGAGAGTGGCGATTCCACCCCCAGGTGGTCCAGCTGATTTGGGGAGAGTTCAACGAAGCTCAAGTAGACCTGTTTGCCTCGCCAGAAACCTCTCACTGCCAGATGTTCTACTCCCTGTCCGGGGGGACACTCGATACAGATGTAGTGGCGCACAGCTGGCCCCGGGGCCTTCGCAAATATGCGTTTCCCCCAGTGAGACTACTTGCACAGACCTTGTGCAAAGTCAGGGAGGACGAGGAGCAGGTCCTGCTAGTTGCGCCCTATTGGCCCAACCGGACCTGGTTCCCGGAACTCACGCTCCTCGCGACAGCCCCTCCCTGGCGAATTCCTCTGAGGAAGGATCTTCTTTCTCAGAGACGGGGCACCCTTTGGCACCCGTGTCCAGATCTCTGGAAACTTCATGTCTGGTCCCTGGACGGGACGCGGAGGTTCTAGGTGACTTACCCCCTGAGGTACTTAACACCATCGCTTCGGCACGTGCACCGTCTACGAGACGTGCTTACGCCTTGAAGTGGAACCTGTTCGTCGAGTGGTGTGCTTCTCGCCGAGAAGACCCCCGAAGATGTTTGATCGGTGTCGTGCTTTCCTTCTTGCAGCAAGGGTTGGAGCGTAGGCTGTCTCCCTTCACCCTCAAAGTTCATGCTGCTTCTATTTCCGCATGCCACGACCTCATCGATGGTAAGTCTGTGGGTAAGCACGACCTGGTCGTCAAGTTCCTTAGGGGGGGCGAGACGGTTAAATCCTCCTCGACCCCCCTCCATACCCTCTTGGGATCTTGCTCTGGTGCTTTGAGCACTCCAGATTGCTCCCTTTGAACCTTTGCAGTCAGCAGACTTAAATATTCTGTCTATGAAGACTTTGTTGCTGGTTGTATTGGCCTCCATCAAGAGGGTAGGGGACCTGCAGGCATTTTCGGTCGACGAATCGTGCCTAGAGTTCGGGCCGGGTGACGGCCACATGGTACTGAGACCCCGGCCTGGCTATGTGCCCAAGATTCCTACCACTCCCTTCAGGGACCAGGTAGTGAGCCTGCAAGCGCTGCCCCCGGAGGAGGCAGACCCAGCCCTGGCTTTGCTCTGTCCAGTTCGTGCCTTGCGACTGTACATAGACAGAACTCGAAGCCTCAGGACCTCAGACCAGCTCTTTGTCTGATACGGAGGCCAGCAGAAGGGAAAGGCTGTCTCCAAGCAGAGGATGGCCCACTGGATAGTGGACGCCATCACCTTGGCTTACCAAGCACAAGGCGTGCCCTGCCCGCTCAGGTTGCATGCCCACTCTACAAGGCTCGTGGCGCCTCGCTGACAGATATTTGTAGAGCTGCAGGCTGGGCGACACCTTACACGTTCGCTAGATTCTATAGCCTTCGTGTCGAGCCGGTCTCCTCCCGTGTTCTCACCTCAGGTCAGAGGCACGGAGAGGTGCCGGCTTAGTGTCGGCTTGCTGCGTTACATACTCTTATTGCTCCAGAAAGTCCCTACAAGGCAGACCCTGTTGAGTCCTCCAATCACCCTTAGGCAGCCAGACGTGGCGGAGCATCTGGCGCCAGGCCTTTACTCCGCTGTATCCTTGAGAACTGGATTTAGGCTAGGTTCCATATGTGTGACCCTACGGGGATCCCATATGGGTTATTCCACGGGTTGCTCCTAAACAAACCCGTGTCTTTCCCTCTGGGAGAACCCACCTCTCGTCAGTTTGGAGTCACCCCAGTACTTCCATATGTAGTACAGCCCTACGGGGTTAGTCCATATGTCTTCTCCACATAACTCCTTCGGGGAAGGATGTGGCTTCCGCATCGTTCCTTTCCAGTGAAAGGATACGCTTTCCCAGTGTTATCCAAAAGTCTCACTGAATGGGTTTTGGGGAACACCAGTGATCGACACTCTCTGTGTTTGCCCTGTCCCACCATCCTTGAGCAAGGGGGTACAGGAGGCTTGCTACAGAGCACTGGAAGGGGGCAGCCCCTGTGGCGCTTTGGTAGAGATTCCTATTCGTCCGTCAGTCCGACGTACGTCGAATGTGACCGACTGAATGGGAACGTCTCAGTTACATAGGTAACCCTCGTTCCCTGAAGGAGGGAACGGAGACGTACATCCCGTCGCCACAGTCACTTGACCCCGCTGATGCTATCGCCTTACCTGTTCGGCTCCTCAGCGAAAACCTGAAGATGCAACGCACCTGCTGCTCATTATATACCCGCGCTGCGAGGTGAGCAGCTGCTGCATATGATTGCATGCCAATGTGCATTGGCTCATTTTAGTTACACTCGAAGCAGATTGGCCTCTCTAGCGAGATTCCTATTCGTCGGTCAGTCCGACGTACGTCTCCATTCCCTCCTTCATGGAACGAGGGTTACCTATGTGACCGAGACGTTACTTCACTGGTTTGTGACGTCACAAACCCTGATAAACCCCGCCCCCTGGGAACATGCAACAAAGAGTGTGAGGCCATGCTGCGCTGCTTTAGAGAAGAGGAAGAGTTGTTGCCATGCCATCAAAACTAGGGGTGAATGAAAACAAATCTATTCATATATGAATCGCGATTCTGTCTTCCAACAATTCTAATGGATTCACAAGTTTCAAAATCAATATTCTAAAACAGCGGTTCATAATCCTGTTCCTCATGTCCCCCTGCTCTACACTCTGCTCTGCATCTCTCTCTCTCTCTCTCTATCTATCTCTCTCTCTCTCTCACCTGATCATCAGCTTGTCAGCTCCAATAAACTGTGTTCCAATTATACACTTTATGTGTATAGGAAGACATTTTTTCACATAGCTATGAGAAGCGTTAAACATTTAATACAGCATGCGGTTGCCATGCTGTATTAAAGCTTTAATCTGGATAAAACCGAATATTAAAAGCTAACATAAGCAATATCATTTACAAATAACAGCGTATCTAAAACTATGAGACAACAACAAACAAAAACATACCATTAAGAGCCGTGTGCTTGCACAGGTTCTGCGCGATCCTCTTCACTAATAGCCTATTCTCTGGTTCTCATTCGGGCTCAAATAGATAAGCAATACTGACGATGCCATTGCTTACAATACAACCGGAACGCATTCCGCTGAGGTGAGGTGCGTGACGTTTAGACATGCACTAGGCGGTTTAGGGAATCACAACACACTGGGTCAGTTAACCAATCTGAGCCCATTGCATATTTCTGAGGGAAGGGCTTCATAAAAACAGGAAATGATCAGAGCGTTCAAAGAGAGGTGTAGAATAAAGGTAAATTATGTGAAAAATAATGTTTTATTAAAAAAATAAATAAATAAATAAAATAACACGTTAGACTGCACTCCATAAACATAATCAAGCCTAGAAAAATAAATAAATAAAAAAATACAAAAAAAATTCCAAAAAAACACACTCAACCACCCCTTTAATAGCAGCTGACAAAACCACTTAAAGGTGTAGACAGTTCAGAGAGAGAGATCAGTGGGAATGTGTGTCAAAACTTACACATTAATTGTAAGGAAAAGAACAGCCTGCACATAGGTATGGAGTTAAATAAAGGGGATAAAAGGATGACAGAATTTGGGTTAACCATTCTTTTAATTTCCATTGCTTCATCGAACAGAAGTGGTTGAGCAGCTAATGTTATATTCAGTGCATCATATGGACTTTATGAATAATGACTGTCTGAACTGGAGCAAGTGAGAAACTATCCATGCATTTTAAAAGAGACAAATCTCAATGTGAGGGAGCCATAGAACCTGCTGGTCCAGAGTGACGTGGCCTTTATTGGCGTCCACCCTGTGTAGAGGTGACAGCACAGTAAATCATCAACATCTTGCCTGACACTGCTCTTTCTAGCATGCCAGTTTGTCTGCTTACTCAGCAAAAACATCCAACTTCAAACACCCACTCTAGTTCTAATTTATTTCCAATCAACTTCCCCTAATGGAAGTTACTGAAGATGAAACTGCAGCACTGGTCTCAGAAGAGCATGAAGGTTCTACCAGCAGCTGGTTGAAGACATCATCTGTTTATCTTGTGTTTCAAGTTTGCTTATTCCAGGACTAGGTATTCTTCCCTTCCAGCAGTAGTAGTTAATTGTAATTGAAATCCAAGTTGGCTTCACTGGGCCATGGCTAACCAAGATCAGCTTGTCAAGGTTGTTAGAAAAAAATCTGCAATACTCATTTGTTCCTCTGTTGAGTATAGAATGAAGAATGAATAAAAAAAAGGCAGATGAATGTACTATGTATTAATTAAGTAATTTTGTTGTAAAGTTAGGGTTAGGGTTTAAACAAACAAGCAACCAAACTAACATTCTGAGAACGGGTCTAACACATTTGTTTATGCAAGATTTGATATTTCATTTCTGAATGACATTTAGACAACTTTAAGTGTGGCTTAAGTGTCCAAATTCCTTGGGATACTGAATAATATTGGGCCACACTTCTGTGCATAATTAAAGTGAATGAGGATAGATATCACTAAGCTCCAGAATGACAAATATGTTTCAACGTATCACAAATGACTTGACTTGTGCACTATAATTGAATTATTTTGAAACCATATAATAGTGTTGTGTGAGTAACAAATACATATGTGCACTCTGTAGTTTTTTTGTTATAATTAAAGAAATGAATTGTGATTTCAGAAAATATTTTAAATCATGTACACTCACATGACAATATTGTAGTCAAATTAGTGGCCTAAAAACGGTTTTTTTTTTTTTTTTGGTTTTTTTTTTTTTTTAACGTGTATAGTATGAATGTAATCTGGTCATATTACATTCATCATGTTGTCATTGTCATATGACCTACCAGTGTCAGTTGCTTCAGTGGCTTCACTGGCATTTACAAATCAGTAGTAGTCAACAGGACTAGTGTGCTATTTCCCAAATCGTAAAATACCTGGATTTGTAAATCCAGTCATTTACAAACCCAGGTACTTTTTGATTTGGAAAATAGCACACTAGTCCTATTGACTACTATTGAAACTTTACAGCCTGAATATTATATGCAAGTGTGGTCAGTACACTCCTCAACAGTTCTTTTTTTATGTTCAACAGAAGAGAGTGGCCCATCAGGAGCAATATTAGCAATTATTAGACACCCGTGTCAGGAGTTTAAATATGACATGAGGGTGAGTAAATGATGATGACAGAATTTTCATTACTTTATGAATTATTCTTTTAATTTATCTTGTCAAAGTCACTATTTTCCTTGTACCTATTATGTGAAGTGATAACACTGCTGTCTCTTTGAACTCTTTGAAGTAACAAAATGTTCAGAGACCACCATCATTTTTTTTTTTTTTTTTTTTTTTTTTTGCTTTAAGCAGGTAACTACTTACCTTAGAGATACTGTACTGTATACTGACTACCTTCACTGTGATCATACTGTCCCAGAGGTACACACTCCACTAACCCATTCTGGATGATGCCATTATGCTTGATGCAATCAATGTCAGAACAGAAGCCATTATTATCCCAAAAGGCTCTAATGTGGAAGGAGCCTGTCCCTTTCTTAAAAAAAAAAAAAAAAAAAAAAAAAATCAGAATGGAATGACTTTTTCTCTGTATTTAAAATTCAGCTGGAAAAACAATATCAGACATGGTTAATTATCCTTGGCCCTGCTCGTTTGCTCCTGAGGAGGGAGCAGCTGTCAGTGATGGATGTTAGGGAATGGTGGGGTAGACAGTAGCCAAGAGAGTTGGTGCTCAAAATACTAGTGACCCACTGTAAATAATGCTGGACAATGACATTAGAACAACTGAGCTTTTTCATGCTGTTCATCTGTACAACAAAAAGTCGGTAAACTACCATATCACCATTTAACACATGGAGGATAGAAACAAATCCAAAGATGTAGAGAAGCAGTAAGTACTCCAAAGCTGCATACTTTGCTCTCTAACCTGTGATCAGGTGGTGTTCAAAACTGATAGTCCCAATTGAACCATAAACCCCCATGAAATCTATCCATATAATTTATTAAAAAGCAATAATAATTTGCTCCGAAAAGCCTTGGGTGTTTAGCTGAGGTTAATTATGCAGTCAGCTGTTGGGCTGTGAGGATTTTACAGCTCGATCCCACGCTCCACAAACAAGAAGACAGAGTTATTTCTTTTAATCCCCTCATACTTCCACACTGAACTGATGCTCAGCTATTTAGGATTTCAGAAAGCGGTGTGAGTTTGCCTTTGTCAGCACTCAGTGTTTGAATTTTGGCTTTTCACTCGACAGCATCTTCTTTATACATAAACCAGCTGCTAGTGATCTGCCTTATTGGTTTTTATTGAACACTTAAAGTTTGTTGTTTTGAGTTGGGGGAAAAAAAAAAAGTTTTGCTCTTGTCAAGAATGTGATGATGGCAGAGAAAAGAACAAAATTAGTGAATGTCCCCCTGCACATTCAGAGTGCCTGACTTTTGTCAAACGGTTTCAAATTTATAGTTGTAAGTAAAAAAAAAAAGATCTCTCTCTCTCTCTCTCTCTCTCTCTCTCGACACCTTTATGCCCATTTTGCCGCAGTGTCCAACTTTTCAGGTGGCAAGATTAGACATGTCAGGCAGGTGACTGATAGCAGATAGTACAACAATGTCTTTTATCAGCAGCATATCCAATGGCAATATAAATGGCATATTCTCTCCACAAGACAAATGATCCCATTTGCCAGTCCAACATCCATCTCACATTTACGCCAAGGTGACTGGCATACAAATGCCCTAGGAGAATCAAACAGACAAAACTAGCATGAGATGTCAATTTACTAATTGAATCAACTTTCACAACAACTCAATCGCCTCAAAAACTTTCCCTCCACAGTGAAACTGTTCTCTTGTTTTGTATTCACCTCTGAGTACTGTATATATGCTAATTTAACAGCACTGGGACATTAAAACTCTCTGAGGTAGCATTAGCTGGAACTAGCCTCATTAGTATTCAACCCGGGAATGAGAGGACGTCTCTCAGTGTAAATGACAGCACAGTGCATCTTGTAAAACCAGAAACCAAGATTAAAAGACTTTTAAGACAGGACACTTCCCACAGTTTTATCCCTCTCGTGCTGATGTTAATCATTGTTAATCACCAGGATTTGTTTCTTATCAAATAAGTCCTTGCTGGTGCAGTAGGACAGCATCTCTGATTAGACAGGAAGAGCACAATGTGGTGAACAATGCAGATCTCTTGAGAGTGGTTAATGTGGAATTTAATGTCTAAATGGTGTCTGGAACATTGTACTATATGAGGTCAAGGGCATTAGAGAGGTAATTCATTTTGTAAATAAATAAAATGAAGGAGGAGTTATAGTTATTGAACAGGAATATGGCACAGGGTTTAACCTGTCACATCCATCAGAACAATTTTTTTTTCTTCTTCTTTATTTCCCTTCTAAGTTAAATTATGCAGTCTTGAGGGGTGCTAACACAGGGCGTGTTTGTGCTGGACAATGTACATACCAGTACATAACCATAAATTATGGTGAGGATGGAGACGATATGGGAGTGTTTTTTTTTTTCTTTCATTCATGATTTTGTCCTATCACTTTATGTATGCAGGGCTCATTAATGGTTGTATAGTCAAATTGGGATTAAAACTACATTTCCCATAATGCATCTACACTAGAGGGTGAAACGGGAATGGATTTTCAAACCTCTCCTGTCCCACTCCCACAAAAAAAAAAAAAAATAATAAAATCTCGTCCCGTCCCAATCCCACTAAAAAACTGGGGGAAAATCCCGTCCTGTCCCAATCCTGGAAGAATACTCCCATTCCCTCCCACTCCCATGTTGTGTTTTTTTGTTTTGTTTTTGTTTTGTTTTTTTTTGGCTGGAATCTGTCAGTTACAATAAAAATACAATACAGATCACAGTGTGACCACCTTAGTTGAATAAAAATCTTTTTCTTTTTTTTTTTTTTTTTTTTTAGTATTATATTGAACTGAAAGCCAGCTTAAACAATGCACAGTGTGCATTTCACACACATTAAATTTCATGTAAATCATCCATGCTAACACACACATTTTCTATTTGATTTTTTTTTTTTTTTTTCATTTGAAAGTAGACATTTCACTCTCTATAGATAAATTTTTCATACACGGAGTTTCAAAGTTTCTAGCTCAAGTTCACAGAGACCTAGACGGCAGACAGCACATCCTGTTTGCTTTAATTACTTTACAGAAGCGCAACGTTTTGTTGTTATTCTGAGTGCAAACAAATAAACGTAGAGTCTTTACAGATTCGAAAGATGTATTACTTTTATCTTTATGACCAAAAATTATGGAGTATTTTAAGAGCAAGTGAGTGCACCGGCTCCTGTCCTGCAGCGAGCGCTACTGTTTAGCTCCACACTCCACACATACACTTCAATAGTGCACATTTCTCTAGGTTAACATTAGATTGAGCAGCCATGTAAAGTTGCTACTACATACATCTTTCAGATGAAACTATTTGAGGTCGATGAATGATAAGTGGGTGTTTGGATGTCCTGCCCGATGTACTATATTACCACATAGACCATCCGTGATCTGTCCGTCACAGACTGCGTATGTCACTCACTTAACCAGCCACACCAAAGCAAACAGGAGGAGATCATAAAGAGACAGGGCAACTAGAATTGAGTTCAAAATTAAAATATACAGTTTATAGTTTATTTATATAAAAGGTATATTTGTGTATAAAGTTGGGTATCATAGTGTTATTACTATTCCCGGTCCCGCCCACCCCCGCTGACATTATTTCCTGTCTTGTCCCTATCACGTTATTAATAGTGATTTTGTTTTTCCATCCCGCGGGATTCCTGATAAAATGTCAGCCTCTAATCTACACTAATGAAAATAGCTCCAAACAAAGTCACATCTGAGCTTCTGCGCATCTCTGAGAAAACACATCTGTGTTTTGTTGATTAATGAATCTGCTTTTTTGAACGAATCGGGTCAATCGATGATTCAGTGACCCAATCATAAAGACTGCATACTAGCATATTAATTTACCATACCTCTTTCCAAAAATAGTAAGAGTAGTATGCTAGTATGTGGCTCCAAATTCAGTGAGACATTTTCTTCGTTCCTGAATGATTCAGCCAATTTGAACAAAATGGCTGAGTGAATGATTCAGTCACAGTTTTAAGTTTGCTGAATTTGTCATGAAACATTTATTTCACTGAAAAAAATGAGATGATAACTAAATAAAAAGTCAGTTTTGAATGACAAAAACTATGGTGAAAGTGTATTGACCTTTTTGTCAACAAATAAAAATGAGATGAAAATGTTGGAATGTACCTTACAAAGATACAATAATAATAATAATAATAATAATAATAATAATAATAATAATAATAATAATAATATAATTTCTGAGATTTTACAGAAGGTGCTCCTATTTATTTATTCAGATCTGTCCTTAGCTGATGCGGGGCCCAGGGGGGGGTAGGGGGTGGGCCGGGTATTCGCGATCCATTTGCGACTGCGTTCCGGGGTTGGGTATTCCCTGCGGTCCATTTCTTCGCAGGGCCCCCTCAAGCGCAGGGCCCGGTGTGACCGCACCAGTTGCACCCCCCACCCCCCTCTAAGGACGGCCCTGTATTTATTTATTTAATTTATTTATTTATTTAAGCACAGAGTCCTGGCATGTATCAAATGCAGAGGAAGCATCTCATATTCTTAAGCATGAGTTGTGTTTTCTTTCTAAATTGACATTTGCAATGGTCTCTCTAGCACACAGCTATTAGAATCAAGCTCTATTTCTTTTTCATGGCTCAGTATCAAAATGCTAACAAACGTGGCCCCACTCCCAATATTTATCATCTGACGTAGTTCTATCAAGGTAGATTAGAACCTAGTATTCCTCTCACTTAAAATGGAAACATTACTACTAGACCAAGGAGTCATCCTTGGCTTTTGATTGTTCATTCATGATTCATCAATGGCCTAATTAATGATTAATGAACATTTCCTGACAACAACAACTATCAGCTTTGCCTGCTGTCAACCCTCCAGCTGTCCAAACCACTACTTAAAATGGTCACAAATCCTTCTCATGTATTTTTTATTTATTTATTTTTTTATTTTTTTTATTTTTTCTATTTACTTTTGTCATGCATGATTAACGACAGCGTGAAATCAATAGATTATGAATCTGAGGATCGGAAAAGTGTACTTAGTTTATTTTTACTTAGTTTTCATCAGTGCGAGCAGTTGATGTGACAATAAACAGACCGTCTTTTCAGCTCTAGTATTGTTGGAAAAACACAAAAGATATTTTTTGGAGTGACAACTTTTTTTTTTTTTTTTTTTTTTTTTTCTTTTGTTTATGGAAATTAGTTAAACTGTTGTTCTCCGTGTATGTGTTTGTATGTAGTGCAGTTCCCGGGGAAGTGTCTGAATTTATGCTTATAAAATCCCCACCACTATATATTCCATCTATATTTCAGTGATCATGCAATTGCTCTAAATCAGCGGTTCTTAACCTGGGGGTCGCAAAGAGGTAGCAGGGGGGTCGCGGGGAGACTTTTATTTTGAAAATTTAATACTATAAAGCTGCTTTGACACAATCTGTATTGTAAAAAGCACTAAATAAATAACAGTGACTTGACAACTAAAACTAAACACAAATTACTGCAGCCAAAACCGCTGGAGTTTTTCCAGCAAAAACTACAGGAGCTAACTTAAGTTACATGGTCAAAAATCACTGCTACAGAAAGCGGCTACGGTGAATGAGAGAGCTCTTCGCAAAACGTTGTCGTTCATGAAAGGGGGGGTCGCACTTGAAACAAGGTTAAGAACCTCTGATCTTAATCAATTTCAGTTTCAATTTCAATTCTGTCTGAATCGTGTTCATGCACACACTGAATCATTTGGAACAGTAAAAGTATAATGTAATGTCCAAAACTTTGTGTTCTTATCACATATACTTTTACTGCTGGATTAACTGGAATATTTACCTACAGTCCATTAAAAATTAGTCTCAGCCTCAGACATCACGCCCACGGTTCATTGGGTGAACATCTGATGCATATGGCACACAAAATTGGGAACACTTCAGGAGTTTCAAAGTCTTCATCAGATTGGTTGAAATATACAGGATTTCCAGAAGATGAGTGTGTTGCGTTTTTTAACATTCCGTCTGGAAGCAAAGATGATGTGATGAGCGTGACATATAGCGCCTTTCAGGATCAACTAAATACTGGATTTTAGAAAGTATGTGAAACATGTAAAGTTTGCGGTGTATACTCTTTAAAATACGTCCAAAAGATTTTCACACAAGTCTGTTATAGTGGGGACATCTCCACACCTCTAAACATGACGTGGCACAAAACGTGGTTGCTTTACCTGTCAGTCATATGGCCTCTTGGTCCTTGGCAGGGGCGTCGCTAGATCCCTTTTACTGGGGCACGTACCCCAGCATAAATCTCCTGTGCCCCAGTATAAATCTCAAGTTTAAGTTTTAACAATTTACTTGTCTCAGACATTAGAAGAAAAAGTCTCAGGAAAACCTGTCAAGTCTGTAGAATTGCATTGTTGCTGAGAAAAAAAAAAAAAAAAAAAACATTTATGTGTTCTGTACTTTCAGATATGAAATTAATATTTAATTCACTAGCTCTAGCTTAGGACATTACATAAAAAGTTGGCAGTAAGTAACTATGGCTGAGATAACCATGTGCTATTATAGGCAGTACAGTTTAATGCTCAAAAAATGAACCAACCTTGTTTGGACTTGGCTGGGAAACCGGGGAATACCTTTGTTTTGTTTTGTTCTAGATTAAATATGCTCTTTATTTTAGTTGCAACCATAAAATGACTGGTTTCTTGAAATATTGTAATTGTAAATTCTTGAAAAGATGTAATTATTCATTGTTATCATTGTGTAATGTAGAAGAATGCAGATGTGCAAGAAAAAAATTATCTCTGCTTTTATTATTTCCATACAGTGTATGCCAAATATGCCTTAAACAGTGTTAATGTTCATGTTAAGTTTGTTAAACATACTTAAATATTTTTAAATACATACATGTTTACCTTCCTCAGTATTGTTGCACTGTAGGAATAATGGTTTAAGCAAGGGAAGTTTGTACAGTGCATTGTGTTGCACACATTCACACAGCAGCACACAGCAGGTTTTCAAGAAAAAAAAAAAAAAAAAAAGTGATAGAAAAAGTAATGGGGGCCTGTGCCCCAGTAGAGCTTTAGGTCTAGCAACGCCCCTGGTCCTTGGCCATTCAAAGCGGCCAAGATTCCCAGACCTTCTGCAGTCAGTCTGAAGGTCTGACTATGAAAGAACAATTGTAAACTAACCTGATGTGTGTCTTTTTGTTTTCCAGTAAAATAACTTTATTAAGATCAACACCTGCAGATTGTGAATAACTCAGGTTAAGGCATTTTTCAAACAAAATAATCAAAACATGAATCAGCACAAAGCTGTAATTAGTACCAAAAAAAAAAAAAAAAACTATTAAATGTTTTGTGGACATGTACCATAGTTTCAAAATATTTAATATTGTTGGAGTTTACAGTGTAAATGCAATATTGTACATGAATATTGTCATATCATCAGTATATCATCAGTAAGCATTAGTACCATGTTTGTCCCACTGTATTCTTTGGACCTCCCTTGAAGTGCCATATAAATACCATGCACAAGTATCATTGTAAAACCATCTGATGTATTGTTACGATATAATAATTACTTCCTATTATGATATTAATACAACTTTTGAAGACATTTTTTAATTTATATGAAAATCATGTATTCAGTCTAATCACAACTGCCTGTTTGCCCTTAAATGCATATATTAATTTATATATTACATGTAAGATTAAATGTAATAAACCGTTGTCAAGCAACTTGCAGTGTAATTATCTAATTGTCTCTGAAAATAGTTATAGTTATTTACCCATTAAAATTAGTTGACCCATTCTTCCCTTTTTATACAATTCCTGATATATTATGAAAATGTAGAGTAAATTATAACATTTGTAACTAGTTTGCCATCAAAATAATACATGTATTGTAAGATAAAAGCATTAAATGACTACTTGTGAACAGTATTAATCTTTGCTCAGCAGTAGTTCAGTTAGATTGTTTTGGAATCTTGATTGAAGTCAAGCCATTATGAAACTAACAATCTATTCTACACTTTTGAAAGTGTGCTAAAGACTATAATTTGACCAATTACTGAGTGTGGAAAGCTAACTAAAGTATCATTCATACTTAGGTTTAGTGATTTGAACAAACCAAGTAATCAACTGTGGTGTATAATTCAGTTAATTCAGTGCTATGGACATCAACAATATCTCAAGCAATGCTGTTTGAGGAGGGAAAGTGTGCTATCATTTTTCTAGTAATTAGATATAAAATAATGATTTAACAGTAAAAAAAGGGAAATGCATTAAAGAAGTACCTGAACCATATCAAAGTCCCTTTCAAGTAAAGTTTGTTCACTTGGCGATCATATTTGCAAAGCTCTCGGGCAGCTACTGCATTTTGAGTATTCAAGACTAAGTCCTATCTACTTAAATGGAGAAATCCTGAAATATCAAAAACTGCTTGCCAAACTCACATGTAAATAACATTTTTTTTTTTTTTTTTTTAAATCAGCAACAACATCTGACATGAACTGTGTCAAAAATGTTGTTACTTATATTCAAATAGCATAAAAAAAAAATTAAAAAATGATTTCAGACTGAACCAGCCAATGCGCACGTGCGATTTCAAGCACGCCTTAGAACACACACTATTTCTATGGCAACCTGCGTTATGATTGCTGCAATGGCGACACAATGGCGACTGGCTCCTGAATTTACAGGCAGGGCTTATTCTGCCATATTCAACATTGCACTATTTTGGTGTATCTTTGGCCATATCTAGAGACCAAAATATCATAAATTATGTTTCCACCCACGTTAAAGATAATATAATTGTCACTTCTGTAGGAAGTCATGTATTTAAATATATTTGCAATTGCACATTTGTAATAATGGAATAAACAGTGGGGTGACTTTTGAAGCTCTAAATACATATAGTTCATTAAGTTGAACTCTTTAAAATAAAGGTGCTTCACGATGCCATAGAAGAACCTTTTTGTCTAAATGGTTCCATAAAGAACCTTTAACATTTGAAGAACCTTTCTGTTTCAAAAAAGGTTCTTTGTGGTGAAAGAAGGTTCTTCAGATTATACAAATGTAAAAAAGAGATGGTTCTTTAAAGAACCTTTGACTGAATGGTTCTTTGTGGAATCAAAAGTGGTTCTTCTATGTCATCGCTGTGAAGAACCTTTTAAGCACCTTTATTTTTAAGAGTGTGGATGTTAACTGAATAGGCAAGCAACACAAATTTATTTCAGAAACTGTAAAAATGAAGTTGACATTGCCATTTCTGGCTTTGCTTAAATTACTCTGCAAAGCACCTTGCCTGATTCCCATCAGATCTTTTATTTTGTGAAATATCTCAACACACATTCAAGCAATCAAGAGCAGAAGGCAAGTAATACAAAGGCACATACAACACCTGAAAAGTATCTTTCTCTCACGCCTCTGGAGTAACACATCCTTCCCACTGAGTATCATCCATCATGCTTGATAACTCATGCCACTCAATCCGTCTCCCGGTGCAACAGCAGCAGCGGGACGGCCCCTATGTCTATGAGCAGCAGGCGCGGAGAATAGAAAATAAAAGAGGAGAAATCCTAGAAAAATGAGAATTGATGGGACACCCATAACAGGTCAGGCCCACACATACAGTCCACACCAACACACAGCAGTGCAGGAGGAAATATGACATATCTAAAGTCAGAGGAGTTGAAGAGCCTCTGAAGAAAGAGTGAGTTTTTAGGCTTTAACAAAACTGCAGTCACCATGGGTGGCAGAGAAAAGAAACTATACTCTCCACAAAAACATTACTGAAAGCAGTGTGGCCTACCTAGGGCTCAGATATTTTCATTCAAACTACATAGGAGGGGAATGAAGGTTCTGCATGGTTCCTCGTTTGATTACTTCCGAGTGTTCCTTGTTTAGTCAAGGTTAAATACCTTCAGAGACAGGACAGTCAGGATTCACAGTACAGCACTACTCATTCGTTCTTTTTTTTTAATTATTTATTTATTTTTTATTTTTTTGGAAACTTGAGTTTCTTCACTTTAACTAGCTTTGTACATTTCTATTTATTACAGAACTCTCAAACTAAAATTAACATAAGAGGCATGTATCCCTCTGTATGAAACTAATAATTCACAAAACTCTTTTCTCAAATCTTGACTCATGGGGCTTTTAAGGTTTACTTACTTTCAGTAAAATCAACATTTATTCGCAAAATAATAATGAAGTCTAATTTACTGAGGACCTGAAAGGCAGTGTGAGAAGCTATCTCTGGGAAAAAAAAAAGAAAAAAAAAGTCTTTGATTACAAGATTTAAAATGAGCAAATATGCCCTATCACAACTTTATCACACAGCCTTGAAAGCCTTGCAGTCTCATGAATGTTGTACAGGAATACATTAATACACTGGTCTTCTACTTCTGCCTTGATCTTCTTCTTTTTTTTGTTTTTTTTTTAAGGAACAGAACAGTTTGTCAAAGGCAGTCACAGAGAAAGACCTATTTAACCACAGTTACATCCTTACAGTGCATGGGCTAGTTAAAAGAGGATTGAAACTTCAAAATGCAGTGACTTTCTAAAATTCAGATATCAAATTCTGTGTTCAAGCTGTAGGGGCTATAAATATTTCAATGCAAGGTTATCAGATGCCTAAAACTATGAGAACCAAGAGTTCTAAAATAGAAAAGCTTAGTGTTCTAAAAAAAGAAAGCCTTTGGAGATATCTACAGATCAAATATCTTTTCAAAATGCTGATATTATGTCCAAAACTAAAAGGCTGAGATGAAAAAGAGACATCAGGTAAGCTTTCTGGAACTTTGGCATATTAACATCTCAATATCCAGTGGTTTATTTAATCTATAAGCATCTCTTTTGTCAACTGCAGAGGGCAAAATTCTGTCAAAACATGACAGCAAGATGGATTCATGTCAATATAGAACTTTAAATAGTCCTGTGAAATGACTGCTGCTTAAACACTGACTGTAATTTTGCCAAGAGGATGTGTTTCTGGATTGGCATATTTTGTCAGTCATGGAACAAGTTTTCTGTCCAAGAACCACTGCTCTAACCTTTGCCATTAATCTAAACTTTTGCTAAAATAATTAGGGAAAGATTGGTTTTCCCATCTTTACTTAAATCCTAAACTTAAGTCAAAATGTGTGACAAAATTCAAAGTCAGACGTGGAATATTCATGTTTGATGTCTCTGATCTCCAACCATAAATATATGAAATTGTTTGATGCTCATAGAATTAATGACAAGATAATGATAGATAGATAGATAGATAGATAGACAGACAGACAGACAGACAGACAGACAGATAGACAGATAGATAGATAGATAGATAGATAGATAGATAGATAGATAGATAGACAGACAGACAGACAGATAGACAGATAGATAGATAGATAGATAGATAGATAGATAGATAGATAGATAGATAGATAGATTGATTGATTCCAAGTTTAGTGGATCACAATATAAGCCTTACGTTAAAGTTTGATTTCGATTGAAAGTGTAAAATCTTGACCGGATTATCATTTCAGGAAGTTGATTTAGAAATATGTCCTGCTTATATAACTCAGGGTGTGTACGCTATCTGTTGTGATATGGGAAGCAAAGCAAGTGAAGACACCAGATGGATAGAAAACAAATGTGTGCAACTGAAAGAAAGAGAGATGTCAACACTTAAGGTCTCAGAGATAGTTTTGTCAGCAGTATGTCTAGGCACCCAGGAGGCGTTCTGTCCGTGGTTCACCATTCTTCTGTTTAACAACTCTCAATTGGTCAGCACAGCCTCTGCAGATGATGCAGTGCCACAAATTACACCTCTTATGTGCAACACAAGTCATTTGAGTATTTGCTATCAACCACTTCCTTTAGGAATAACAGGGAACAACACGGGGCCTAACAGCCAGAACACGCTGGCACAATGTGATTTTCACAAATAGGGCAAGTTCTAGCAACAATCCTGCATCAAGCAATCATAGTCCCAACTCTAAAATCAGAAAGCTGTGATTGGTTGAAAGGTATTATAAAGTAATTTGTTGTTTCCAGAGATGGCCATACCAGAATTCATTGTGAGACAAAATAAATTTTGAAATGAACTGATTAAAAATAACTCACCAAGTATTCAGTATCTCTTATGTCTTGTGCTAATTTAAGTTTAATGCCATTAGCTTAGCATGCTTTTATGTCATTAAGCCACAGAAAAGAGACCAACTCAACTGCTGCCTATGTAGTCACCTATAAGTTCCCATTTCTGTTCAAGATGCTGCCTATGAAAACAACAGACAACAAGACAGCACGGTTACACTTTATTTTAAGGTGTCCTTGTTACAGTGTAATTATACATTTAAGTACTGAGTAATATTAATTGACTACATGTACTTACTATATGGTTAGGGTAGGATTAGGGTTTGGTTTAGGGTTACTTGCATGTAATTATGCATAGTTTATTGTTATTATAATACTACATGTAGTGTGCGTTACAAGTAAACCTTAAAATAAAGTGTTACCCAGCTCACTAGTGTATGGAACAGTGCTTCTGTTAGATGCTTTACATCATAAGCGTACTATATCCTATTTAAAGATCAAAGTCTCTGCATCATCCTGCTCTCTAGTCAGTGGCGGACCCCAAAATAGCTGACAAAGGGCAGTAATGTTTGGCAAACAGTGCCACACTATACCTAGTTGTCACGATTGTGTTCAATTTCTCCTATCCAAATGCTCTCACATGCCTTTCCAGTGAAATTACAAAATCAGCTACAACCACGAAAGACAAACTTGTGACTTCTTATACTTAGGTTAGGACAAGGATTGTTATTTATTTATTTATTTATTTATTTTATTTTTTTTGAGCCACAAAAGCTCATCCACTGCTAGGCTGCCCTACAAAGCCAAAAGACCTTAACTCGCTCGAGTGTGAAATTGAGAAAAATGACTTTAAATTTATTTTAATTGCCCATCCAAATGAATTATAGGTAGGACACTGAAAATTTGGCAATTAGTTGTTTTAGTAATGAAAATGATCTACATTAAAAAAAAATTGTGAGCTCAAACTTGATTTTTATCCCTATTTTGAAGTTACTGTATTCTGCCTTTGCATTGTCTGCAAAAAGTGAGAAGTCACACCAAGGCAAAAGGCAGTAACTTCCACATTATCAATATTTGGTTGCTGATCACCATTTACAAAATCATTACAGTAACACCTGTATAAAATCTAGTGATCATGGGCTATCTCATATAGGCTACTGCATATAGAAATGTGACTGTATTAATTAATTTTTTTTTTTGTTTTGTTTTGTTTTGTTTTTTTTGACTGTAACAAGCAGACTAAAAAGTTAAACGTGAGTGGATACCGTTTTGCAACCAATTTATTTGCTGTGCTCAGTAACGTAAAAGAATGTTAAACATCGTGTAATTGCTTTTATACTGGCTTGAATGAAAATACCCAAACCTAAAAGAACGACTTGTGGATTGATGTGAACGCCAGCAAGCAGGGATGCTCAGAATGCTTGTGAATTAAACATCTCCGGAGACGTTCGTCGCCATGGATTGATTTTATCAGGTTGCAAGATAGGATATGGATTTAATTGCAAACTGTTAGTATTGATTTTATAATTGATCATGCCACATGCTACGGCATTCTAGTCCACACGCATCCAACTAGAAGCGACAGCCTGGTGAATAATCTGCATTATAAAAAGGAAAATAATAATAATAAAAAAATCTTTAAAGGTTTTTCACGATTATGTATTGCTGCCAAAGTCTTTGCAATGCTTTGTTATATGGAGCTGTATGGTAGATTGCGATCTATCTAATTTGTTTGTCTAATAATCTGACAGATCAGATGTATGAAAGTATACAAGTTACATCGTAATTAAAATGCGGCAGTCTTTAATGGTCAGTAAAACAAAGGGAGAACACCTTATAACTCCAAGCCGGCACCGTAACTTCATATTGACGCGCAGCTAAATAAAGGCAGAAAGCCATAACTCATTTTGAGCGTTCCAAACAAAGTGAAAGACCCATAACTGGTGTTATACGGTGTTATATATATGGTTTCTCTGGGGCTTTTTGAAGTTACGGTTAAGACGACCCATTATTTTCTCGGAAAAACAACAAAATTGACTCAAGATACTTATGCACATGATAAAGGATGTCTTGAATGTCCCAAAAAAATATCAATAACTCATTTTTGACCAAAACCGAAGTTACGGTCTTTTGCCTTTGCACGGCAGTAGGGGTTTTCACTTTATAAAATGGAGAATTGTAAACTAATTTTGTTGCATAAATCGTTATTGTGCATAATCCTAGATAAGAATTTTGCAGAACTGTTCCCAATTCAACATGTTGTTGTAATGCCAAGAACTCAGAAACAATGGAAAGTAGGATCCTAAGAGATCTGAGCTCACCTTGAAAGACTTGACAAAGAACCCTAGAAAAGGGCTAAATGACTAATATGACACATTTTTACAGACAATAAGGGACTAACATGGGGAAACAGGGAACAGGAACAAAACAAAGCTACAAACTAAAAGTCAAATTAATACATTACAGTTACATGTACATGGAAACTGTACAACTGGAGCTTATCACAATATGCGTTGATAAAATAAACTTTCATTTCAGCTAACCACAATGAAAATATTGGTTTACTCTGTTTGCATAGACTACAATAATCTCCAAGAAGCACAGAAAGACAACACTGAAATATAATGATTATACCAAACATACATTTATGCATACAGTACATTTCTCACACCATTATTGTGTGCATTATTTTGATCAAAGTATTTGTGATTTTGTAACTTTACTGATGTGTTTGTATGCAGTTTCCAGCTGAAATAAACAGTAGTGGCAGTAAAACACCTTTCTTTTCTCCTTTTCACCTTTTCATATGATTACAGGGGCAGTGTGTTGATTTAATAAATCTTATTTTTGCGAGGTTTCTTTGCACAATACTACATTATGACCTTAAAACATCTTTAGCACAGTGGATGAATTGATGTTAGCATCACATAATCAGCTCTATATGAGTTTTCTGGCTCACCTAGTAGCGCATTGCACTTGTGACGCTGAGTGATTGGGTATGAGTCAGTAAAAGAGTTCAAAGACTTTTAGAAGCAAGTTAAAATGGCATGGTTGCTTCAGCTAATGTGTTTTTATGTCACCTTTGCCTTTGTTAATGCTATCTGATAGTTTAGTGTTGTTGGTACATTATAGAGCATTAACCTTTTAGAGCCTCTTACCGGACATTTCACTTCTGAACTGCTGAGAAACATACACAACCAATGTAATAAAACATTACCAGATTCACATATATTAGTTTCATTAGTTACAGATAAAACAAGCTGAACAAGCTTGTCATGTCACTGAGCATTTCACTTCGAAAGCATTTACACATTTCACATTTTCACTTCGGTCTACACAGCATGAGACGAGGGATTGTTGTGTGTTTGTTTTCACTGAAACATGGCTAAACAACAACATCTCGGACTTCGCCATTCTGCTGCACGAGCTAACCTGCTACCGAGTGGACAGAGATTCATCACTGTCTGGTAAGACTCGTGGGAGTGGCTTGTGTGAGTACATCAACATTAGAGTGGTGTAACAACGCTGTGGTAGTATCAAAACACTGTTCATCGCTGGTGGAGTTTACGTTTGTGAAGTGTCGACCGTTCTATTTGCCGCGGGAGTTCACGGCCATTGTTATTGTTGCGGTTTACATTCCACTGTGTGCAAACGCTAAGGACCCGCTTCGTGAACTGTACAGCGCCATCAGCGAACAACAAACAAATAACCCTGATGGCTTTTTCATCATAGCTGGTGACTTCAACCACGCAAACTTAAAGACAGTTTTGCCAAAGTTTTACCAACATGTGAACTTTGCAACAAGGGGAACCAACACACTGGACCTTGTTTACACAACAGAGAAGAATGCATACAAGGCGGAACCCCGCCCCCACCTCGGGTACTCCGATCATATCTCTGTTATGCTAATCCCAGCATTCAGAACACTTCTGAAACTCGCCCAACCGGTTCAAAAACTCATCACAATTTGGCCAGATGATGCTGCCTCAACATAACAGGACTGCTTTCAGTGCACAGACTAGAACATGTTTAAAGAGGCAGCCACCTACAACAACCACACAGACCTGCAAGAATACACTGAAACAGTGACTGCTTACATCAAAAAGTGCATTGATGATGTGACAGTCACCAAGACCATCACCACACGTGCAAACCAGAAGCCGTGGATGACAGCAGAGGTTCGTGGGCTGCGAAAGACCAGAGATGAAGCATTCAGATCAGGAGATAAAGCAGCCCTCAAAACAGCAAGACCCAATCTGTCCTGTGGCATCAAGAATGCGAAACGGTCATATGCTCAAAAAATCAATAATCGCTTCACAGACAGCAGAGACACACGGAGCCTGTGGCAAGCCATTCAGACCATCACTGACTACAAGCCCTCGCCACAGGCCTGTGATGATGACACATCCCTCCCAGATGCACTCAACCACTTTTATTCATGGTTTGAAATCCAAAATGACACACATGCACAAAAACTGCCCACTCCTCCCAACGACCAGGCACTCTTTCTGTCCCCAGCTGATGTAAGGAAGACCCTATCTAGGATTAACCCACGCAAGGCTGCGGGTCCTGACAACATACCTGGCCGAGTAATGAGAGACTGTGCTGCACAGCTGACAGATGTCCTTACAGATATCTTCAACACCTCGCTGAGCCAGGCAGTTGTCCCCACATGTCTCAAATCCACAACAATCATACCGGTACCAAAGAAATCACCTGTGTCCTGTCTAAATGACTCTAGTCCCATAGCACTGACTCCAATCATGATGAAGTGCTTTGAGAGGTTAGTCATGCACAACATCAAAACCAGCCTCCCCAACACACTCGATACACTCCAGTTTGCATACCGTCCAAACCGCTCTATGGACGATGCAATTTCCTCCACCCTCCACCTGGCTCTTAACCACCTAGAAAATAAAAACTCCTATGTTAGAATGCTATTCATTGACTTCAGCTCAGCATTCAACACAATAATCCCACAACAGCTCATTAATAAACTAAACCTGCTCGGCCTTAACACCTCCCTCTGTAATTGGATCCTGGACTTTCTAACCGGAAGACCTCAGTCAGTCCGTGTTGGCTGTGGAGCACAAGTGCACCACAAGGCTGTCTGCTCTTCACGCTGCTGACCCACGACTGCACTGCCAAGTTCAGCTCCAACCACATCATCAAGTTTGCTGATGACACAACTGTGGTAGGTCTCATCAGCAACAATGATGAAACACCCTACAGAGAGGAAGTGGCACAACTGGTTGAATGGTGTGGTGCGAACAACCTGTCCCTCAATGTGAGTAAGACAAAGGAGGTTGTGATGGACTTCAGGAGGAACTCTGTTGACCACCCCCCCACTGACCATCGACACCTCAACTGTGGAGATAGTCAGCAGCACTAAATTCCTGGGGGTGCACATAACAGAAGACCTCACCTGGACCACAAACACTGCATTGCTCTCCAAGAAGGCACAACAGCGCCTACACTTTCTCCGCCGACTTAAAAAAGCAAGTCTCCCACCACCCATCCTCACCAATTTTTACAGGGGAACCATTGAGAGTGTGCTGACCAGCTGCATCACTGTCTGGTACGGGAAATAAAGTACTGCTGACCGCAAGACCCTATAGCGGACATTGAACACAGCTGCGAAGATCATCGGTGCCCCTCTCCCCTCTATTCTGGATATTCTTGCACGATGCTCCAGCAAAGCCAACAGTATCGTGAAGGACCCCACCCATCCCTCCCATTATCTCTTCCAGCTCTTGCCATCAGGAAAACGGTACCGGAGCATCAGAGCCCGCTCCGCAAGACTGTTCAACAGCTTTTTCCCCCAGGCTGTGAGAGCCCTCAATTCCAATCACATCCCCCCCACCCCCCTGAAACCTCATCCACAATCCTACCTCCTGAAACCAACCCCCCCCACACCACCACACCACATGCACCACATGTAAAACGTTGAAAACCTCAAAAACAATGTGCAATTCTGAATGTGCTACACACAGGTGAGTGGGCTGGACAAACCACCTGTAGAAAAACACACTCTTCCCTCTCTATACGCACCAGACACTTCTTATAAACACTCCATGTTTCAAGGAAAACATTGCGCAATTCTGAGTGTGCTACACACAGGTGAGTGGGCTGGACAAACCACCTGTAGAAACACACTCTTTTTCTCTCTAAATGCACCAGACGCTTTCTTACAAACACTCCATGTTACAATAATTTAATAAGGACTTAAATATTTACTTGTGAATGCAACACAAATCATAATTGCACTATTTGCTTCTTAACCTTAAATACCTCTTTTGCACAATATCATGCACAGCTATTATGTAAAGTACTTGTATAGTCTGTCTTAGGTTATATGTATGTATAGTCTATTCATAGTATATGTATAGTTAGATTACCGCTTTCAGTAAGTTAGATATTTAAAGGTTTAAAAAAAAATAAAAATAAAAATAAAAAGTTCTTACTCTTGTGTTGTTTGTTTATATTTAAGTTTATTTATGTAGCACCGTGGCCGGCCTGCGAGATGCGACATTTCGTTCCACTGTATGCCCCCACATGTAGTGGAATGACAATAAAGCTCGACTTGCCTTGACTTGACTTGACTTGAAAGTGCCATGAAACGTGCAATTATAAATGTAATAGAATTTTATAGAAATGTTGCCACATCCAGGCTTGTTTTTGAAAGAGTCTGCTATCAGTGGCAGTGAATGCATTTCTATCTACCTATCCATGGAATTCAAGGCACATTGCACTATATTGTTTGCAGACATCACAGTAAAGAGTACTAAAATGCAGTCTCAAATTAAGAACAATCTTCCATTGGTCTTACAAGATCAAAATTAAGGAAAAGTAGTAATGTGAAGAGTTTTAGTTTCAGAATAATCTATGATCAGTTTCCAGATGCTGAGCTGAACTGATAATAAGCCCCTTCACTTAGTCACTGAGCTCAGTGAACTTAAAGTTATTTGTCCTGAGATGGTGTGTTTTGCTGTTGTGGGATAAACTGAAGAAGTGAGTTATTATCTAAGGAACCAAACAGGAAAAACCTCAAGTGGCATCTGTGTGCTGATGGCTGGGAAGCACAACCTGTCACGGATGACAGGAGAACATGACTACAGAGGCTCAGCCATAGTACACACCGGTAAATACACACTCAGAAATACACTGATAGCTGAAACTTATAATATTATGTACAATTTTATGCATTATCCTTTGAAACTTTACTGGCTAAAAATGATGTACATTCTAACTGAATTTAGAATTTAACCATATTGGGATTAAAACCTGTTAGTACTGATGCTTTCAACACAATTTACTCAAATTCATTAACAAGTTAACTTATTTGTCAGTTTATTTTGGGGTTTTTGTTCTGTTCATCTATCCATCCACACTTACACATTCCCTTAGCTCAGTCTTTACTTGATTCTTTCTTGTTTTTAATAATTCCCATTAGATTTGTGGAACGGCAAAACCATCCAAATTGCAACGTCTAATCTGTATTCCGTTCATCTTTACAGTTAAAAGGATGCAACATCAAAGGCTAATCTAGCTGATACTCATTTCAAATAAAAATCACATTTCTCCCAAGCAGGGGAGATTACAGGGAGCTGGTCATTGTTTTATGACATATCCATATGCATGAGAAACCCATGCTCTTGCTCTTGGCAGTAATGGGCATCCCGCCAGCATGAGTGACTGATTCCAGTTCAGATCCCACAGAGCTTGTTAAGGCCAATGTGTGATGTTAACGGATGTGTGTGACCTCAGATCAGTGGAGGAGTACTTCAGATGCTGGGATAATGAGAGTAAAGGTGTGCGGACCTGTCAGGTCATTTGTACAGCCATTATGGAGGGATGCAACAAAAGTGACAGGTTTTGTAGGGCATAATGAGCCAGTTTTTACTCAAGTTGTCCTCTAGGCAGGGACAAAATTTCATATGGTGGGAGATTACAATAATATCACCCACACACACCATTTGAAAAATCAGGATTAATTTTTAGCTAAATCATGAATAGGATTAGATCTGTCACAAACATCTGGGTGAATTGGCTTTGACAAATTTGTTATGACTTTCTTTATGGAAACTGTACATGAGCATGCAATATGGCAGCAAAGTCAGCAAATCGATTAGAGTCATGATTCATAGGTTTTTGATCAGATTTAGATAATCAATAATGCATTGAGAAAACTTAGGAAACTACACCATTCGCATGACAACTAGTTGCCAGAAGTGGCTAAACACATACCTGATGGATGAAGACCTGTGCTCCACGTGGGCTCAGGAGCAAGATAGCTCTTCTGAGAGTGTCCCTGTAGCGGTTGAGCTCCTCTGTGCGCATGGAGGTGAACAAACTGGAAAACACGCCACTGATGTTCCTATCCACTCGCTGCAGAGATACATCCAAACCCTGTCTTGATGTCTGGTCCAGAAAGAATTGCAGTCCACGGATATCTGCAAGACAAAGCCATGTAGAAAATAAAATCAGTCTTGTTCAAGCCTGTTAAAATGAGCTTTATTTGGTTATATACTGTGTGTGTATGTATGTATGTATATATATATATATATATATATATATATATATATATATATATATATATATATATATATATAATATAATTCTCAGGTTTCCAACTATCAATAGCATTCAGTAATGAAGAATTTAAAATGAACAAAAAATATGAAGTCAGAAGAAGACACTTAAAAAAAAAAATCTTCATTTTGATGTAAGACCTCAAAGATGATCTATAATAGGGAAGTAATTAAAACACTGTTCTGTCTGCTGTAAATCTGCTAGTTTCAGGAAGTATTTGAATGCTCTGTGCCTGGCTATTGTGCCTCACTCTGGGAATCAAATTGCCCATCACACCCTCTCAGCAGCAACTAATTAACAGAAAGAAAAGCTTTTATGGGGGTAAATGAATTGCAACCTCACAAAGAATCTGCAGTAAGCCACACAGATTTCCGCCGAATTGAAACACCTGTCATTCACAATGTTCTTCACATCCCTGATCCTTGTGTGTTCATTTAATATTTTACTAATTTGATTATTTCAACTACCAATACGAGTGTCGCACTTTCAACTCTGTTTAAAGTGTTTAAACCCATTCCATGTCATTTTGTGGATTAGTGTGTAAAAAAATAAAATAAAATAAAAATAAAAAAAGGTTTCAAAGTTTCAATGCCTGGTTTACATACTGTACAAAGCCCAGTACACTGATACCAAACGGTAAATGTGAGCTGCCTGCTGCTATCATATACATTGACTGATTTATGTTTTGATCCATTCAAAGTATTGGTACTTGATGTATTTTTCTTCTCAAAATAAAGCATTAAATAATAAAAAAAAAAGGTCAGCACTGTTTTGCAGAGTAGATCGTGTCCCATGTTTAACACGTCAGTTCCTGCTGAACAGGTTTTATTATCAAGTAATGTATGACCGGAAGCAAATTCACTGACATAATATAATTAATTGTGAACATCCACCTAAGTGGTAGAACCTTTTATTTTTTTGATTAATTTTTATTTATTTATTTATTTATTTATTTATTTTTTGCACATACAATGAAAGCCTATAATGAACGTTTTCCATTCCATTCTGGGTTTTACATTAAAGACATGTTGTAGCAAGACTGATGTTGTCAGTGATGTTGAATACTCCCACAATTCAGAATATATTGCATGTATGGACTACTGCATGTATGGTGCCTTTTGTCCTTCTTGCATGAGCTAAATAACCACTTAAATGAGCCACTTATTTTTTTTTTCTCCCCACAAATAAATAAATTTTAAAAAAAAATGCCTTGACAAGCTTTATTCTACAAATCAATAAAAAGCTTGCATTTTTTACATCTAAAGTGTTCAGCAATGTTAATAAAAACTGCCATCTGGGCATCAACAAAGATGTTTATGGTATGATTGTCTCTGCTCTGTCTGCAGTTTCATCTGCAGTACAAACTGATGGGTTTTCTGTCTAGTGTAGCCTTCATTACATTGCATGCAGAAATATTTGTGCACGGTGAAGGAGGATGGATTTGACAGACGGGAGAGTGCTGTCTGCTTCAGCTCATAACTTTAGTACCAGCTGTTGAAATCCCAGTGAAATTTAGCAAAGACACTTGTGGGAAAATTATAACGAGCAGGATAATCAAAAAACTGAACCACAGAACAAATCCCAGCAAACATGGTCTCCAAGGGATCATTCTCAGAGGAGAGGAAGTCAAATGACGTCCACACTCCATTCCCTCTCAGTTCTTTTTTTTCCCCCTCATACAATATTTAAAGAAAAAAAAAATCATAGCAATTTTCCCCCTGCAATGTTGACAACAGTCTCCACTAGTGTTGCTCTGAGGGCAGTGTGAGTCACTATGGGTAATGCCACAGTGTACACCCACACACACACACACACACACACACACACACACACGCACACACACACGCACGTACACAGAGTTTGCCCTCAGCATCAAAAAAAAAAAAAAGGGCTGAAGGATAGAAAGTGATGAAATAGAAACAAACATAAAAATGAACACAAGATAGAGATCGCCAACTGAAGTGCACTCCACAGAGACACACTTTTCTATGGAATTATATTTGTGCCACAAAATCAAAATCATAATTTTATCACATAATGATAAAATGAGCATAAAATGTCTTGGAAAGAAGAAAACATTTTGGCAAAAAAAAAAAAATAATAATAAAATAAATAAATAAATAAAATAATTAAATAAATAAATAAATAAAATAATGAAAATTAACTCTGCAAATGTAGGACCTAGTTTAATATCATTTATTTTGAGATGACTTGCACAGCCAATTTGATTATACTTAAAAAATTAAGACAGCAACTAAATTTACATTTTTTTTCTTAAATTGAAGTAGGTGAAAAGTATTTATTTATTTATTTTCATACAGTGATTTTTTTTTTTTTTTTTTTTTTTTTAAATTGCGAACTAGGTATAATAATTTGTGATTTGGGTAAAGTGAACATTTATTATGAATAAAGATGCAGAAATCTGAACTCGACAGCACAAACTTTTATCATTTAAAACATGCATATGTTTCCCAGTCTTGCAGCCTCTCTAACATATTCAATATTGTTGTAGTGATCATAGGTTGTTTTTTTTTTCTTCCCATAATCAATGCATTTATTTCTTTTTTTCTTCTTTTTATTTTTTATTTTTTTTTATTTTTTTTCGGAGTGGCTACTTGAGACCAGACCAGATATTTATATGGTCTTGGTCTTGGTCTTTTCACGGACTCAAAAAAACAAACAAACAAAAACAATAATTAAATCAGGGCTGGGTTGAAATATTGATTACCTGATTTAATCAATCTTCATTTTATTTATCTATATCGATACTTATTTTTCAAGATTGTTAAGATCATTAAGTGTTGAAAGTCATCAATAAAACAGCATGACTTCAACAACATATAGCTAAGAAAATTTTGCATAGTTGTTGTAGTTATAAACTAAAATCTAGAGAAGAGCATTATACTTAGAGATGTCTTAATTATTTAACGCATGCTTGAATAAATGTGTCATGAAAACCTTCAACTCTCTTCTGGTCTCGGTCTTGATTCGGACACAACCTACTCAGGCCTTGAATGAGCTGGATTCAGCAACAGCACTGCCTATTGGCTGGCGACTTAGGAAGAGTAACATGGACTGTGACCCAAAAGACCTGACATGCGCCTTAAATGCAATTGATCTGCTATTGGTGAGAATGTCATACAATGGAATCCAACTGGTTGAGCACAGAGTGTGGTGCTAGCAACTCCAAGGTTATAGGTCAATTCCCAAGGAACACACATACTGAAAAAGTATACCTTAAAAGCACTGTAAGTCACTTTGGATAAAAGCATCTGCCAAATAAACAGGTGACACTTTACTGTGAGCGTTCAAAGGCTAAGGTCCCCCAAACATGAAAAGGACATTTTGTGTCGTTTGCTGCCAGAGGATCTAGTGTGCAGGGAATAGTGGACAGGCGGAGAGCTCAGTAAACTTTAGTAGCATTGCAAAACACAGTGGCTAGCGGGGAAGAAGAGAAGATGAATCCAAAGAGGGAGGCGTTCAGTTTCCACTCTGGGGATGGCATGGGTTTGACTGCCGGAGGCTGTTTTATCCTACAACTCTCATGTTTTATAAATGAGCGACACATCACATCACACACACAAAAAAAAATAAATAATAATAATAAAAAATAAAAAAAAATAATAAATCCGCAAAGACCTCATTTTCAATAAAGAGATTTTGCCTTCATGTACTATTGGTTTGTATTATCTGGTACAGTAAAAAGTTTGTTGTAATGTAGTGACTATGCTGATTAAAAAATAATAATAATAAAAATAATAAAAAAAGAACACTAATAAAAATAGAAGAGACATGTTTTGGCAGCATATTGTGTTCACATATTAAAATTTATGCAAGTGAATTTTGCACAACTAGATTATTTTCCTTCCTCTCTCAACAAAATGACTGTTGAATTATAATAATTTGTTTATTTTTTTTAACCCAAAATGCTTTTGTGTATCAAAATGTGTTGAATAGTTTGTCTCTGTTCAGAGCAATAATTGAGCACACTTCAGAAGTGACATTTCCTCGAATCAACATTGACAGTTTTTTCACAATCGACTATTCAAAATATTTTCCCTCTTCCCTCACCCAAATGACTGTTCAATTATAATAAACTTTTTTTTTTGTTTTTTACCCAAGATGCTTTTGTGTATCAAAATGTGTTGAATAGTTTGTCTCTGTTCAGAGCAATAATTGAGCACACTTCAGAAGTGACATTTCCTCGAATCAACATTGACAGTTTTTTCACAATCGACTATTCAAAATATTTTCCCTCTTCCCTCACCCAAATGACTGTTCAATTATAATAAACTTTTTTTTTTGTTTTTTACCCAAGATGCTTTTGTGTATCAAAATGTGTTGAATAGTTTGTCTCTGTTCAGAGCAATAATTGAACACACTTCAGAAGTAGCATTTCCTCGAATCAACATTGACCGTTTTTCACAATCTACTATTCAAAATATTTAGTTGCATTATGTGTTTTATGCTATTATATTGTAATAATAGCTGTACTGAGAGCTGAAATTTAGCTTGAAGAATGTCGGCAGAGAAAATTAAGTTTCATCTCATAAGCAAGGCTTAAGTTTAAATTGCAGAGACATGTAGTCCTATGTTGGACAAAGCTGTCAGGACCATCTGACTGAGAGAGAGTAGTCTGTCTGTCTGTGATGCCAGTAGGATAGACAGTCTTGGGTTTACATAGCCAGAACAACATCTGCCACTCCACAATGAATGAGTAAGAGTAAAAATTTATGTTGATTTAAATCTTTCAGACATTTGATGAGGAAACAGATTGTGCTAATACGGTTCAAGTATTATTAATGTTTATATCAATATACAAAACAGTTTGAAGATATGGCAACTGATCAACTGATCTCATTTCAGGAGGAGTGGTGGGTGAAGAGGAGAGTTTAGCTATGGTGAGTTCTCAGTGGGGCAGTGATATGTTCTCAGTGGATTAAATTGTAGTCACACTAAACTTTGTGTTTCATACACTTCTGTTCATAGAGATTTAAGTGTGGGAAAGCAAGATCACAGACATACAATCTAGATGTTTCGTCATTTGCTGCTTATTTCTTGATCTCTGACCTGCAAATGCATGCAGTGAAAAGACTTGTGATCAATAGAAGATCTAAATGTCACAGATTGACCTCTTGACTGGATACAGAGAACACAAACTTCAGAGCTCCATGGTTTGCAGTGTTGTGGGAAAGTGGAATCAATATTTTTTACATTTTATATGTTTTGCTAGTATTTATTAAAAGCAGAACCCCACCGTGTATCATCATATCCTGTTGTCTATCATTCTGCAATTTTGCATGCTTAAAATTTAGTGTGACTGCATCTAGGTGGAGGGACTATTTAATTATTTGGACAAACGTGGGGCTTGTTGAATTAGATTGTAGCCATTTGTAGAATATAGAGTACATTCTTTATACTCTGCATGTACCTACAAAGACCTACAGGATGTCTGGCTGACATATAAAACATGGACAGGCCAAGGGCAATGGCCATACTGTATGTAATAACATCACAGACAGGAAAAAAAAAAAAAGTGCCTCTAATCTCTACATTTTTGCATACAGACTTGTTTTTGTGCTGTTCCTTGCACAATACTATGACCTTAAAACACCTTTACCATAGTGTATGATTTGTAAATAAATATATTTTTGACATTTTCAGCACAAAAACAGCTCCATATGGCCTTTTGTATACAGTAAACTTACTCTATAGCTCACCTGGTAGCTCACTTGGCAGCACTGCACTCCTATGAACCTATGAGTCCTATGAACCACAAATCATAATAAGTCAAATGCTCAAATGGCACAGTTGCTTTCAAAAAATCATTTTTATGCCATGTATGCGTTTGTTAACATCCTGGTTTAAGTTTAGGGTAGTGTTTAGTGTAGGTGGTACGCAATTTTCTAGTGTGATTGGACATTAAGCTTTTAAGTGTCACTCACCAGGAATTTCTGAATTGCTGCAATAGTACAAAAACCAACATTAATAAAACATTGACAAGTTCAGGTTCATCTGTTTTGGATAAAAATGTATGTGCTTATACACTGCTCACTGGGCATTTATCCTCAAAAGTGTTGTGAAATGTGCAAGAAGCAACATATAATATCATTTTGCAAGAATGTCGCCACAGGCATGTTTTTCCAATAAGCCTGGGTTGCATAATAGGATTAGTAGGCTTTATATGCCAGCGCTTTGTATATTCTCAGTGTTTTAGTGCATCTAGGTGACACTGAATTCTTTATTGACTGTGGAAACTTTAATGACCCCTGTGGCTGTCTCTCTGGGAAAGACCCATCTGAGAGCGGACAATCCACAGCTGTATCCTCCACAGGAGGCTCTGAGCTGGGGCATCTGTGCCCATCTTGCACTTTGCACTTTAGCGACGTCAGTTTGGAGAAGACAGCAGTGGCTGTCTGCTGAAATCTATTTCTGTTCTCTCTGCTGTCTCAGGCTTCCGCGGTGCCCTTTAAAGCTGAACAATGACGTACCGTTGGCACCTTGTTTCATTACGCTATGGCCCTGCAGATATTTCCTGTTTAAGATGCAGTGCAGTGTTGACTCACTCTGAGGAAAAGAGTCTCTCCTCACTCAGGTCTCGGCTGCCCTTTTCTTCAATGCCAGCAGGATCCTATAGTTTAGATAATTCCAGGTTTGAACACACATGCTGAGCTGTTCCCATCTGACAGAGTAGACAAGGCTTTGTCTGATCCTTAAGCATGTTTCAAAAGAACAACAACAACAACAAAAATAATAATCTAAATGTAACATTTTTAAAAAAGGTACAGTGCAGAGGATGAATCATTTATATAAAACATAAAATCCACAGAAGAGCAGTGCTAAAGCCTAACTAAAAAAAAAAAAAAAAAAAAACCTTCCTCTGCAAGTAACTTGCAATTTTATGTCTTATCCAGGTTGATACTGATAAAGAGCCCAGAATTCTATAGTGTCTGGAAAAAGTCAGTTGAAAAATGGGGCAGAAGCCATTCATTTTCCAAACTGCCTATGATATTCCATTATTCTGTGATTCCGTGAAAACTGAGCTAAAGAATAATATACCACCTAAAAGCTGCAGCTGGCGGTCACTTTGTGCTTAAATGTATACCTTTGAACATCTTTTCAACTTTCGATCACATTTCTAACAAGGAATTAGTATTATAGTAATTAAATATTTGCTTAGTTAATGCCAAAGTTCTCTGTTTTCTTGTCCTCTCCATTGATCATTAGACCATTATGCTGCCTCAGAAGGCTATCTGAGATCAGTTTTTGGGAGGTACCTTCATGTGAAAATGCTGCTTGTGGAGTCTTTGCCTGATAGGGCAGCGAGGTACATGTAACAAGTCACCTGCCTAAGCTTTTGGACACAGTCTCTGCTGTTGGCTACCCCTGCCCTGGACAAATGGCCAGTCCATCACTGGACCAACCCACACTCACTGACGACAATTTAGTGTCGCCAATTCACATATATATTTTTGAATTACAATGGAAACCAAAGGAAACCCATGCCAGTACAGGAAGAACATAACTCCACACGGAAAGGCCTCCTGGCTCAGCCGATGTGAGCACTGCTTGCTAATGCAAAACAAGCTTGATGTTGCTAGGTAGTTGATTATTGGTCCAAGTTAAGAATAAAAAGTCCTCTATAAGCCCTCAAGTCTCTATGACAGGAGTTCTCAACTCTGACCCTCAAGCTCCCACCCAAGTACACCTGAACAAGCTAATCAACATCTTTGGGATTACCGGAAAGTCACATGCAGGTTAGTTTGATCAAGGTTGGAGCTAAACTCTGGATCTCAAGGGCCAGAGTTGAGAACCCCTGATCTATGATATTCTAGGGGTTTCAAACCTGTCCTGGAGGTCCTCCAGCTCTACACAGCTGATAAACCAAATCATGTGTGTGATTTGATGAGGAAGATATACAAAATTTGCAGTGCTGAAGAGCATCCAGGACTGGTTTGAAAATACCTGTTCTAGTCTATTGATATGTCTCAGGTCTCTCCTTTAATGTAAGTCTGTGCAATTTCTTCCACCCATTTTATTGTCCACCAGGCAAAAATCAGTAATAAGAAACTGCATGGCACAGTAACACACATAGACATCGATAACATCATTACCCAATATGTGATTAGATGTCTACAGCTAATTATTCAGTTGATGCACAGAGTTTGATTGGGAGGCAGGTTGCGTTACAAAGCTTGCAATCATGGTGAAGGCACCAGTGACTGCCATTAGCAATGGCTCATTAGGGGAGATTCCTGCAGTCAGGGTTCTGTGGGCATTCGAGAGGAGGAGGAGGATGAAGCTGTGAAACTACTTCAGTCTCTTCAGTCATGATTCCCCTAGCATTCATGTGACACTGCAATAAATAGAGACATACAGCCTCTCTTATAACAGCTGGCCACAAACCTGAATTCACCTCATATTTGGCATTCTCCTTTGCTCTTTTTTCAACCCAGGCTCATTGGAAATATGTGCCTCTACATACATTTCTGCAGCACCGTAATTATGTACTTTACTGCACGTTTTGCGGCAGTTTCAAAGTGAAATGTCCAGAGAGTGGCACTAAAACACGTTTAATACGTGACCGTGGCACTTTTTAAATTATGTTGGTACAGGGACATATTGCAACGTTTTTATTATGCTGCTTGAGGTATGTATGTATACGTACGTATGTTGAAAATATCCCCTACTCCAAACCCAAACCTAAACATACCCAATAGTGTTAACACATGCAAAAGTAATATAAAAACGTATTTGCTGATGCATCCATGCTATTTTAACTTCTTTATGCAGATTTGAGTTGTTTTGTCAAACCATAGTTTCACGGGGATTCATAGCGGAGCTCTTCATCACCTAAGTGCAACGCCGTATCATGTGAGCTACCGAGTAAACCTACTGGGTTGGAAAACCCATACATATTATGCAGTATATGTGATGACAACAGTCAAAAGTATCCGTTTTCAAATCGCGCAGGATGTTAAAATTGTTTGTAAGTCATAACATAACATTCTGCGAGTAATTGTGTGAAAATTAGCCTTTATTAATCAAAACTCTGTACCTGTTTGTGTGAAAAGGAATAAAAATTGTCGGAATTTTACTGCCTCTAGTGTTGATTTCTACTGGAAACTGCAGTGAATCATACATATAGGTATGTTTTTTTTTTTTTGTTTGTTTTTTTCAGTTATGCAGAAATGTATGTAGTGGCACGTATTTCCATTGAGCCTAGGTTGTCTTTTTTCACATCTGTTTATTTTGTTTGATAATAGGTCACTTGCTGCAAGACACAGCACAAAGGATTTATGTTATTTTGCTGATGCCCTTGTCAAAACATACAAACTTGTGGAAACAAAGATGTCTACAATAGTGTGAGAAAGCTATCTGTTCTCATTCCAATTAATTTCAATGACAGTTGCTTGGCTGGCACATGCAGCAGAGGGAATACATGCATGCTTCCCTCTTGTTAATGGGTGGAAATAAACTCAGTTCCGGAAGGCATTTTTGAGTCAGTAACTGAGCTGTAGAAACAAAGGAACATGATGTAATGACCATGTTGAATGGCCGATGGCACCACAGTTCCAAAATCTTCAATAGGGCCATAGTGACTGTGCTGAGCTGTAATGTGAAAAGCAGCATACACGAAAAGGAAACTTTAAAGAGCCCTCTTTAAAATAAATAAATAAATAAATAAATACATCCACAATAAAAAAAAATATATATATATATTATTTTTATTATAAAATACATATTTAGTTTTAATTCATAAAATGAATATTTAAATATATGATAAATAAGTACAAATAAATTCCAAACATACTACTGCTACTGAATGTCTCCTGTTCTAGGCCAAGTGATTTGACCACTTTTTTTTTTTTTTTTTCTCGTGAATTATGCCATCAATAATTTTACTAGTGATTTTTGTCTTCATCTTAACACTCCTTTAAAGGAATTTTCTTTTATGTTTAGCCCAGGAACGTGTAAAGAACCATCCATTGTCTTTGCTTATCTATAATCAATTCCACTTAAGCTCTTTCAAAACATCAACAGAGGCAGAGATGACATTTTTTCTCTTGCTATCCATTTTGCAGACACTTGTTAGATGGGTTTGATTCTGCTCTGCCACAATTTGAGATGGCAAACTGTGCAAAGATTGTCTTCAGGCAGTATTTGGGGGCTAAAGTAGTATGATAGTAAGATCGGCTATGTTTTGTTCATTTCTAAGAGAAGTGCAGCAAGCACAGTTTCTGCATATTTTTCTATAATTTTAATTTAGAATTCCATTAGCCTGCCTGCAAAAGGAAAAGCATGTCATCTGTCACTGATGTATTGACATAGAAAGACATCAAAAATGCATTGGACATTCTTTACATTCATTTACATTAGTCATCTGGGCCCTTCTGACTACTTAAAATCTTGGAATAAATAATAAATTAATAAAAATAAAATAAAATAAATCTAATGATATTGCAGTCTTTATCATTAGTACACACACACACACACACACACACACACACACACATATATATATATATATATATATATATATATATATATATATATATTTTTTTTTTTTTGTATTATTTTTTTTTTAGAATATTCATAAAAGGTTACAAAATGAACACAAATTAATTGAAAATTGTTTTGTATTGAGTAAATCATAGAAGATTGTACATTGTAAATATTTAAATTCAGTAAATTGTTTTACCTTTAAACAATCTAATAAATCAGGACCAACAAACAAATAAATGAATATTAGTTAAAAATTAGGCAAAAATTAAAACTACACAAACTAACATCTTATGTATATCAATTTCAGTACACAATATGAATGCAATGACTACCAATAAGAAACGAGGATTTGAGATTTAACATAGTTCAGTCTTAACCTTTAAGTTCTTTTATTGGATAAACAACAGGAAATTTTAGGGAGATTGGACAGGAACGGGATCAGCAAATGTCACAAGCTGCATTCAAACACAGGTGTGCTACTGGCTGTCTCACAATCAGAGAGTACAATAGTTCCATCCCCATGCTCAACAGGAAGCTCTTTTCTTTTCTATTCCTTTTTGTACCTTATCGGTATGTTACGTGTGTATTTTAGGCTGTGACTTTTGCTAAATTGTCATGCCTGCCCTTTTGCAGCAGTGTGGGTCCCTGGTTTTCTGACAAGTAAAGCTTTCTTCTTGGTCTTACAGATCTTTACTTCAGTAGTTACATTTACATTTAAATTTCACAATGATTTTGAAAGGAAGGCAGTGTCTAGTTATCTTATTCTGCTTTAAAAAATAAATAAATAAATACAAAAAAAATAAATAAATAAATATTAAAAAACAGCAATTTCAACCCATTCTTGTAGCTTCCCCAGCATGGCCATTTTGGATGGTTTTCATAAGGCAGATTTCCAAAGTATGCAGGAAGAATGGTTTGAAAACCGAACCCCCCCAAAAAACTCTACTGATGCCTCCTTGACTAAGCAGTCAATCAGAGCTGTCAATCATGATGGCACACCCTTTTTTATTGCATCAAATTTAAAATCAAAAATGAAAACCAATTTTAGTACAAAAGCAAACACTTAAACATGCATTAGGTTTTATGACCTATACAGCAGCCACCAGGGGGTGATGACAATTTTTGTTTGTTTGTTTGTTTGTTTTTTGTTTTTGCTTCACTTTTCAGGACACCTGAAGCTGGGCTCACACTGCTGGAGTTTTAAAATCCTAACCAATTATGGAATATGGTTGCAGCACACACAAGAAAAATCTTCACAGATTTTCTTCCCTTACATCTTTTAAACATGCACACACTACAAGACATTATTTAGATTATGATGCCAGACAGAACACCTCTAGAAGGAAAAACAAGCTGTGCAACAATTCTCCAAAATTATATTATGCTGCTGCTTTCACATTTTGTGACACTTTCAAAGTGAACCATCTTATAAGTTGAATATGAATCTGGCAACATTTTATTACTTAGGTTATTGTACATATCGCAGCAGTTTGTTTGTAATCATAATTTGTGTGAAAAAGGAACCTTTTGTGTTTTACTACCACTAGTGTTCATTTCATCTGGACACTGCAGTAAACTACAATCTTAACCCCAATCTCTTGAAACATTTTTTTTTTTTTTTTTAATAAATATATAAATACTTTTCAATTAAAATTGAGTGTAAAGTTAGCATGTTGCTAAGCTAACAGATTAAGACTCTGATAAGCATAACAGTATACAGCACAAACATTGGTTAAAGCTAGCTATAAGATTGCATATGTATACATAATATGTCCGACACTATTTTGGTTTGTCTGCCTGATAGATTACATTTATTTCACTAAATTCAAGTTATTCATATTTTACTCACTTAAAAGAGTGCAGTTATGACAATGTTGCTTTGGAGGCCATATCAGTTTGAATGGTATAGAGCAAAATATAATGAAAATGGAATAACGGATTGATTTTGTATTTGTATGCAGCCATCATATTAAAAAGTTAAAGAGAATCAGCTCATTTTAAGTCAAGTCAAAGTAAAAATGTTTGAAGACAATGCACCAACCTAACTATGACCATTCAATGAAATAAATTTACTTGATTATAATAACTATAATAATACTCAAATTGCTATCCTACAATAAATAGTACCGCAATAAACACATTAAATATAAATTAAATGAAACCACACTCCAAATTTAATTAGTAAAGAATCATTGTCAAAACAATTACTTGGGAAAAAACAAACAAACATCTTTGGGTCAAACAAAAACAGACAGTTTGCCAACGAATACAGTGCTGTCAAATTTATATGCAGCTTTATACACTGCAGTATATTCAGTAGTGGATGATGATCCAGCATAAACAGCAACTTGATGAATGCAGTGGAGAAACGGCTCATCAGCCTGCAGTGAAATCAGATCTCCTCAGAAGGAACGCATGATGAATTCACCTATCTATCAGCTGTGGAGGTGCACTCGTGTGCCAGACTGCATGCGGTCACGTGCCGGCTCGAGTGCAATCATCCACACAGCACACATGTTGATGAGATGAACTGCAGAATCAACAGGTACTGTGAGCACTCAGACTACATGAGCTCTCATCCTTTTTCTTTTTTCTTTTTTTAATGTTTTGGAAACATCTCTTATTTATGCTATTACTGTTTTGTGTGCGATGAAATATGGAGTACTGAAAATGTTTGCGTGATTATGAGCCTGTCTTACACAGCCTGAGACATCAATTTACTATTAAAATTTACACCCTGAGAGGAGCAGTGATGTCAAGGGAAGACCTGAGCTTTTGCTAATTGCAAAGATCTGTCTGTCTCCTATGGCCCTTGGAAGACAGTGAATCGCCTCTCTTGCTCCTCTTGGTGGCAGTGCATGCTACCGCAGGTTTGAAGGACACATCTATTCTTAGACTGGAGCAGGCTGCCAATGCATTCACTACTTTTGCATAAGAAAGCGAAAACAGTAACCATTTATTTTACAGTATCCTTGTTTCACATATTACATGTACTTACTGTAGTAACAGAAATAAATAATGCATAATTATGCATAATTCTAAGAAATTAACGCTAAACCAAACCTAACCCTATCGCAAGTAGCATATAAAGTGTTTTTGTTTGAGTATCATAATTGATACAAATTGTTTTATTGTTCATATAGTATAATATAGGAGAATATGGAGCTCATACACAAGGAGGGGAAAAATCACTCTAAAGGCCCAAACAGAGCAAATATATGGTCAAAAATTAAGATGAAATTCTCATAGCTTGTAATGTAAATAAATGAGACCTTTATATCCGTATCACAGACTACTTACATAAAATGCATAGAAATGTCACTCTATGTCTCCCAATATTATGTCAAAATATTTAATGCAATGATAGAACAAAAACCAGTAAAAGTTCCTCAAGAGCCTGACTGACACATAGAAATTTGTGCATCAAATACGATACAGTAGGCCTTACAGGATTAATATTATTCAATATTCAGTACAGTGAAAGTGCACTGTGACAAGCACATCTTAAAATAATGGGTTACACTTTATTTTCTGTCCTTGTTACAGCATAATTATACAATTAAGAACTGAGTAATATTAATTAACAACACATACTTTCTATAGGGTTTGGTTTGGGGTTAGTTGGTTGTAAGTATGCATAATTTACTCTTATAATAAGTACATTATAATAAGTAACTGTAAAACAATGTTTTATGTTACACTTTAATATCTATGGTATGGAGAATGCGTCTGACATTAAAAGTCATGTATATTCATTTTATACATCTGCTAAACTGGGGAAAAAAAAAAAAAAAGGCTCAGTACGTATAACAGCAATCACATTAAAATGTCATTGGCTGTTTCTTTGAAGCGTAGCCTTGCGGTCAACAGCGATTTATTTAGTGTATTATATCTGGTGAGACAGTTGAATTCCAATGAAGACATCAGCTCAAAGGCCAAGAGACATCCCTACATACACAGACTATGAAAAGCACTGCTTGTTTTAGAGATAGGCATAGATATGATGAGGTTTGGACAACTAGCTTACCCAAGACATCGAACAACATGATGTTTGGGAGCGCTGCCTGTTCCCTGTGGTTTATGAGATGAGATTGAAGAAATGATAAGCCATCACAAGATATAATGACAAATGTAATGGGCCATGAGTGTAGGTATTAATATGCTGCATGGACAGAGCGTGTCTAGAGATGCTACAAATTATTTTCTGTGTCAGGCATCAAAAACATAGAAGCTAGTGAACCTGTTCCATCTTCTCTTCTATCTGACCATGAGAAACCCACTCAATGACGTGGCTCTTGGCCAAAATAAGTGAAAAAGACAATAAAATGATCAAGTCAGAAGTTTCGCTTTGGGAATCCATGTTCTACAGTGCACAAATGATTAATGCAAGTCAACATTCATTAACAAGAGGTAGTTTTCTTCAGGTGAGAAATATCATTGTCAGTCAGCAGAGCTCTAAGCACATGCACAGTCCAGTCAAAGCAACTGCTCTAAAGAGATAAATATGCCATAAAGTATTCTCAAGCTTTTTTTAAGCTTTGCAGATGTTGTTTGGAGAGAAGAGCACAGCACTGTAGCACAAAGAAGTTAAAACAATTAGCTGTCACCCTTTTTATTCCCTTGACAGTCCTCTTATAATCCCCTGGAAAGACATACTCAGTTTGTGATATGCATATTGAATTGCTTAAAGTTTTATATAACCTTGCAACTAGGGAAAAATAGGCAGAGTGGGGACAGGAATTAGCTAACCATATTTAACGTTTCGCTTTCTTCCGCATTATATTTGCATTGATACATAATGGAATGATTCTGTATTCAGCTTTGTGTAAAAAGTTTGATAAAAGATACTGGAGTCTTGTAGTGATATCTATAACGTCAGGGAAATCTACTAGGCAAACTTCAAAAACCAAAACTAGTTTAGAGCAGATCTATGCAGTGCAAACTTACAGCTCATGTGTCCTTCTGGATTTAAAAGTCGGCAGTCAACACCAGATGCATAAAAAAAACTAAAAAAAAAAAAAAAAAAAAAAAAACTAAGAAATTTTGTTTCTCATCAAAGTCCCTAGGAACAGAGCTATGATTTGCTGGGTATAAAACACAGATAACTAAAATATATATCAAAGTTATAGGGGAGATATACTGATCAAAGTAGGACAAGCACACATTTTCAAAAGTGCTGAGAGTATGCATAATGTGTAGATAGTTCCGTGGTGTTTGCTAGCATCACTATTACTATTAATTATACTTTTGGTTAGTGATTTGAAAACAAATGGAGTGTTGAACTACTTTTCTAAGGAATCATAGTTAGAGTGAACAGAAGTTAAACATCTTTGTGTGTATCCTTGTGTTTCTTCGTTCTGTGTGTAGACCAGCAGCATTCATTCAATAAAATGTGGTCAGATTTTTTTATTAATAAAGACATCATATATGAAAAAAAAAAAAAAAAATTAAAAAAAATGCTATTTTAATATTATAAGAGAGGTAGCCTATTTTCCATCTAAGTAGGCAGCAAAGCCATAAGAACTCCTCACAATGAAAAAGCAATTAGTATAAAGAAGTAAAACCTAAGGCCTTTAGGTCATCCAAATGATACACCTAAACTGGGGTGCATTTCCTAAAAGCAACTATTGTCACAAGTTCTCTTGTTACCAATAGAGTCCAATGGACCTAACGACCATAGTTAGCTAACGATCCTTTTGGGAAACACACTCCAAAGCGGTTAGCATGGATACACTGCATCTCACAATGGGCTATGTAATTTCAAGACCAGTGTGTGTTAAAAGGAAACCAAAAGATTTAATTAAACTCTCTGAATATAGTCATAATGTAACTAGCACTTAAAAAAATAAATAATAATAATAATAAAATAATAAATAAAATAAATAATAATAATAATAATAATAATAGCATATTCACTTCCCATCAAAGTGAATACATTAATTTTCATAACTTCATATGTGAGAAGAGGGTTTCAAGTGTTCCAGCAATCACCTAGGTACCATGTTGTATTGGACCCAGTGGATTCATCAAGAAAACACTTCACTCCAAAAAAAAAAAAAAAAAAAATAGGGTATTACAATTAAAAATTCATTGCTTAGATATTACCTTTTAAGTTGCTCAATGTGTCTAGCACAGTGACTGTCTTTGCTCCAAAATCCAGCCACAAAATGCTCTTTAAGAAGGGAGAGGATTTCTGTGAGCACTTTTGACAAGATGAATCACTGAACCAGAATTTTGAACCAATTTACTGAAAAGAATACAGAAAAGATTTGTGAAAATGTGTTAAACTTTCCAATAGGGCTGGTCCAAATACCATTTTTTGAGCTTCGAAGCTTCGGTAGTATCAACACCGAATATTCGAAGCTTCGGAGGGAGGGGGCTGAACATATTCTTCTCTCTAATAAAGGCAGGAATCTCTGTGCGTCTGTCTGTCTGTTTGCATTTTTATTATGTCGAGAACCGTTCATCCAATCGACTTCACGCGTGGCGGGTGTGTTGCTGCGGACCCAAGGGAGTGCAGTGTCGCATTTTGGTGCAATACGGACACGCGACACGTTCAGAATTAATAAACTTTTAATAAACTGAACAGCGCGAGCCGGAAGCGGCGCGCCTCACGCGGGAAGGGCTATATGCTCCGAGAACGGACACTGCACTAGTGATACAAAACACACAGGTCTGTTAAGAGCAATACTTTTAAAAAAAGTAGCCCAGTGGTTAATTTGTAAATTGCGAGGTCCTGGAATAAAGCGGGGTAACGGATCCGGCATGTGATTAGAGGAGGGAGAGGACCAATCTTTAGTGATTGAAAGCATGCATCAGTTGCTTTTATAGGGTTCGTACGGTCATGAAAAACCTGGAAAAGCTATGAAATTTTAAAACAGCAATTTCCAGGCCTGGAAAAGTTTTGTAAAAGTCATGGAATTTTATTTCACAAATCTCTGCATATTGGAGTTATATTTAATCAGACCCTGAATTTGTGTGTATATCGCAAAGTTTTACTCATTCCCGCAGCTTTCAAGTTTATAATGAGGGAAATTCCTACAAATATTTATTGAATATAGCATGTAGGTTAGATGAGAAACTAAATCCACACAAAATATCAGATTAAATAAGTCATTTGAAAACAGCGTGAGTGATTCAGCTGTATCGCGTCTTCTCTCTTTCACTCTCTCAAAGCGGCTTCACATCGGCGCATCTCGTCTGCACTACAAGAGCTGCTGCACGCTGATCCAAGACTTTCGCTCGCATCTCGGGACGGTTGACAGAAAAAATACGCATGCATCGCATTCGGTCTTGTGATAGCAAAGGGCCCGTTCACATGTCGCGTCTTTTGCGCGCTTAAGTTAGTTTTTTTTATTTATTTATTTATTTTTTTTTTCAAATGTAAATGTGCGGCAAGCGCGCTCATAATAGAAGATTTTTTTTTTTCATGAAATATATGCATGCTATAGGTCAGCACGAACGTCTTCCATTGGCGAACGGTCTGTTGCTGGTGCAGATATTCAACTAGGCGGACAAGTTGAGAACCGTTTCGCGAGGGATGCCAGGTGTTCGAGAGAGAGAGAGAGAGAGAGAGAGAGAGAGAGAGAGAGAGAGAGAGAGAGAGAGAGAGAGAGAGAGAGAGAGAAATTGAAAATCGAATGCCAACCCACCGAACGAATATTCGAATAATCAAATATTCTGGTCCAGCCCTACTTTCCAAACAGGAACTGAGAACAGTTTCATATATAGTACGCTTTATGGCCAAAAGTACGTGGACAACTCCTTCTAATTAATAGATTTGACTATTCCAGTAATTTATGTGGGATAAATCCTAATGCTGCTTCATACAATAACATTCAAAATAATTGTGTGATCTCATTGTTGTTGTAATAGTTATGTAGCTTTTTTTCTGTTCCATTATGACAATATCCTTGTGCACAAAGTGAGGTCCATAAATGATTTTGAATGAAATACGCTGTGGAAGAAATTGACTGGCCTGCACTAAACCCCAGTTCTGAACCTTACTGAACATCTTAGGGATTAATTGGAACAATGCCTTGGGCTCCAAAACCCCACACCAGTGCCCTGATATGCTCTTGTATCTGAATAGGAGAGAATTCCTGCATCCACTTTCTAACATCTAATGGAACACTTCCATCCCCTCTTACTCTAAAAAAAAAGTGGAAGCTGTTATCACAGCACAGGGAGGGAGTGGTATTGATGGCTTTAAAATTAAATATTCCTATATTGGTTATGTGCAATTCATAACACATTACAAGCATAGCGACTTGTCTCAAACTGTCCAGTCCTGGGGACAACTCTTATAAAAATAAATAAATAAAAAATAAAAAATAAAAAAAAAATAAATAAATAAATACAGTTGAAAAATGCAAAGTTCAAAATCCCTCAGATAAATTGAGGTCCCTCCTCCACCACCTTCTCAAATACTCTGTCTGATTGAAGTGGTGGACATGTGAAAAAAAAAAAGAAAAGAAAAGAAAAGATAAAAGGTTCAAATTAGAACAAGTTTTGATTACTGAGTGTAGGATGGAAGATACTGATATGTTGGTGTCATACTGATATATTGTCTGCTGTGAAAAATGCAACAAGGTGAGGTCTGAGGAGTTGTGTGTGTGGAGGGGGAGGCTGGAAATGTGGGACAGGAGCAGGACCAAGTGTCAAAGTTGCGGGCAGGAGCAGGACACAATCTTGCAGGACCGAGACTAAAAACCTATCCTGTGCAGTCCTCTAGTTCAAATGACCAGGAAAACATGGCAGCACCTCCATGCTCCAGTGGGATACATGAGGATATTTGCACCATGCATCTTACAAACCCTGTCTAGACAGAAGTGATATAAGTTTCAGCCTGAACTCATCTGGTGTCTGACTAAAAGGGACACTCTGTGGATGCAATATATGCCACATAAATATGTTAGTCCCTTAAGAGCGATGTTCGGTTAACATCTGCAGATGCCTTATTCATTCGGAGCATCAAAAGTTGCTGAAATGATGGGCATTTCCTTCCATACTGCGGTGGAGTGTATCAGTCCTGCTGTGGTCCCTCTTTGAATAATGTAACCTTTCTTCTTAGTTTACTCTCTACCTCCCCTTTCTCATTTCCTTTTCATTTCAGATTTTACGCCCAAATGAAATGTACACACTGTGTCCTTTCCATACTTATAGAAACTTATAGCTTACCCTTTCCTGAATGCCAAGGGAATGCCAACATAAGGTATCTCACTTGCCATTCATTTGCTCTGCCTCACACAACTGGAAGACAGCAGAGGATAGAGCGGATGATAAATGATATAGCTGGTATAGTGGTGGAAATTGGCCTTTTCCAATTTCACGATCTGAAGTGATTTTGTGCTTTCTTGTCTAACAGTGAAGACCAAGCTTTGTGACTGGGGTTTATTCAAGGATGCCATAGTGAAAAATCCCCTATTTTTACGTACACATATTTTATGGCCTGCATACTTATGCTCCCTACATTTCTACATGCAGTGTTTAGTGTTACTGTCCCACACCAAAGTCACAGTCTGATGAATTGGACAAATAGTCTGATTCTAGCCATTATGTACCATTGAAAATTCACATTTCCTGCTCGAAAGGTTTTTTTTGTATTTTTTTATTATTATTATTATTATTATTTTTTTTTTCAAAACGTCCTGCCTCTGCTTTCAGATATGGCCAATAATGGTTTAGAATTTTGCTTAGGTGGGATGAATATGCCCCTGTAGATCAAGGAAGAAGTCATGTTTATCAGCACAAGTCAGAGACACCATTTGCTGAATGACAGTTTGGGTGGAGTCCAGATTAGGCAAACACACACTGGGTCGTATAGAGCAAGAGGGATGCAAGATCAATATTCACAGCACGTGTTCAGTACAGAGGTCATTCAGAACCCTGTCTTCACACCACTGAAATATTTTGCAAGCTCAGTTTTGGCTGCAGGTTACAAAAACAAATGTCAGATTTGCATTTAATGAGGTTTCTATTAATGACGTGTGAAACAGGATATTGCATGTTTGTAACTAGGTACCATTACATATAATTCCATGTGCATATGAAGTTCGTAGCATCAGTGAACTTAGTAATAAGTAAACAGCATATTGCTGAGCAGAACATATAATGTGCTTTGTTCTCTCAGCTATGTCTGTGAAATTACAGACAGACGGATGGAAGTCTGCACACATTTTCTGTGAATTTCTTTGTTTTCTGTTGTGTTTGTGGAATTATTTTAATGTTTTGTTTTGTTTTGTTCCATTTCAGTCTATTATCTTGGTATAACTGATTTCAAATTTACCAGTGAATAAACAGAACCAAAATGATGAAACAAACTGTGACTGGACGCTTTACTTTTAAGTCTGAAAGTCTCAGTCTTTCCAATGTCTGGAATACACTACATGACTTTTAAAATCTGAACAGATTTTAAAAACCAAAAGCATCATACATTTGCAGATTTGTATACATTAAATGACTGAGGATTACACACTAACAAACTTTCAAGTCATTATGAGCACAACAAACTCTCACAGAAAAATGCACCTAGTTGCTAGGAGACAAAAAAAAAATTAAAAATAAATAAATAAATAAATGTGTATATATATATATATATATATATATATATATATATATATATATATATATATATATATATCTCAAATGTGTCTGAATCAAAAAGCCTGAAGCAAAATAAAAATCAATCAATCAATAAATAAATAAAACAGTTTTTTGCCCAATCAATATGTGATTCTTTGTCAAATCTGTTAACTCTGACTGCCCAAAATTTGGAGAGTTAGTTTTCAAAAACTCAATTTTTTTTTTTTTTTTTTTTTTGCGCATTCCAAGTAATATCAATCGAACTGCAGTTGGGTTGTTTTGATTGAGAAATAATAACTTAAACAAATACAGATAACTTACAAATTTAATTTGTATATTTAATATATATATATATATTAAATTTAATAGTTCATCAAAAGCATGTTTTTTATATATTAAAAAATTGGGTAACACTTTAGAATAGGGAACACTTATTCACTAGTAACTATGACTTTTCCCTAAATAAATTCCTAAGTTGCTGCTTATTAATAGTTAGTAAGGTAGTTGTTAAGTTTAGGTATTGGGTAGGATTAGGGATGTAGAATAAGGTCATGTAGAATAAGGCATTAATATGTGCTTAATTACTACTAATAAATGGCTAATATTCTAGTAATATGCATGCTAATAAGCAACTAGTTAAGAGACCCTAAAATAAAGTGTTACCAAAATTTGTTTTATAGCAAAAGCAGATAATTCCAACAGTCGTTTTTTGGCAAAAGCAGATAACTTCACATTTCATGTTTCAGAGTTAAACAAAAACATTTATCTTTGCAATCTCCTCAGCTGCCAATGTAGATGTCTGAGAAACGTTGTTGTTGTGATCATAGACTATGTGCTTGAGATTACACACAATACAGGGAGCAGCTTTTTCCTCACCATTGTAACGTGCTGCTTTAGCAAGGTTCCACGAAAAAAAAAAAAAAAGTTTTAGCTTTTATTTTCCTTTTATGCCCCATAGAAGATATCACAGGTTCATCAAGTTCATCAAAATTATCCATCCTTGATCACATTTATTTAGCTTTGACGAAACTCTTCTCAGCTAGCATGTCTTTTCAAAGTGACTAGCAGCCTTGCCATCTGACCTGAATACTGGGCGTTGATTAGCTGAAAATGACTTATCAGCATCTGTTCACAAACAACAAGGGAGCTTGTCGGTTTCAGTAAAACGTGAACTTGTGATGCCTTGAAAGTGGACAATACTGGCTTTTTTGACAAAACGTGTTTAGGGTTCAGATCGCTCTATATTTAGAGAATAATGCACGTCATTCAGTTCTTTTTTTTATTTTTATTTTTTGTAAGTGCCGTTTATTGGTTTTTGCAAATAAACTCTTCATTTACAGACTGACTATGACTTCCTGCAATAAGTGTCAACTCCTCTAAACTGCAAATTGAGACACAAATTTGGGCAGAATTTGTTTAGAATATTCCAACCCTATATAGGCTGTCCTTCAGAATAAGCTGCATAGCGGAACCCATGTGAATATTAAAAAAAAATACAAAAATAAAAAATAAAATTATATATATATATATATATATATATATATATATATATATATTACATTAGTATAAAATAATGATATTCTGGAGTGTGGAACAAATACAGAATCGTGACTTTTTATAATTTATAAACCTCCCCAGAGCTTGTCTGTCATCAGAACATGACGATGGCCCTGTCAGATTAGGACAAGAGACAGATCCAACACTGCTTCTTTCATGTTCACAGGTCTTAGAATGAAGACAACAACATGTGATATTTCCATTTTCACATTGCAGAAATGAATCCAGGTGCAGGAATAGGACATCTGTGAAGGCTGAAAAGTGTGGAGAACTCCACAGAAATGTGAGTTGAGAAACTCTGTATTCCAGGTGCGAGATAAACAGGGCAAGTGAGAAGAGATCGGAGTTGGTTAGTCACTTCCTGCCAGGAAGAACAAAGAAACACTGGGTTTGTGTTGATATCACGCTACTTACATTGGACTCTGTTCCGTTTGTACTAATTTTTGATCGGTCTTAATTTGTTGCAGGTGTCCACTTGTCTATGTAGTTGGCGAACTGCCATTGTTCATGGTGATGCTGATCAGTGAACAGATGGTACATCATTATAACCCTTAAAAAGATTATGAAATTTTCTCCCCTTTTTCAAATGTATTTTTGGCCTTGTGACACTTTATTAGACAAATAAGATGGACAAGAGGAGGCAACCTAGATTGAAGTTTTATATAATTCTCCTTATTTGTTGTATACCAGACAGGTTTCTCTATCTAGACTTAATTGTTTTCAGACATATATCATTTAGCTTTAACTTTGTCACAGATTTTTCTACTGAATATTTTGACTTTCTTATAAATCCAAGCACAATTTGAGAAAAAAAAAAAAAAAAATTCCTTTTTTTTTTTTTTTTTTTGGCTGGTGTCATCAAAGCCCTCTCTTCATCAATAATATGGAGACCATATTTATTGATCCAACTGTCCTGCCCTACACTTACAGAATGTCCTGTTTTGCTGATAATTGTGTCACAATGTGGAGATGAAAACACTGTTTCTTAATTACTTTAAGATTACTTTAAGATTAATCAGTTCCACGTGGTCATTATTCCCAATATGCATTTAAGCACTTACTTTAATATAGTATTCACCCACACATACTATGTCAATAGCCTTTGCAATGGGCAATTCTTGTTATGCAAGAACAAGCATTTGCTAAACAAGAATACCATCAAGGGTCTCCTGTTCTTCTAGGTTGAGAACAATCCACACATCTGGATTTTAGAGATCATCTTTGAGGTGACCCACAAGGTTATATCTATTATAAAGAACTGAAAAAAAAATAAAAATAAAAATAAAAAAAATAAAAAATGTCAAAGCAACGGAAATTTGAAGCAATTCAACAATAGAAAGGGCAAGGCTGCAATTATCTGAAGATGATTTAAACTATATGCTTGGACGTTAATTTAATTGCTTTGAATTACTAGATTTAAAGAAGAGATTATTTTGAAGGATGCAGAACTGTGAGCCACAGTAACCAAACAAAACATTAGTCATTTAAACATACCAGTCGTATAAGAAAAGAAAAAAAAAAAAAAAAAGAAAAAACAGAAGTGAAAAGTTTACTGTTTTATAGCTATTTTAAATCAATGCTTCACGAATGTATTATAATCCATTGGGACATAATTTGTAATATATGGATACTTGTATATTCTAAAACACTGAATAACTAACTAGTAACTACAATGGAGATGTATTTCCAGGAATATGACATTGCACCATTTTGCATGATTGCAGTGAAGTGGCCTGTGTTTGCTCTGGTGGAGTGATAACCATTTTAACCATATCCTACCCACAGCAACAATAAAAAGAGAACTGTTTGGTCCCTCTTAGTGAGCCAAAAAGCAATCACGTACCTAATAGCAGTCTAATGTCGCTGTTCCAATTAAATAAGCCAAAGAGACAAGAGACCAGGCCTTTCTCCACACTCATTACTACTATATCTAGCTGCAGCAGAAAAGAAACCACGACACTGTTTTCTCCCAAAAGCATTGCAATTGCATTAAAAGAGGCTCCCTGGAAGACACCTGACAGTCAGTAATGGAGAACCAAGGCCTGTGCCATTAATTAGTGATGCTCAGGTTGAGAGTATGAGCATTTGTGCTGGATATGCGACACAGACAAAGTTAAGAAGCAAGCAGGGAAGCGTGTGATGAAAAACGTAAGTCATATTGGTGGTATTTACTGGTGCAGTATATCAACTTACAAATTAAAATGAGTGGTACTTGTTTTTTTTTTTTTTTTTTTCAAAGACAAGTAAAAAATAAATAAAATCCAGGTTAAATATGCTAAAGGGGTTTCTTGAAATTCTTAACCCTTTGCATGAATATAATGCTTGCCTCAGGAAACACAACTAATGAACTGAAATGTCAGTAATTTGACCTTCAGTCATGTTCAGGCTATTGACTGTTTATCTGTTCCTTATCTAAGGTCAAACCAAGAGTGCAAAGGCAAATAATAATAATAATAATAGATAGGCACATAAGCTAAAATCCTTTTCTAAAATCTTCTCTGGTATAATGACTTGACTTTCATGTTATATGCTTTCTAGACGGCACCTGAACTAGAATAAAGTTTGGATGAAGTTTAATTTACATCACTGTGTCAAGGAATACAAATAAACAATTTGCTTGCATTTTCACTTTTTTTGTGAAGAAGTACAATCACTTCTATTATGTTTTAGGCAAAAGAGCCTAGATTTTTTATTTATTTTTTGTAGTATTCAGTCTGTGTATTTTGGCCAGTTTGACCGGTCAAGTTCTGGGAGAATACTCTTTTTTTTTTTTTTTTTTTTGGTCAGCGCACATACAGTGGTGTGAAAAAGTTGTTGCCCCCCTGCCAGTGTTTTTTTTTTTTTTTTTTTGCATATTTGTCACACTTGAATGATTCAGATCAAACAAATTTTAATATTACACAAAAATAACCAGAGTAAATCATGCCACATCTCAATCGGATTTAAGTCCGGACTTTGACTTGGCCACTCCAAAACCTTAATTGTGTTTTTCTTCAGCAATTCAGAGGTGCACTTGCTGGTGTGTTTGGGATCATTGTCCTGCTGCATAACCCAAGTGCGCTTGAGGTCACAAACTGATGGCCGGACATTCTCCTTCAGGATTTTCTGATAGAGTGCAGAATTCATGGTTCCTTCAATTATGGCAAGCCATCCAGGTCCTGAAGCTGCAAAGCAGCCTCAGACCATCACACTACCACCACGTTTGACTGTTAGTATGATGTTCTTTTTATGAAATGTTGTCTTGGTTTTACGCCAGATGTAACGGGACACGCATCTTCCAAAAACTTTTGTCTCATCAGTCCACAGAATATTTTCCCAAAAGTCTTGGGGATAATCAAGATATTTTTTGGCAAATGTGAGATGAGCCTTTGTGTTCTTTTTGGTCAGCAGTGGCTTTTGCCTCGGAACTCTCCCATGGATGCCGTTTTTGCCCAGTCTCTTTCTTATTGTTGAATCACGAACACTGACCTTAATTGAGGCAAGAGAGGCCTGCAGTTCTTTAGATGTTGTTCTGGTTTCTTTTATGACCTCCTGGATGAGTCATCATTGCACTCTTGGAGTAATTTTGGTAGGCCAGCCACTCCTGGGAAGAATCACCACTGTTTCAAGTTTTCTGCATTTGTGGATAATGGCTCTGACTGTGGATCACTGGAGTACCAAAGCATTAGAAATGCTTTTATAAACCTTACCAGACTGTCAACTATTTTGTTTCTCATCTGTTCTTGACTTTCTTTAGATCACGGTATGATGTGTTACTCTTCAAGCATGCTTCACTTTGTCAGATAGGTTCTATTTAAGTGATTTCTTGATTCAACAGGTCTGGCAGTAATCAGGCTTGGGTGTGGCTAGTGAAATTTAACTCAGCTTTCTAAAATAATGTGGTTAATCACAGTTCTTTCATGATTTAACAGGAGGGAGAAATTCATTTTTCAAGTAGGGCCAGGTAGATTTGGACAGCTTTTTTTTCCCCTTAATAAATGAAATCATCATTTAAAAACTGCATTTTGTATTTACTTGCATTAACTTTGTGTAATATTTAAATTTGTTTGATAATCTGAATCTTTTAAGTGTGATAAATATGCAAAAAAAAAATTTCATTTCATCATGTCTTGATGTTCTGTTTATGTCCAGCACAATGAGTGGCAACATTTTTAAAACTGAATATCAAGGTAATAGTAAGACATTACTTTCTGTATCTTTAGAATCTAGAATTGCATTGCAAAAGCACTGTTTGCACCACTTCAATGACATCAGTCACAGTCAGATTTCCTGTTCTCATATAATCTAATGGAAATGTCCACGTTGATACCGCTCCTCCCTTTGACAAGCGTCTGACTTTCGCAATAACCCAGGGTCATTAACACACAGCACTTCATCTCACTGTTGTCTTCTACACAGTGTTCCCTGGCCAATTAGGTCTGGAAAAAATAAGAAAAAGACTTCAAAGGGTGAAAAAGAACACTAAAGTACAATACACAGGCCAGATACTGGAGCTGCAGGTGTCCACACAATGTCACTCGCGGGATCATTGAACTCTTAATTAGAGACAACAAATTACCTCCTGAATTATAAGGGCTTACAGGAGCCCTTCTCTAATGCTCTTCTATTGCACCGAATGTTACATTGTATTAAGACAGTCTTGAAAAACATATTTAAGTATGCAAAATGTTGTCTGTCCTGGAAATGATTAGGAGTTCATTCCTACTCCAAAAATAGATATTAAGGAGGACCATTCATGTGAATAGAAGGAAGAAGTAAAGCTGCAATTAAAAGGCATTTATATACCATGAATTTAGACCAGGGGTGTCCAGTCCACTGTGAAAGTGGTCCAGAAAATCAACATGGAGAAAAAAACATTCCAAGAAAATATGAACAACATCTTTGTTTCATAGGAAAATGTTGAGAAAATGGTCGCAGATTGAACATGTTGGAGGTGGCTTGCCAGCCAATGCACCCGATGCAGAACCTGTTGATAATTAACCAGCTAATCAAGATCTTTACCAGGGCTTGATATTAACACCCACCAAACACAGGTGGCGGGTAAAAATGGTCTCTCCTACAGTAACAGAGCTCAACATTAATGCTTGTGTGGGATTTTTGGATTTTTTGTGGTTATTAATAAAATATAAGAATTTGATATGAAAGATGATGCATTCATTTAATACAGCTAGGGAGAATGCCCTTTAAATAGGCAAAAATGACCTGAAACATCAATTTAAATACATTTTAGCATGTAACTTCAGTCATATAAAATGTAATTTCCCTACAACAAAATTGTGGCCAGTGAAAATGCTGAGTGGCTAGTAATTTTAGTAATCCACTAGCCACTGTGGCTGGTGAGCAAAAAAGTTAACCTCAAGCCCTGGTCTTAACTATAACTAAAAACTTCCAGCAGGAGTGTTGGAGTTAAATTCTGCAGGATTTGACACGGCTGTTAAAGACCATCAAAGAACATCATGGTCTGATTAATGTGACTTTCTCAAGTAAGATATTCCTGGATGAAATCTTTTTGTGGTCCATTGACTACCCCTTAAGAGGCTGATTAGAATTGTGTTTAAATCCTAACTCTAAGTTTAACCCTAACCTCAGCCCTAGACCTGATTGGTTGATAGAAAAGAAATTGATGGGCAAGATGGCGCCGGTGTGTATGGCCTGCCTTCCGCCGCCTGTTGTGCTTACACGTTTGTTTGTTTTAATGTGTTTTATGTTAGCTATTGTACAAAATGTTTCGTCACTTTTAACATACGATCGTCAAACACTGCTTGGCATTAAAGGCATCACTGAAGAGTAACTCCGTGACGCTAAGTGTGGTGCGCAGTTTGTTTCTCCTCTGGCAACTATACCTGACTATCTCCGCCGGCTGTCTGGTCCTCTGCCGGGAAGGAAGCGCCGCAAAAGACGGGGAAGGCGCGGAGGCTTTGTGGTAAAGTTCAAACTCCTCCTGTCCGAATCGGATTTTTTACCTCACGTTGGCCGTTGTACCTACATGGCAGGGCGCGGCCGCTTCATTACGGGGCGCGCGCTAGAACCACAATACGCGTGGAATATACTGATTGCCGGTGATCCGCTGGATCAACCTCCAATGAGGCGCCCACCGCGTCCGCGCCGAGGAGGCGTTTGTATTAGACACCTCCGCTCGCTGTCCCGGGCTTCAGAGCAGACCATTGACTCGCGATAGATCAGGATGTCGTTGATTAACTCCAGGTCAGTGTCAAACAAGACTGTTATCATCAATGACTTTTTCAATTCACGTACACTAGACTTTTTGTTTATCACGGAAACTTGGCTTACCCCAGGGGACCTGAGCCCGTTTTCTGAACTGGTACCATCTGAGTGCAAATTCTTAAACTCTCCTCGCTCGGTGGGTCGGCTTCTATTTTTAAACGGAACTATATTTGTCGGATGTTAACGACGGATGCCTATTCCAGTTTTGAAGTGCAGTTATTTGTTTTGGAACTGGATAATCCAATGGCGATCTCAGTCATCTATCGTCCACCTAAACCACATAAGGACTTTATTAACGAGTTCTCAGACTTTTTAGGGGGAATTATCCCCAATTTTGATAGACTTTTATGCTGCCTTCACGTGCTATCGGAATTATCGTAAATACGAGTTTCCTAATCGGAAATTGGACGTGAACGGCCTCTCAAGTCGTATTTACTACAGGGAAATTCGGAAATAATTTTGATACCCGAGTTTCCGAGTTGGGCGGGTCATAAACTTTAAACATGGTGGAAGTGACAACCATTGCTGCTGTCAATGCTGTTCTCACAACAACTACATCCCTTTGTCTTGTCGCTAAAGTAGTGTACTTATAGGCTAGATATGAGCAATCATTTGAAGCATATTGTGTGTTTTATAAGCAGTGAAATAAGCATGTATTTGACCAAAATTCCAGAATTGTCAGCGAACTGTATGTATAGCGCGGTGAATGTTTATAAGATTGTCAACCAATGGGATGCTACATTTTATCCTTTCCGACATTAAAGCACCTGAGTACGACAAGCTCGTAATCACAACTTCATAAGTGGGAAATAGGAAATTTCCGATTGCACGTGAAGGCAGCATTAATCCTTGGGGACTTCAACATACATGTTTGTTGCCCAACTAATCTCTTGGCTAGAGAATTTTTGAGCCTTGTTGACTCTTGATTTGGCACAGCTTGTGAATGTTCCTACTCATATGCATGGGCATACCCTTGATTTAGTGCTTTCTCATGGTTTGTCAGTACGCATAGGCGTAAATCCCATCTAAGGGTTGACCCCCCCCCCCAAAAAAAATATCATTACAAGCAACTCTGTGTCTTGAAAATAATATAATGGACATATACTTTAAATAATTGTGTAAGTAGTAAAACAAAATAAACGCAAAAAAAGCGTTTTAAGTAAGAAATGTTTTGATTTCTCCCTTGCCTCACAGTGGTTTGGTCCACTGCCTCGATACACTCAGGACACGAGCCCGGTGGGAGCAATGTTGCCAAGTCCGTGGTTTTCCCGCGGAATTGAGCTACTTTTGCGCTCTTTCCGCGGGATGTTTTTCATGTCCGCGGGTAGGAGCGACTCCAATAACGTGATATTTAGCCCCTGGAAAGCGACATTTATCAGGGGAACCCCACCAAAAAACGTGTATTTTACCCCACCGGAACGCGATTTTTTTTTTTTTTACCGGAAATCCCCCTTGAAAAGCGATTGGGCTAGTTTTGGGCTAGTTTTGAGTAGCAATTGGGCGGGCTTTGCTGTGAAAACCTGGCAACCCTGGGTGGGAGAGAGCAAAGTTCCTTAGTAGTTATGTGTAAGTCATTAGGCTGTCAAGGCTATTTTATTCTCTTTAAACATCGAGTGAAATTATTCTTTCTCTTTAATACAGATGATGCTGGATCATTAATAAATTAGTCATGACAAAAAATAATGATATCCGATGTATTTTCTATGAGCAATTTATAAGGTTACCAAGCTTAATACCGTAGCTTGTCACCCACTACAACTAACACAGCGATAAACCTGTGTGTGAACTGATATTGGGCTAATATTGTAGACCTACCGATGTGTTGGGTTTTGCTCAGTATGATGTTAAGTGGCAGGCTTAATGCGGTTGAATATCTAAAGAGACGTACTCGGTCCCAGATGAAACCTAAAATACTATGGAGGACGCAAGATAATCATTATAATATGACCGTGTGGTGAACCATATGAACCGAACTCATATTTAAACACGGTCTCCATGCTGTTTACACATGCTGTGTACACATATCTATCCTTACAAGTACAATTTTGGCTATATTATTTGTGTCCCCTTAAAAAATTGCTCTTGAGAAATTTTATGTTTCTTGTCCCCCCCTACTGTTAGATGAAATTTACGCCCCTGTCAGTACGTGATTTTGCAATAGATGACCATGCTATTTCAGATCACAAGCCTATTACATTTAGAGTCCCCGTAAATATTAACATTACTAGACCCACCAAGGCTGTTCGTTGGTCTCGCACGATCACACCAACTACATGTTCTGAGTTTTCAGCTGTTTTTAAGGAGGTATTCCAATCATCCGACTTAGTTTGTGATGATTGGAATAGTGCAGACTATCTTAATCATTTTAACACTATCTCTGCTAATATTTTAAACTCGCTGGCTCCTAAAAAAGCCAAGCAACACAAACCAAAGGCTGAGCCTTGGCTCAATGTGGACACTCGTGCCCATCGTCAGGGCTTCAGAAGGGCCGAAAGAAGGTGGAAAAAAGATAAGCTGCAAGTTTCTTATGAACTATTAAGGGACAGCCTGATACAATATCAGAAAGCGGTGAAAACAGCAAAGTTTAATTATTTTTCAGATTTGATTGAAAAGAACTCTCACAATTCAAGAGCACTTTTTTCCACTATTAATGCGCCCATTAACCCTTCAGTTGATCTCTTCCCTACAGAGTCCCTGGCGATCTGTGACAAATTTCAGAAAATTTTTGTGGACAAGATAAGGGATATTAGGTTAGATATTCCCTCTTCTTGTCAAGATCCCTCTGTCCCTCTACTCTTTACCAGCATTCTGAGTCTGTTTGAGCCTGTAACTCTGCCTGTTCTACAGGATATCGTAAACCAGCTTAAACCCTCCGGATCTTCCTTTGACATTCTTCCTCCTCGATTTTTTCAACAAATTTTTGAGGTGATTGGGCCTACCGTTCTTAGGGTTATGAACAGCTGTCTTGAAACGGCAATGGTTCCAGATGACATGAAGCTCGCCATTGTACATCCATTTCTTAAAAAGCCTACTTTAGATCCGACAGATTTGACCAACTTTAGGCCAGTCTCAAATCTTCCTTTTATGTCTAAAATTTTAGAGAAAATAGTGTTTCACCAACTGCAGAGCTTTCTATCAAATAACAATATTTTTGAAGTGTTCCAATCGGGTTTTAGGAAAAACCATTCTACAGAAACAGCACTGATTAAAGTTTTGAATGACATTTTACTGACTCTTGATGCTGCCAAATCTGCTGTGTTAGTGCTGTTAGATCTGAAGGCGGCATTTGATACAATTGACCACTCTGTTTTGATTCCTCGTCTGGAGCACTGGATGGGCATTCAGGGTAATGCTCTCAAATGGTTTAAATCCTATTTTAATAATAGAAGGTTCTCTGTTAGTGTTGGTGAATTTACTTCAGATGCACCTCCCCTTACGTGTGGTGTCCCTCAAGGCTCCATCCTCGCTCCAATCTTGTTTTCTGTGTACATGCTCCCCCTGGGGTCGATTTTTAGGAAACATGGTGTCTCCTTCCATTGTTACACAGATGATACCCAAATCTATCTGCCCATGGAATCCAATAACAAAGATTTGGATCCTCTGCTGGCGTGTCTAGCCGATGTTAAGGCCTGGATGTCCCTAAACTTTCTCCACCTTAATGAAGGCAAAACTGAGATTATAGTTTTTGAATCATCAGATGTTGTTTGTTCCCCTGGCTTAAATCTTGGCCATTTGCCTTCCTGTGTGAAACCAGTAGTTAAGAATTTGGGGGTCTATTTTGATAGTGCTTTCAAACTTGACAAACAGATTCGAACAGTACTCAAAACTAGTTTTTTCCATCTCAGACTCTTAGCTAAAGTGAAACCATTTCTTTCTTTGAAAGATTTTGAAAGGGTTATTCATGCTTTTATTTCATTGAGGCTTGATTATTGTAATTCCCTTTATATGGGTATTAACCAAGCATCGTTTAATCGACTCCAAATGGTACAAAATGCTGCTGCTAGGCTCCTTACTGGTGTGCGAAAACGAGAGCACATTACCCCAGTTTTAATATCTCTGCACTGGCTCCCAATTCGATATAGAATTAATTTTAAAGTCCTGTTGCTGGTTTTTAAGGCTCTGAATGGGTTAACTCCTATATATCTATCTGACTTATTATCTGCTCACAATCCTGGAAGGTCTCTTAGGTCTTCCAACCAGAGACTTTTAAACGTTCCTAGGGCTAAATTGAAATCAAGAGGTGACCGAGCCTTTGCTGTTGCTGTCCCAAATCTCTGGAACAGCTTACCGGTTTTTATTAGAACTGCCTCTACATTGAATGAGTTTATAGCCAAACTCAAAACCCATCTTTTCTCATTAGCCTTTAATTGTAGTTAAATGTGTGGTGTCAGCTATGTTCTGTGTTGTAATCTATGTTGTTTTGAGTATTAATGTTGTTTTTTTTTTTTTTTTTTTTTTTTTTTTCTTTTTTTTTATTGATTGTACAGCACCTTGGTCAACTAACGTTGTTCTTATTGGTGCTATATAAATAAAGTTGAGTTGAGTTGAGAAAAGTTCTTCCAGGACAAAGAAGGTTGAATAAGCAATGTAGAGAAGTCAGCACCGATAGCCTTGTGGGCAGCGCGCCGATATATGGCGCAGTTGCGCTTCAGGTGTCCCGAGATCTCATCCCGCCTCATGGACTTTTCCCATTCTTATCCCCCATCTCTCTCTACCACTCACTTCCTGTCATATCTATACTGTCCTGTCATAGAAAAATGCAAAAATAAAAAAATAAATAAAATAATAATAATAATGTGAAATCCCAGGAAATCTGTGAATTTGAGTGCATATACTGTTGATGAGTAGGAGGAAGAGAACCTGCTAAAATGAGACAATGAAGAGTTCTGACAGTTGTATAAGTGTAGCAGGGATCATGGATGGAGCAAGGTTGCAGTTGAAAACAAGATCAAGATGGATCACTGTCTGTTGAGTCACCAGGGACTTGGAGCATCAATCTGGACATGACATCACCCAGAGGGACAGGTGGAACACTGTTTTCCAAAAAGTGTGTTCCCAGTTCATCCAAGAATGTGTCTGAAGGACTAGAGGAGAGATTTAAAAAAGACAAGATCCGATTTGATGTCACGAGTGACAGTGACAGAATAGAACTTAAACATTTGGTCGAATGATCCAGAAGTGAGAAACAAAATTTGACATGATTACCAGATAGGGAAGCTTGTACCTCTTCCACAGAATACAGCCATGGGAAAAAAGAGCAAAATAAAAGACGAAGAATGTGGCAGTAGTGGTTTCCAATGTGATCCATTAAACAGTAAGATGAGAAGAGATGTGACATATTAAGATGTTTGTGGGGGTTGACAACTCCAACCTTTGTAATGCTAAATCTAAATAAAAATGTAGCATACAACCGTAGACTCCTTTACTTAGTTACTCAGTCATAACATCTTAGATACTCTGCCTTAGTGGTATAGCTGCTTAGCCAAGCATCACAGTAAAAATTATATTTTAGGGTAAAACGTGTGCATCTATTGTCCTAGCAACGGGAATGATACCTCAAATCACACAGCTTGTTGAGGCCACTCCTGTGCTATTCTTTTTCTATGTGATCAGTGACTTATGATTTTCAGCTAGTAGGGTGAAACAAAGTGAAAAGAAAAACATATATTTACATCTATAGACATTAATATCATAGAGACTTGGTAGGTTCATTTTTTACTTGAGCCAGTAAGCAACCACCTTGCCGCACCTTAACAACAACCATGTGATTATGTGGACATAAAATGAAAGAGTCTGTTACAGTATGGAAAGATTAAGCTATTTTAAACATGCATAAAAGCTTATCGATGTCAGTGCACTGAGCTGTGACTCATCCTGCATAATTGAGTCATTTTGTACTGATTTGTTGTATGTTAATTTGCCCTTATACATATTTTCCTAAATATGCATGAGATATCAAACAATACTTAAGTGGAATCTGAAATAGCTCCTAATTAAGAATTAAAGATGAGGAAAAGTGAGGGGTGTCAATGAGCAATTCATTCATTTACATTGTGAGCGATGCCTTCATTTACGAGTAATTAGAGCATTTTAGCAAAGAAAGCCCTGCTAGTGGAATTACCATCAACCTACTAAAATTGCTGAAGCTTCACCCCATTCACAGTGATAAACTGTTGAGACAAATCAAATCATGAACTGTATTATGCAAACTCAAATAAAACCTAAATAAACCTCCCATGCAGGGGAAACAGCATAAAACGGCTACAACAAATTAGGAACAAGCTAATGACAAGCTCTTTCTGCACATTTCCATTTCATGCACAGTGCCATTTCATGCCAAAATTATACCAAGATATTTGTGAATGATTTACACAATCTTTAAAATTCCCCACACTTTAAGGTGAAATGTCCACAAGAGGCTTTTTCTCTCTCTCTCTATTGCAGACAGTGGTGGAAAGAGTACTAAGAAATTGTACTTAAGTAAAATTATTGCTACTTAAGGAATAATTTACTTGAGTACAAGTAAAAGTACTGAAAAATAATATGACTCAAGTAAGAGTAAAAATGTAGCTTGCTGAAAAACTACTCAAGTTACTGCATTACGAAGTACTTTAGTATTATTTTTCTATTTTTACCCGAAATGAGGCCTTGTGATTAAGCACTCTCATGTACTATAATACCTGTTTCACAAGTGAGACTCATATAAGTAAACTTATCATATTCCAGGAAATCCTTTATATGGACAAATGTGTCAGATATCACTACAGCTGAATAACATGCAGATAGAGATGCTTTGACTAATGAAACGTGGAAGACAATACACACACAATTGCAATGCAATGCTAATTGACATAGCTTGTATCACAGTATAGAATTTTATAAAATATTTCATGTCTCACTGTAATAAGAAGCAACATGGAAACACAAAAGCTAATTGTTTCAAACATGACTGATGTTAAGTAGTGATTCTGGAGCAAAACATGATATTAGTCATATCATTAAATTGATAAAATGATATTAAATTGTCATGTTTGACGTTATGCTAAGCAAACATACTAGCTATCCCTGTTGCCAGGAGCAACTGTTTTATAAATAATTTTGAAAAGTACATTCACGTATTCACGTAAGATTATGTGGTTGTTTTTAAGAAGGGCAAAAGCAAAGAAGGGTAAGTGAGAGGTTTTCAAAGAAATTAATGTTTAAAACAGTGTGAATAGAAAGGTGCCAGTAAAAAATTATGTGGGGTATGGGTAAAGTTGAACAACGTCATTTGCACCACGCTCTTCCGTTCCTTGATCTTTTTATTTTGGTGCGTCAATCTGTTCAGTTACTTAGTATAGAAAATTATGATCTGCACTCAGGAGAACAGTCTTCTTTTTTACATTTTATTTAACAATCATCACCAATGGGAAAAGATACAAACGTTTCGGCTCAAAGCCTTCCTCAGTGTGTAAAGCAATTCAATCCCTCCACCCACTTTTCAAATCACTAATTATGTTGACGTCATCATTCATTAGCCAACTAAAATCATTAGATCATTTTCATTTAAATACTGGATAATTTTCATGTATATATCCACACAACACAAAATATCACATCCACTAGTACATCGCACACTCCGTGACTAAAACAAGAATTATCTTGGATCTCATATTTATCACTATTATACAAACCTATAGTTAAACAATCATCAATATCTACTCCACCAATTAACTTTAAATTGTATAAAAATGGAAAATTCAAATAATTCAAAACATTAGAAATGCATCGTCATAGACAATCATTGTTTTTCACACTGTTAATACTCAAAATTTATTATATAAAATATTAAAGATGAATTTGACCAATTATAATTCATTAAAGGAAAACAGAAATATCTAATTCCTCTTTCATGCCATTTGGGGTCGTGATTTAAGTTTATGAATTCAAAATGATTCTCGTTTCAATAGTTTTTTTATTTATATTACCTAGTCTACATGACCCAAAAACCTCCTCTATTCCTATGCATTCCAATTGTTTGATGTCATGTCCCAATTCATTAAAATATCTTGCTACTGAAGAGGTTATATCTTGTCGCCGTATACTAGATTTATGTTGATTAATTCGTAATTTCAACTGATGCGATGATTTTCCTATATATATCTTTTGACGGACATTTTAACATATAGATCACATTACGAGTTGAACAGGTAATACAAGATGTGATTTTAAAACATTTCCGTGTTACTGGACACATAAACTCTTTACACTTCACCAAATTTCGGAATACGGCACAGTTTCTACACGGGAAAAAGCCTTGTATACAGTGGGTACGGAAAGTATTCAGACCCCCTTAAATTTTTCACTCTTTGTTATATTGGAGCCATTTGCTAAAATCATTTAAGTTCTTTTTTTTTCCCTCATTAATGTACACACAGCACTCCATATTGACAGAAAAACACAGAATTGTTGACATTTTTGCAGATTTATTAAAAAAGAAAAACTGAAATATCACATGGTCCTAAGTATTCAGACCCTTTGCTGTGACACTCAAAGATTTAACTCAGGTGCTGTCCATTTCTTCTGATCATCCTTGAGATGGTTCTACACCTTCATTTGAGTCCAGCTGTGTTTGATTATACTGATTGGACTTGATTAGGAAAGCCACACGCCTGTCTATTGTAGGTATTCGTGCAATTAAATGAGTGGAGACGACATGAACTGGCTAACTTTTATTTTCGAACCAACCACCAGACAAAACTCTGATCTCTTAAAGGGGAAAACACCCACTGCCGCCAACTAACATTCTTAAAGGGGAAAACCTTATAAGCACCGTATGTGAATTCTGTCACATCTTTAAACATAAGTCGCTACACTATATAAGACCTTACAGCTCACAGTGCATGTCAGAGCAAATGAGAATCATGAGGTCAAAGGAACTTCCTGAAGAGCTCAGAGACAGAATTGTGGCAAGGCACAGATCTGGCCAAGGTTACAAAAAAATTTCTGCTGCACTTAAGGTTCCTAAGAGCACAGTGGCCTCCATAATTCTTAAATGGAAGACGTTGGGGACGACCAGAACCCTTCCTAGAGCTGGCCGTCCGGCCAAACTGAGCTATCGGGGGAGAAGAGCCTTGGTGAGAGAGGTAAAGAAGAACCCAAAGATCACTGTGGCTGAGCTCCAGAGATGCAGTCGGGAGATGGAAGAAAGTTGTAGAAAGTCAACCATCACTGCAGCCCTCCACCAGTCGGGGCTTTATGGCATAGTGGCCCGACGGAAGCCTCTCCTCAGTGCAAGACACATGAAAGCCCGCATGAAGGACTCCAAGATGGTGAGAAATAAGATTCTCTGGTCTGATGAGACCAAGATAGAACTTTTTGGCCTTAATTCTAAGCGGTATGTGTGGAGAAAACCAGGCACTGCTCATCACCTCTCCAATACAGTCCCAACAGTGAAGCATGGTGGTGGCAGCATCATGCTGTGGGGGTGTTTTTCAGCTGCAGGGACAGGACGACTGGTTGCAATCGAGGGAAAGATGAATGCGGCCAAGTACAGGGATATCCTGGACGAAAACCTTCTCCAGAGTGCTCAGGACCTCAGACTGGGCTGAAGGTTTACCTTCCAACAAGACAATGACCCTAAGCACAAAGCTAAAATAAGGAAGGAGTGGCTTCACAACAACTCCGTGAGTGTTCTTGAATGGGCCAGCCAGAGCCCTAACTTAAACCCAATTGAGCATCTCTGGAGAGACCTAAAAATGGCTGTCCACCAACGTTTACCATCCAACCTGATAGAACTGGAGAGGATCTGCAAGGAGGAATGGCAGAGGATCCCCAAATCCAGGTGTGAAAAACTTGTTGCATCTTTCCCAAAAAGACTCATGGCTGTATTAGATCAAAAGGGTGCTTCTACTAAATACTGAGCAAAGGGTCTGAATACTTAGGACCATGTGATATTTCAGTTTTTATTTTTTAATAAATCTGCAAAAATGTCAACAATTCTGTGTTTTTCTGTCAATATGGGGTGCTGTGTGTACATTAATGACGAAAAAAAATGAACAAATGATTTTAACAAATGGCTGCAATATAACAAAGAGTGAAAAATTTAAGGGGGTCTGAATACTTTCCGTACCCACTGTATATGCAGACTTTTTTTTTCCTCCTTTCTACATCTGAATTTACCATCATATCTGATAGGTTTCGTGATCTTTTAAAAGTAAACAATGGGCGATATTGAAATTTACCATTTAGGGATTCATCAGATGATAATATGTGCCAATATTTATAAATGATTGATTTTATTGTATTACTATGCTCATTGTATGTCAATGAACAATCTACTGAAGATTTTCTTTGTTTTTTAATGGGTTTATCTATTTTCAAATGATCATGTCTTTTCAATTTGTTAACCTTATCTATTGCATTATTTAACCAGCTTTGTGGATACCCTTTAGAACAAAATCATTGAAATAGCAGTTTTACCTGTTCATCAAATTCATGTGTAGTAGTACAATTACGTTTTAATCTATGCAATTGACTAATCGGTAAACTACGTTTTAAAGGAGCTGGATGATGAACTGTCAATGGATAATATTGTGTTTTTATCCGTTGGTTCTCGAAATACTGTTGTATTCCAATGACTCATTGATCTTTGTTACTTTACCGTCTAAAAAATTTATCGAATCACAACTTTTTTTCCATTTTAAATTAAATTTATGGAATTTGCGAATTAATGAACGACACAAATCCAATTTATGTTCAGTACCTGACCAAATCATAAAACAATCATCTATATATCACATCCAAACCTTAATATTTGACTGAAATGGATTGTTATTATAGACATGATCTTGTTCAAATTTACCCATAAATAAATTAGCATAATTTGGTGCTATTGGAGTGCCCATCGCCGGTACCTTGTACTTGCAAATAAAACTCTCTCTCAAATAAAAAAATAGTTCTTGGTTAAGACTAATGTTGTAAGGTCCACTATATATTGTGATGGTACTCTGCTGTCATCATCTTTAAAATAAAAATTTAGTGCATCCAAGCCTGCTTTATGGGGTATATTTGTGTAAAGTGAAGTGACATCGAGTGTTACAAGCCAGTCCGTCGTGTTTATGCAAGAAATTTGATTCAATTTATTCAAAAAATCTTTAGTGTCTTTTAAATAGGATGGCAATTTTTTCACTATTGGTTGAATCAAAGAATTGAGAAATTTAGATATAGTTTCTGTCAATGACCCATTTCCTGAGACAATTGGTCGCATTGGAGGATCTTCTAGTGATTTATGAATTTTAGTGTATAAAACCGGAATCCTAGGAAATTCATTTTTTAAATAATTTAATTCTTGTTCATTAATCCATTTCCTATCTAATCCTCTTTGTAAAATTTCATCAATTTGGTTTTTATAAGACTCAGTCGGGTTGAATACAAGTTTCATATAAAATGTCTCATCATGTAACATCACTTTTATTTTTTCAATGTATGTACTAGTATTCATAACCACAGTCCCTCCACCTTTATCTGCTCTTTGAATAGTCAAAGTCGGATCATTAATTAATGCTGATAAAGCTTCTCTTTGCACTCTTGATAAATTTTGATTCTTGTACCATTCATTACGAGGTTCTTGTAATAATTTTTTTCACATCGTTTTCTACAAGTCTACAAAAAGTATTCACTGAATGATTATGAACTACTGGGGTGAAAGTACTTTTCGGTTTAAACTGTTGTACACATGGAGTTGCATTCACATTCAAATAAAAAAAAAAGTTTCACATTTCTGAAAAACTTAAACAGTTCAACTTTGACCATAAAGGGATTTGAGACATTGTATGGTACAAATGATAACCCTTTACTTAATACTGTAGTTTGTTCAGTGGATAATTCTTTGTCTGATAAATTGAATACAATATTATCTTGTTTATTTGAAGCAGTATATTCGGATGAAGTTACCTCCCAAAGTCTTTTTCCCTGAAGCCCTCTTCTCGTTGGTTTTTTCCAATTTGATTGTGTTTGGATCGACGGGGCTGGCCCAAAAAATGTTTTCTCTGTCAAGATGTGGTTTGAGAGGACGACGTATAGAAATCATCTGATTCAGAAGCGCTTGTGAGTCTCAGTTCCCCTCACTGTTGTTGAGGTTTGGATCTCTCCGACATCCAGGTGTAAACTTTGTGGTCTTTATAGTCCATGGTGTCCCTCTTGAACTTGTGAATCTTGACATTGAGTAACTCCATTCAGAATTTATCAAGTTTTTCTTCCATTTGTCTCTGAAGATCATCTACAGTAGTTGTTTCTTATCAAATTTGTGATTCATTTCCATCTTTTGACTTTCAATTTTTTTTTTCAGATAATGGCTTTCTTAGTGAACAATGGTTGAGAAATCTCACACCACTTTTTGCAGAATTCAGAATCATCTCGTCTAATCGTCGGTTCTTTTTAGATTCGCAGTCCCTGTGGTATCCGACCATTTCTGTAGTACTCACTTAATGTTTGGGCATATAGCTCCATTCAAACTCCTTTTTTTTTCTTTTTTTTTTTTTTTTAAGTGCTAACAGCTTTTGTTCCATTTGCTCTATCGTTTCTTTAGTAGAAATTGAGGACGTGAGTATTTGGCCCAGGAGTAAAATCTTTTCCACATCTCCCATGGTGAATGTGAATGTCAAAGCTTTTTCGTCAGTCATTTTACTAATTTCGTCGAAGGACATCTTATTAGACGCTGGCAGCAGGTGCTTAATGAGTATACAATTCAACAACGTCGTTTGCACCAAGCTCTTCCGTTCCTTGATCTTTTTATTTTGGTGCTTCAATCTGTTAAGTTACTTAGTATAGAAAATTATGATCCGCACTCACGAGAACAGTCTTCTTTTACGTTTTATTTAACAATCATCACCAATGGGAAAATACACAAACGTTTCGGCTCAAAGCCTTCCTAAGTGTGTAAAGCAATTCAATCCCTCCACCCACTTTCAAATCACTAATTATGTTGACGTCATCATTCATTAGCCAACTAAAATCATTAGATCATTTTCATTTAACTACTGGACAATTTTCATGCATATATCCACACAACACAAAATATCACATCCACTAGTATGGGTAAAGTTGGGCATCTTTTTAATTTTAATGATTCCGATTCTTATTAATTCATAATTTTGATTCCAATAAGGTAAATAAATAAAAAAATCTTAAGATATCATTCACATTTATTCGAACTATTTTTGCTAAATATTTCATTGTTAGCTGAATGCAATGAATGAAAATCAACAGGCTAAAGAACACTAACACAATGTGTGTGCAGCAGAGAAAACAGCCCGTGAGTCTTCTTGACTTGAATTTTTTAAAATCACATTAAAGTGTAGTTTGTTATAATAGCAATTAGGTGTTATAAGGTGGACTCCAGGCACATTTTTGATAGAACGAAGAAGCTTTTTATTTAACATGTTAACCCGTACCTAGGCATGGGAATCCAAAATCAATTCCAATTCTGGAACAGGACGCTTAAGGTCAGGAATTGTCTACTTGTTATAAAATTAAAATTTTGATTCCTCTTATCGATTCCTTTGTGTGCATTTTAATATGACTTTGAACCATTCAAGCTGAAGAAGACTGCCATGCTGTTTTCTGTACTGCACACATAGGGGCGTAGCCATCATTTCAGAAATGAGGGGGACAGAAATGTAAAAACTTTTGTCTAAATCCGACTTTTGTCTAATTGTCAGGCTTTATTTTTTCTTATGTCTTTTTAATTAAAAAATTTAAAAATTGTAATAACTCAATCCGAGCAGCTGAATCCATAGTCATCTTCAAGAAACGGCTTAAAACCCATCTCTTCCATCTTTATTTGACCCTCTAACTCTAGCATTCTCTTTTCTTTTGAAAAACTAACACTAGCTTTCCATTCTATATTCTATCTACTTGTTTTCTTAAAAAAAAAAAAAAAAAAAAACCTTGCTACATATACTGCATTAGGCTAACAGAGATTTGTCATAGCGCTTGCATGTTGTTGCTCTTTTGTTGGTTTTGATTGCTTCTATTGTCCTCATTTGTAAGTCACTTTGGATAAAGTGTCTGCTAAAAGAGAAAATGTAAATGTAATGTAAATGTACTTGGCTTAGAAATCAAATACACTGCTGGACGATAACCAATCATTTGTATTCAATAATTATTATTATTATTATTATTATTATTATTTATTTATTTTTTTCTGTATTTTCCTAATGACGATTTTATGATTGGTTTATACAAACACATAATGACGCATAGATAAGGAATAGTTTCTATACTGTAATAAATTTTATGTCAGTTAGCACTGCATTATTCATATACTTTGTATTTATAACCTGGAAATGACCTGAATTTTTTTTTTTTTTTTTTTTTTTTTTGCTACAGCGATAGCGGGATACCTTTGCAAAGCCACTTGAAGGCAAGCCTGCAACCATTAGCCAAAAAAGCGTAACGACTAAAGCTAACGCTTCCGGTCTGCCAGTACGTGGGAAAGGAGAACAGAGACTGTTTTCTTTGAATGGATGTCAATGGAGGAGAGGCTTCACTACGTTGAATAAACAGCTTTTTAGAAGAAACGGCTTATCATTTAATGAATCGACAGCCTATCTGCTAATCTTCAACATGTTTTACACTAAACAATACTTTTGGATTGAACTAATTTTAGAGTTTACCACAAAAAAAAAAAAAAAAATGCTGTTTTATAAGAGAAGTCACTGACTTTTTGCGACCGGTTGGATTCCGCTTACGGCACTTCTCATTCATTCCTATGGTATCCGTAAATGGCCAATGAGTGTCGCACATCTCTGACTGAAATTCAATGACGTCAAGGCTGTAATGTGATTGGTTATTAAGGGACACGTGATCCAAGTTAGCCGTTATGCTTTCTCCAATAGTAAGTAATACATCTCCCTCTTATCTCCCTAGAGTAAGTAAATCTCTGGCCTTTGTCCATATTAGGAATTTCCTGCACGTCATAAGTTATTACTTCTACAAGGCCGTTTTAGACTTTCTGCACGAGAGCGCCCTCCGGCTTCGAGTATGAATGAAACATACACTGCATGAGAGGGTTCAGCGCTCCATATTGTTCACATCGTCTCGTTTTGGATATGAATAAATCATCAGGCCATAATCTTCTTTATTCACCCATGGGTACACACATCCAAAGCGCGGGCACAGAAAAAGTGATTTTACGTGCATCTGACTGACAGATAAATCATGGCTGATCTGTCAGTCAGATGCATGTAAAATGCATGTGCTCTTATGTCAATGTTGTTGTTAATCTTTAGGTTATTTTAGCTTCGTTAAACTACACTGTTAAAGAGGGCAGTTTTTTACCATTCATCTGAAATGTGTGCATGCATTTCAGACACTTACATTGATCTTCCTCCATCCATGCAACTGCATCCTTCTATTAACCGAGTTTCTATTTAATTAAACTGCTGAGTGCTCTGGTAATATCAATGGAATGACCCATTTTAGGAGCTGTTACAATTACGATTTAAAATTTCACTAAGATATTGAAATGCAGTGATACAGATTCAAAAAAACCAATGCCGGTTATTGACAGTCAAAGCAAAGCGCGGTTTGAACGCCCCACCCCCGCAGCTGAACTGGAAGTTTTGATTGGTTTTGCACCCGAGTCAGACCTGTCTGTTATTGCCTGAAGAGCAGGGCTCAACCCCAGGAGACTGAAAATTGCCCATCAAACGCCGGCTCGCTCCGTTTCTCCATCGGTACCTTTGTCTTTTTTTTTTTTTTTTTTTTTTTTTTTTTTGTAGTACTTTGTACTTTTGGTGGAAAATAAATGTAGCGAAATTGAATACATTATTTTTAACTCAACTCAACTCAACTTTATTTATATAGCACCAATAAAAGCAATGATAGTTGACCAAGGTGCTGTACAATCAATAAAAAAAATCAACAACATTAATACTGAAAACAGCTTAGATTACAACACAGAACAGAGCTGACACCACAGATTTAACTACAATTAAAGGCTAACGAGAAAATATGGGTTTTGAGTTTGGCTGTAAACTCATTCAATGTAGAGGCAGTTCTAATAATAACCGGTAAGCTGTTCCAGAGTTTCGGGGCAGCAACAGCAAAGGCTCGGTCACCTCTTGATTTAAATTTAGCCCTAGGAACATTTAAAAGTCTCTGGTTGGAAGACCTAAGAGACCTTCCAGGATTGTGAGCAGATAATAAGTCAGATAGATATACAGGAGTTAACCCATTCAGAGCCTTAAAAACCAGCAACAGGACTTTAAAATCAATTCTATATCGAATTGGGAGCCAATGCAGAGATATTAAAACTGGGGTAATGTGCTCTCGTTTTCGCACACCAGTAAGGAGCCTAGCAGCAGCATTTTGTACCATTTTGTACCAGCATTTTATACCATGTACCATTCAGGCGATTAAGCGATGCTTGGTTAATACCTATATAAAGGGAATTACAATAATCAAGCCTCGATGAAATAAAAGCATGAATAACCCTTTCAAAATCTTTCAAAGAAAGAAATGGTTTCACTTTAGCTAAGAGTCTGAGATGGAAAAAAATAGTTTTGACTACTATTCGAATCTGTTTGTCAAATTTGAGAGCACTATCAAAATAGACCCCCAAATTCTTAACTACTGGTTTCACGCAGGAAGGCAAATGGCCAAGATTTAAGCCAGGGGAACAAGCAACATCTGGTGATTCAAAAACTATAATCTCAGTTTTGCCTTCATTAAGGTGGAGAAAGTTTAGGGACATCCAGGCATTAACATCAGCTAGACACGCCAGCAGAGGATCCAAATCTTTATTGGATTCCACGAGCAGATAGATTTGGGTATCATCTGCATAACAACGGAAGGAGACACCATGTTTCCTAAAAATCGACCCCAGGGGGAGCATGTACACAGAAAACAAGATTGGAGCGAGGATGGAACCTTGAGGGACACCACACGTAAGGGGAGCTGCATCTGAAGTAAATTCACCAACACTAACAGAGAACCTTCTATTATTAAAATAGGATTTAAACCATTTGAGAGCATTACCCTGAATGCCCACCCAGTGCTCCAGACGAGAAATCAAAACAGAGTGGTCAATTGTGTCAAATGTATTTGTATTTTATTCTACTCAAGTAAAAGTAAAAGTACCACAATTTAATTACACTCAAGAAAGTATCGCTAAACCACAGGTTTTCATCTTTAAACTGTTGCGGTACACTGACAGGGAGCTCATTTTGCGGGCCGCCAGACATTCATCCACCAACTCTCAGTGAACTTCAGCTGGACATTTGCTGTCTAATCAGAGAAGAGATGCTCTAAATGGTTAGGTGACTGTGTCTTTCACTGTTCATTTTAATGTTCACTTCTTAATTCATAGTTACTAGAAGCTTTCATTGTGCATACAGTGTCGCTTACTGATTATGATGTTATTTTATATATGTTTTAGTGGTATTCCTTCTCTCTCTTTCTTCCTTTTTTTTAAATTTTTTTTATTTTTTTTAATAGGGCCAATGTTGGTGCTTCAGTAATGTGCAGGTTTTTGTTGACGCCACGGATCATATTAAGGGGTGCTGGCAGATCAAGGTTTTTTTTTTCAAACTTGTATTTTGTCTTATTATGCAGTAATTATGTTCGATACCTATGACTGACCTTAATATTCTGAGTTGGAATATTAATGGCCTAAATGGGTTTTCTGGAATTTTTTTTTTTTTTTTTTTTTTTTTTTTTTTTTGCGAAGAAAGTTTGATATAGTGTTTTGAATCCCATTTGAAAAAGGAGGATATACAAAGGTGTAATAATAAATTTTATGAAGTGGTATCTCACTCATCTTGGATGCTAAAACCAAAGGTGTCCTAATATTGGTGATGAGGACTTTACATATTACTATTTTAGGTAAAGGTTGTGATACAGACGGTAGAATAACACATATGAAAACAATAGTGGATAATTTGAATATTGTATTTCTTTCAGTTTATGCCCCTTGTACTCCTGACCCCACTTTTTTCTCTGTTTAATAAAGTAAACACTCTGGGAGATATCTATGATGACAGTGGTTTAAAATCCTTCCAGAATCTCAAAACTCAATATAATCTGCCAGGCACCTCCTTTTTTATGTATTTGCGCATTAGATCGGCCCTACGGGCATATGGGGTGCCTTGGAACTCTCAACTGCCTGTTCACCCTTTGTGCAAACTAATCCTTCCTTCTGAGGAATCTTCCTCCTCTGCTTCAGTCATCTATCTCTTTCTTCTTGATCAATCATACAAACCTTTATCTATTACAATTGTTTGGGCTAAGAATCTTAATGAGGATGTGCATGTTTTATTTTCGGATCAGGTATGGGGTATGTTTAAATTGTCTTCTAAAAAACCTAATCACCAAATGATTCATTGGAAATTGCTGCATAGGGTTTACTTGACTCCAATGAAACGTTTTTATATGAATCTGTCATCTTCTCCTAAGTGTGGTCTCTGTTCGTAAGGATCTTTAGGCACGTTTTATTTATTTGTTTTTTTTTTTTGTTTTTTTTGGGAGTGCCCCTCTCTCTCACCTTTTTGTACTCAGCTCTCACAGGACCTATCGTATTTGTTGGGTATTGACACCGCGCCATTTTTTCATGAATGCCTTTTGGGACTTCACCTTGTCCGTCCAACAAAGATGTTTACTGTTAGCTGCTCTCACAGCAGCAAAAAAAACCTGCTAGTCAACCGTTGGAATCCTCCTCACACAATGGACAGACGAACCTGGACAGAGTATTTGTTGGACATTATCTCAATGGAGCTCTCAACTTCTCATATACAAGGATCTAATGTGAAAACTGTAAATTTATGGCATTTAGCTTTTAATGTTGTCATCTTTTCTAAAAATCTTTGTAAATTTTATTGTTATTTATTAATCTATTAATATTCATTTTTTATTATTATTATTCATTTCATTTCATTTTATTTATTTTTTTTTTTTTAAGTCTACCAGGGCGTGGGATGGGTTTGGGTGGGTTCTAAATTTGCACAGCTGCTTTTTGTTTTATACTACTGTTCCCAGAAGAAAATTCAATAAACAGTTGTTAAAAAATAAAAAAAAAAATAAAATAATAAAAAAAAAAATAAATAAATAAATAAAATAAAATAAAAATAAAACAAAGCATATTTTGTTACTTTTTGAAACTTAGAATGGTTCAATTTGAGCAGATGACTTTACCATCACTGTCATCATCACAGCGCACATCCCCAGTACATTCACCATCTGGCTCCTATTCCCGATCTCAACCATATTCTCATTTTCAATGACTTCAAAGTCAATATTTTGATGGCTGAAAGTTTATTCACCACATCCAGCATCAAATGACAGTGACACTTATATTTCATTGTGTACAGTAATTGCTCTGCAGTAAAGCCATTCAAGCCATTTAAATTTTTGCTGATATTGTTCTTTTTTTATGTTATATGGTAATTATGAGTGATACATCACATCATCATTGTCTATTAAACAATGCCACCTTAAGGAATAAAGATGAATTGTACTTGAGTAATCAGATATTTAATTATTGTTGCACAGGAAAAATATGCTTACACTATTACATACCTCAGATCACTAGCAACCCTATACTCTTTTTACAAATAATTAATCAGAAGACAGGCATTTTTTTAAAAATATATTCTTTATAATGAATAGATTGAGGAATACTAAGAAAGTTGATGTCTAACTTTAAAAATGAAGGAGGGAGAGGGTAGTGAATGACGTCCCGGGTTGCTAAAGACCCGAGGTATGAACTTAAGGGTTAAACATTCCAGTGGGTACATTTTTGGAAAATGGTATTGCATTGTATGTATCATATTTCATTTTTCATGGCAGTTTCAAAGTTAAATGTATTGTGACTGCCACTGAATAGTGTGCTAAATTTTCTCAGAAACAGTTAAATGACACTGTGGCAACATTTTATTATGTTGGTCAATGCACATACCATTGCAGTTGAGAAATGAAATGTCTGGCAAATGGCGCAAAATGGTTAACTCTATTTTGTTTAAAATCAACATACTCACACCCTAAACCTAAACGATAGTGATAACGAAAGCAAATGTGAGATAAAATGCATTTGTTGAAGCAAGCATGATGCTTTAGCTTGCTATCACAAACCTTTGAGCCCTTTACTGTGATGTGTGTTGTGTTTAGCTACTAAGCAAATTTGCTACATAAAAAAGTTGAGAGGATTATGGAAAGCAATCATCAAAATGTCGTAGTTTCTAATAAAGTGCACTATGGTAGAAGTGTTTTGAGGTTATAACACTGCATATGGCAAGGAACAGTGTGAAAAAAGTACTAATTGATCACTTGACCCTGTAATCAGTGTGAGAGGAACAAAAAGACATGTTGGTGTTTTACTGACCTTAGTGTTAATTTCAGCTAAAAATTGCAGTGAAACATACAAGTACCCTTTTGCAAATGTGAAATGTATTTCCAGTGACAAATGAGTTGACAAATTACATTTAAGACACCTGAGTTAGAATATTGCATGGATTTTGTTTAAATATGCAGTAAGCTTCATTAATGACATATCAGCATCATAACCAACTACACAAATTCCCAAATATTACTCTTACAAGTTAATAGTTCAATTTATTTTGCACTGCAAAGGTCCAGCACAGACACAGGTGTTTCTTGTGTTACTAATTGACAATTTATTATGAATTCACATGATTTTTAGGGAGAGAGTAGAAAAAATAAATAAATAAATAAAATAAGCATGAAATTCCACCCCAAACCTTTGTGTGAAACCATTTAAGCCACTAATCCACCAAAATGTAAAACGGTTATGAATTGGCATGTGTGTGCTGTTTGTGCCACACATATTCATAAATGTTGCTCTCTGCCTTACAACATTTAGAGAATACATGAAATCTGTAATTTTTAAGTTAAGATTTATAGACCTATGCCCCAAAATCATGCATAACTAACTACCTAACTAACCAATGTAACAAATGCCCCATCTGGTGAATCTCAGCCATTTTAATCATTGCTGAAGACAGCTGTCTGTGTGAGCAACCTGCTTTTCTACACATGGCATTTATATAATGACAGGTCATCTTAAGAAGTTTACAGCTAACACTATTCTGTTGTCACTTACAATGTGTTTACTCCAAACACCAGAGCAGCGGGGCATAAATAGCTAATGAAAGACTCAGCAAAGCAAAGGTAATTAATGAGCTGTGTATATGTAGGGCTCCAACCAAAGCACACTATATTTGCATGAGCTGCCAGCGCAATGCTAAGGTGAATCATTTGAACTCAGTTCAGTGGTTACAAATGACTATCCACTGTTGGAGTGTTTTACTTAAGTGAATTAGTGATCTTCTCTCTCCTGCATATTAGAGTTTAGTGTTTATTTCATTGTGCAGGAGTCACAGTGTAGCTCACACAACAGATCTTCACATGATGAACATAAAATACATGAAGTGAATGAAGTACATTGTGTTGGATTCAAATAGGCAATACAATTTAGAAAAGCCTAAAAGATCGTCAAAAACGAATGTAATGTAATAAATTATATCAAATATCAGCCATTACATTAATAACTGGTGTGAGGAGGGCAATCATTACAAAGGTACAGTTCTGTCATTTTGTTATCAGCAAAATGGAAAGAACAATATTAAACTCTTGAGAATGTTAAGTTCAAAGCAACAAGTACAATGAAATAAGGCAAAGAGTACGGGGCACTGATATTTTCTTGCTGGCCCTTACGAAAAAGAAGTTTATTCAAGTGTGCTATTAGAATAGTTCTTTTAAACTAAAAAAAATAGGAAAGTATACTTTGTCTACTTTTTATGTACTTCTCAGAAATGTACTTAAAATGACATTCAAGTATACTTGACATATACTTAGAAAAAGTCTAAATTTATTTGAGCTACAGGTATACTTGTGCTCCGAGAATGTTTTCATTTTTATATGGTAGGGGGCGCTATTTCACATCTTCTGTACAGAATTTCCAAAACACGGAAACAGCGAAGAAGAAACCGAAAAACAATAGATGCTTTTACACGTAATCTAACAAGATCATCAGACATAGAACAGCATCAAAATTGTGTTATGGAATGTTATGGAATAAAATGTTCACCCATGAAGAGGTAATAATGATTGTCAAGCTTTTGGACTCCATCTATGTTTTGATTATCATTCTGAATCCAACTCAGTCTTTTTTTTCAGCTTTTTGTTTAAAATGTTGTTTATTTATTTTCTTTATTTATTTTTTATTTTATTTATGAAACTTAATCACATTCAAGTGTTTATAAAAAAAAGAATGCATGAAGCTAGAATAAAATGTTTTTGTTTACAAGCAGATACCCTGTTCTTTCTTTTGATGTTTTGTCTGTTCAGATATAACAAAATATATACACATTACTAAATAGGGACATAGTAGTAAACTTAAAGTATGAAATAAAGTTCACTTAAAGAAAACTTATGAGTATACTTACAGAATAAGACTAATAAACTAGTAGTTTACTGAGACCATACTTCAAAGTGTACTAAAAATGCTACAAGTATTTAATTAGCAAACTACCAATATACCTTTAAGTTCACTTTTACTATAGTTGCAGTACAAACTAAAAACATAGAGGTAAACTAGTAGTGTACTCAAAGTTTACAACTGTTATACTTAAAGTATACTTAAAAGTATACTTTTACATACTAAAAAGTGGGCCAATTTAGTCCCAAGGAGTATTGAAATAGTACACTTACAAGTATACTAGTACACTGTACTATACTAGTACACTGATATTTGTATACTTACTACATAAAGTACTTAATAAAGTTTAATACTTAAACATATACTTGAACGTTACTTAAGTAACCTTAATAAAATAAACAAAGTATACTTTTTTTTTTTTCTTTTTTTTTTTTTGTCAACCAACAACAAGAGCATCCGATCTTAGCTTATATTTAATCTCTATCAATCTTTATCATGTCACACTATTCTGGCAAAAGCAGAAAACAAGTGAAAAGAACATGTCAGTTAACATTGTTCAACCATTGCTACCTTAAAGAGCTATGTTTTAACACAGTGTTTCTCAACTGGTGTTTCCCAGAAGTGGGTCATGAGACCGTTCTGAGTGGGTCGCGGAGTGTACGGCTAAAGAAACGACATCAGCAACAAAAAAACGTAATTCTAAATATTTTTTTCTGATGCAAGACTTTTATTTTAAAAGACGTGCATGAAAGCTGTTGACACTTCTGTCAGATGCAGTTTAAGTAAAGAGTGTCTGAGAAAAACGCGCTGTCCCGATTCAGTATCTTCGGTCAGATGAGATGTTGACAGGTTTAATGTCAGTGTCATTATTTTATCGTTATTTTCGTAACTTATGAAATAAAAAGTCTCTCACCTCACAAAAGTGAACTATCCTGTCCTGCCAGATGTTATACTGTGATCGTAGCAAGCACACTTCTATAGCACGTGCGAATGTGGCGCCGCGTTGTATATCACTTCACTAAAGTGCAGAAACTACGAGCATGCAACGCGTGAAATAAAAGTACAGCACCGTTAAATCACATAACTGGTACAGCGTGTGTTAACTGGGAAGGATTTGCATGAAGTTATCATATTCATTCTATTCAGGAGTTTCCATGTTTCATTATGTTCACCATGGTAACTGTTATTTCCATAACCCAAAAATACCATGTTATTTTCACTTTGTGTCATTTTGTATATGTTTAAATGACTGTGGTGGCTCATACCAACTTAATTGTATTAAAGTGGTCATCGGATGCCCATTTTCCACAAGTTGATATGATTCTTTAGGTTCTTAATGAAAAGTTTATAACATACTTTGGTTAAAATTTCTCAATGGTAGTGTAAAAAACACATTTTTTATAATGTCAAAGTCAGCTCTGTTTTTAGCAAGCCATTCTAGTCCATGTTGCTTTAAATGCTAATGAGCTATGCTGACCCCGCCCCTCTCTTCTGTGATGTGACGAGCAGTACTGTTTACTTTAGCCGCGAAACTGGCCAACTAGCACATTAAAAACCCTTATACTCACTTCTTCTGTAGATGAAGCTGGATCATGAACGATTCTCGCGAACATAGACGCATTTAGGCAGATCGGAATCAGCACATTCCTTTCAAAACAAAAGTAAGGTTAATCCTCTGCGTCTTCAGCGGCTCAGATGTCGGGAGTTAATGACGACCGCTATGTTCATTATTACATCCAACAACAAAACACCTCAGTCGCTTAATCTGAGACATTTTATCTTCCCCTGCACCGGAGTCAACACAATGGTGGATAGCTCACAGCTCAGTCAGGGCGGGTCTAAGGTAAGACGACCTTGTCAATCAACTATCGTGGGAGCGGCCTGTGCAGAACTACGCCATTCTGACAGGAATCTCAGAACAACCTGATTTGAGAAAGGGGATTTTAAAATAGGGATTAAAAAAAAAAAAAAAACTGTGGATTTTTATCATTATAGGATGGATGTGTACACACACTTCCAACACACATTTATGTTCAGACAACTTGTAAAGTGAATTTTAACCCCTTTAACAAAAACTAGTTTGGGACTGCTATTTAATAGCCTTATAGGCTGTTTATTCAGTATTAACAGACTTAACTTAATTTTTGTGAAATAAATTTGCTTTGTTTTTGTTTTTTAACAAATTATATATCCCTCTTTAGCACCCACACAAGTGATATAGGATATGGAGTGAAGATTGCAAGAACAAAAGACGGTAACACTTTATAATAACTGCACACTATGAATCATTAGTTAAGCATTAGTAAATAGTCAATTCATCCTTTATAAAGCATTTTTCCAACATTAATAGGCATTAGTAAGCAGTTTATAAATACAGCTATACATGTTTTGTTCTTGAGGGTATCTATAATGTTTAATAATTGTATTTTCATACTGTATTAATGATCAATTTATCATTTCTAAATTATGACGTTATTTACAAACCAGTTATTTAAGAGTTGACAGTGGTTCATAAGATCATTTAGAAAGTATAAGTAAATGATTAATAAACTATGTAAATGTACATTTATCAATCTTATTATTTAGACACGTGATAATAGTTGCTCAAAAACACGGAATGCTTTATTAACACATATTCCTGCTGTAATTCATAATTAATTCAGGTAGTTATAAAACATTTAGTAGTTGCCAGCCATTTATTTTTGTGAGCTCATCTAAAGTGAGGACTAGTCATACCTTGTAAAGCATTTACAAAGAGATTTAAAGGCTCATGTATATTCCAAACAGAAAAGTTAAACAAACACAGCACAGAGGGATGCAGAAGACAGAAATATATATATTTTTTTCAAGATGCAAAAAAAAAAATTAAACTGTACAACTGTACACTTGATAAAAAATTAAAAATAAACCTCTGCAATTTCATAGAAAAAAAAATAAATATACAAATTCAAGAGTACAGTTGTAGAGTGTCATTGTTTTTTTTTTTGTTTGTTTTTTTTTTGCATCTTGAAAAGAAGATAACTGAGCCTTTAAATCTCCTTTGTAATATATATGCTTATAAATCAAGAACAAGGCATTTATAGCTGTTTTTATAAAGTGCTTACTAATGACTATGAATGTTGGGACAATGCTTTATAAAGGATGAAATGACTATTTACTAATGCTTAACTAATGACTCATAGCGTGAAGTTATTATAAAGTGTTACCCAAAAGACAGTTTCCACAACATCCAACCTAACATTTTGTGTATTACCTAAGATCAATTAATTTAGATGTTACTACACAAAGCTGTTTTTTTTTTTTTTGTTTTTTTTCTCTTCCTCAGGTGAGAAATCAGAGCTCACAAGCATCTTCCCACTCAGCTTGATAGAAAGAAAAGTGTTCACTATAACCTAAGGTTTCTCAAATTTCACTATGGATGTCAACTGCCCTGCAGAGTTCATCTCAAAACCTATTCAAACTCACCTATAAGCAATTTTCTAGTAAATGCTTTTAAATTGGAAGGCTGCATTCTAGTAAGGCTGAAAATCTCAGCTGCCACATACGTTACCAAGTGCCATCGAATGGCGTCTTAATTTAAGGGATCTTTGGAAGGCAGACATTGTTTTGTGTCTTTCATTCATCCTTCATTGTCATCCTTCATTTTGAAGGATGTATCAAGTGTACAATCCTTTGCAAACAGTAAAAAATATAAAATAAAAAAAATGCAAGATAATACCAAACTGCCACTATGTAAACCACTGAGAGGCTATAGAAAATTCTCATTATTGTGCATTAACGGAAAGTAAGATAATATGAAGTTCACCCAAAAATGACAATTCTGTCATTAATTACTTACCCTCATGTTGTTCCAAACCTAAGACCTCCGTTCATCTTCAGAACACAAATTAAGATATTTTTGATGCATCCCATGAGCTCTTTGATCCTCCCATAGACAGCAAAGGGTCTTTACACAATCAAGGTCCAGAAATGTAGATTAACATCGGTAAAATAATCCATGTGACATCAGGGGTTCGATTGTAATTTTACGAAGCTACGAGAAAACTTTTTGTGCGCAAAAGAAATATGTTAGACATTGGATATGTTGTCTAAGTTGTTTGCGCTTTGATCTGAACGTAAACAACATATCCGCGTGATGCAGCTGACACAGAATAGCATACGTTGTTTACGTTCAGTGGATGCTCTCCAAAATGGTGCCAGGGTGACGCGGAGGAAACAAATTGTTGAATAAAGTTGTTATTTTTGTTTTATTTTGCACTCAAAAAGTATTCTCATAGCTTTGTAAAATTACGGTTGAATCCCTGATGCCACATTATTTTACCGATGTTAATCCACGTTTCTGGACCTTGATCTTGTAAGGATCCTTGCTGTCTATGGGAGGGTCAGAGAGCTCTCAGATTCCATCAAAAATATCTTAATTTGTGTTACGAAGATGAACGGAGGTCTTACGGGTTTGGAACAACATGACAGAATTTTCATTTTTTGGTGAACTAACCCTTTAATTTCATGCATGATTGCAAAATAAAAATTAAAATTTATTAATTCATTATTGATTAACCTTTTAAATTTGCAAACATTATTTTGATCTGTTCTGTTTACATAATAATGTTGATCATTACGTCAACTTACAAATATTGTAATAATTATTATTAAGTTGTAGTAACTTAATTAAACTGTCTTGATAACTTTATGCAAAAAATTAGGGAGTGGATTTTTAGTTCCAGCATGGGGCTGGATAAGGAGAATAAATGTTGAAACTAAGTGTTATTTTATGTGTTTTTAGGAAAGGAAAAGGCCTATTAGTGTTTAATGCTGTTATATATGACATTTTACAGAGTTTATGTTGAAGATTTTGTGGTTCCGTTTGTGCTGGAAGTAGAGCTTGTGGTTAGTTTGTGTGTGATAGGTGATTATTTAAAACGTGATGTTTCCATGCTGACTCACTAGGCCTTCTCATTCCAGCATTTAATGCTGCAGAGAACTCTAGTCTAGAAGTCTCAGCAGGACTGGTCTATAGGTATAGGAAGGATGCAGCCATTTTGCTTCCCATAGTGACGATTGCACGATGTTTGCATACTTTATGAGAGATGAAGTGGATTAGATGCAATATTTGTCAAATATACAGACATTTCAGACTTCGTCATATAGCAAAAGAAACACTTTTCATTCTGTACCTCACGTACTGCTTAATACAGAGCCTGTATATACAAGAATAACATTCAACATAATACCATGATACCTAACATTTTTTTATTTTTATTTTTTTTTTTTATCAGTTTTATTTTGATAACCATAAAACAATAGGCCCATGGCCTATATTAAATTTTTAACTGTCATCCACTACTTCAATTCAGACGCCGATCGGTCTGCTCAGAGTCGTACACACACAAGTCAAACACACACAGAACACACACACACACACACACACACACACACACAGTAACTCTAAAGACCTTGATTAGCTTGCTAAGGCAGCTTTGATTAGGGCTGGAGCTGAATTCTGCAAGGCAGTGGCCCTTCAGGGCCAGATTTGAAGAACATTGCTGTAACCCGTCAGTCCTTTTGGGTCTGGCATTGATGCACTACTGCAAAATATTCAAGGACTGTAGGCGAACAGCCATGTGAATAGAAAATGCAGATTCTGGCGGTGTCTGCTTTTCTGGTTGCATAAAGACCATGGTGCACCTCGGAAATAGGCTGCAGGCTACAAAACAATGGGGTATCTCAATGTTGACTCCACAAAGAATACAAGAGGAGTGTTTCAGTGGGAAATGGGACTTTGTACAGGAGGTGTCTATGAGGACAGTATTCATCCACTCCAAAGGGAGTGCAGAAGCCAACTAGTGAATGACAGCAATTGAAAAAAAGGGCCCTACTGTGAAGAAAGTGCAGTGAAGTCATGTGTGAGAGAAAGTGTTGGAATACATCAACAACAAACTGTGAGGGTTATGGCAGTGTGGATGGCTGAGCAACTTTGGTTAGACTTTCATGCTGTTAGCAGGCTATTTCTCTTTTCTTATTCATTCCTAGGTGATGAAGCAAACCAAGAAATACATAAATAAATAATAAATAAATACAAAATTGCATTCAAAATGGTCATAATTCCCACATGGACAGAGGTTTGACTTGGGCCAGCCTGCTGTGCTGTAGTGTGGAAGGGACATTGTGTGAACTCACACAACAGAGCAGATCGCAGCATCACAGGAAGTGAGCAGGACACATTTCCGAGGCCTGGCTCTGTGCGTTTGTTCTTGAGTGTGTTTGATGTTTCAGAGTAAAGGACAGTGTGTGTGTGTGAGAGAGAAAGAGAGAGAGAGGGAAATGGCGTGTGACAGTGATCGGAGAGCTTGAGAAGAGAAAGAGCACAAGGGAGATGCAGGGGAGAGATGGGAAACAGCACGGAAATCCAAGGTTTCTCCTTAATCATTATCATTCAGCTGTCAGTGGGAGTCCGGTCTGAGCTTGGCCCTGGACCGCCAGACCCCAGCCCCATCTGCTCCCAATAAAACCCAACAAATGCCTTAATTTGTCCCAATAAATGTCCCATATCGTTTAAATGCTTTAGCTCATCAGAGACAGTGATATTGAAATGGCTTTGGAGGACAACGTTAAAAAGAGTATGTATGCGCAAATAATGGCAGAATCGCTCATTGTGGCGCTTCTGAATCTAGAGGTCTGTGCGGGATCAATTTTTCAGTCCTGCAGAAATCTGTCTTGCGCTCACTTAAAATAAAACTATATTTCTTCCTGCTCCCACCCACATTTTTATGTTTTGTCTTGCTGCCGCCTGCAAAATCCTGCAGGTAGAGATCTACGTGGATTTTCCAGTCCAGTTTCAGTATGATTCTTTCTCGCTCTGATGCCATAGGCTATTTTTTTCCAATTCCCACACACAAATGGAGCTTCTGACCTCACCTTGTACATTTGTCGCAGCAGGCAAAAAAGAAAGGTATTTTCCTTGGCTGTTGCATACAAGCAAAAAACAGAGAATATCCAATCCTGCACCTGTAAACCATTTATTTAGCTTGTGTGGTAGATGAATAACATTCCTTACCATGAAACATGAAATAAATTGAAGTAACTTTTACTTTATTTTTAGATAATTAGAATTGTAGATTTACCCATTAAAAAGATACCACCCATGTGACAGCTTTTTTACCTTTTAAGAGTAAAGAATTACACACATCAGCTAATAATTTGAGATACATCAAATTCAAGTGCTGAATGAAAAGGCTCAAATTAACAGAAAAAAAAAAAAAAAAATACATCCACAGGAAATTATTCAGGTTTAATCATGTTTCATGTAAATGCCAGCTGATGGTGACATGTTGCTGGAAAGAGCTTGCGTTGATGTGACACAGCTTCTCTGGTGTGAGACTGAGAATGAGTGTGACTGTACATCAGTCTTGCTGAAGACTATGGAAACACAGTGGTTAAAATTCAAACGTGATTGCAAAAATAGGTAACACTGCATTACTAGTGCATTACTGTTAACCAAGATCTCATGTAATACATTGTAAAGAACATTCGGTAACACTTTATTTTAGGGTCTCTTAACTAGTGGCTTATTAGCATGCATATTACTAGAATATTAGCCATTTATTAGTACTAATTAAGCACATATTAATGCCTTATTCTACATGACCTTATTCTACATCCCTAATCCTACCCAATACCTAAACTTAACAACTACCTTACTAACTGTTAATAAGCAGCAAATTGGGAATTTATTGAGGGAAAATTTTGTAGTTAATGGTGAATAAGTGTTCCCTATTCTAAAGTGTTACCGAGAGTTCTTTTGAAGTCATTGTGTTCTGTTTTCTGCATATCATAACAGTGTGTCACAAACAAATCTAAATGAGTTTGTTAAAAGTCAGCATTGCATAGACTGAAAGTGACATGTGTAATTATAGTGGATTTAATGTTATTTATAATAGTTGGAGCCTATATTTTATTTAAATTCACACCTAATGAGAGAAGTTAATCATTTAAACATCATAATGTTAGAAGTGCAATTCAGTAATCTGAATTTGAAAAAAGTGAAAGATGAATGATGAGATGAATATATATATATATATATATATATATATATATATTTTAACACTTATATAATACACGTATATATTGTAATTTGCCAGTGCTGAAATGATGTGATGGCAGTGTTTGGCAAAACATTGGAACGAATCAGTGACTGCCACCTCTATAGATACACAAGTAGCATAGTGTTTGGTGTTGCAAAGAACATAAATTAGATAATAGAATACACATATTGTTACAATTAACTAGGGCTGGGTTTCAATTCAGATGTCCCGATTCAATTCGATTCCGATTCGCAAGCTCTCAATTTGATTTGATTCTCAATTTTTTGATTACATTCAGTCAATATAGTTTTAATACAAATGCTGTTGATATTTCTAAAAAAACAAAACAAAAATGAACAGTGAACATCAGTTTACAAATGGTGAATTAATAAAAAGAAAATAACAGCCACAGGCCTGTATTTTAAACCTATTCTTTTTTGGTATAGACCGTTTTCCTGAGCAAACGATGAGAGCCAGCATTATGAATTCTAACTTCTGATTGGATGCTCTTATGTTCCGGTCTCCATAGGAACCCATTCAAATAGTGCCTGGTTTTAATGTAGCTAACATCGGTAGCTTTACAACGTCTACATACAATTCAAAGATGATGATGCTGATCTTTGACAATAGATGACAGTGCAGCTTCTAATACCATTGTTGTAAAGAAATGCAGTGCTAATGTTATCTAGATACTAAAGTTTACTGATCATTTTTCCGAACAAAATCTCTTTTTTCCCCTTTTGGTTGGTATATTATTAAAAATTTTCATCATAAGTGTCATCACTTGGAGTTCTGGTCTTACCATATATAAAGTTATAAAATAAAAGTTAAAAGACATGCAAGTCACAACAGGTCACAAAGTTTTCATTTGCATTTTGTGCATGGCGGGATTTAATTTTGGATGCTGGGTGCATGTCATACTGTGTGGCATCAGTACACAGACTTTAATACTTCAGCTCTGAGATCTTAAGACATTTACAGCATGGCAGCGCTGAGTTTTGCTTGAGGTAAAAAGCACTCCAAAATAAGCCTTCTCACTTTGTGCCTCAAACAAAGTAGCATTATGTGATTTTTTTTTTTTTTTTTTTTTTTAACAGGCAGAGATATGGAGGTGTAATCAGACCTCAAGATAAAGTTAGCTGTGTAGTTTAAATATATTACCTGAATCTGTTTTTTGACTGAAATTCTGGAAATAATATATTACAGATCAGGTGAAAAATTGAAAGAGGGAACTTAGAGGTAAATGTTATAGTTCAGAGATTGGACTTTCGTATCTTAGAAAATTTAAAGGCATTTTCAGTTATGTGTCATGTAAGTAATAACTTCATCTAAGATGTTTCTCAAAAAAATCCCTATAGGGAGAGATGAAAAAAAAAAAACACTTGTTCAAGGTGAGAATATTGCATTATTAAATGGATCTGGATAGAATACCTCAGATCATTCAATCTTTGAAGAATTTGATGAGAAATATTTCAGTCTATACTGAGATATCTGAATTCTATTACAGACTTTGACATCTGAGCATAGACACTTCTTTTTGAGAGATCACTTCTGAAAGTCTAAGACACGTGAGATGTCAGAGGTCTTTTCTTCAGAGGAAAAAAAATAGAGAAGCAGGGGGCAAATTGCAATCAAGTTCAGGCAAACCCCAAACCATCATTCCTTCAATTGTGTCTGCATACATTCGTTATAGAAATTGATTCAGTGGTATGAACGCTAGGTTTTAACAGACAAATGAAGGAAGGAGCAAATCAACTGTTATTAATTGGTGATGTTTTCATCTTCTTCTTCTTCTTCTACAATTCATTTTCAAACATGGCATAAAGTACTTAGTGACTTAAAGTACTTGGTATATTCAGAATTATTATTTCATACATCTAAACTATTATGTTCAGATATTTAAGTAGAATAATAACTATGTAGCTTATCTTTTATTTATTCTAGGTACTCTTTGGAATACCCTACTCTGATTGGTCAACTGTGGCATTTAGCAGTCTGATAATTCCTAATACTGCCCTTATGTGTCAGAGAAACAAGTGCACAGCCATCTTTAGAGTCTGTGTACATTTGCGTCCATTCATTTTTCGTTTTTTAACCATGACAAAAAAAAAAAAAAAAAAGAACAGTTGTATTTTTAAATGCACACAAAATGCTGCCGAAAAATATTGTAAAATATTGACTTCTTTTCAGATTTTTGTCAATGACTTTTTGCACTTTTAATAAACATTTGAAAAATGCACAAATTAATATAGAAAAAAATGTTGATTTTAACAAGTTTCCTTTGGCCAAATTAGAAGGAATGCTTCTCTTGCATGTTCATTTGAGAACTAGAGCCATCTCTGGAACAATGCAGAGACTTAATACAAATATGATTTTTAACCCTTTAATGCATACAATCACACCAGTGTGATCACTCTATGCTGGTCCCTGGAGTGTATACGATCACACTGTTGTGATTAGAACACTCAGTGTGTCATGTGATCAACTGTTGAATTCAAATTTGCTTTCGCGCTTTGGCTGGCGCTGAGACAGATTGGACAGCTCTTGTCATATTATCACAGCCATTCAGTGTTTTCAATCATATTATAATCCCGGTTCCAGAATCAAATCACTGAGGGTGCTTCTGAAATTAGTAAGGGTGATCTAGCCTTAAAGTACATCTATTTTGACATATTGTTCCCCTATCCATTGATAGTAACATCCACACATAAATGGCACATTTATATGCGGATGTCACTCCTGAAACTTTGCAGCATGTAACCTGTCACTGGTCCTCAGCATCATGATAAACAAAACTTATTCAAATTCTGAATGGATTAGCCAAAAAAGCACGCAAAAAGCACTGTCTTTGAACTTCCACTTTTGCTGTACCTTTATAGCATCACTGTTGAAGTGTAATTAGCTGGTGAAGTGGATTTACACTCTCAAAAAGGAAGTGTTAATTTTTAATACATTTTGTGTCATTTTGAGTACATAATTGGAACAAATTGTGTAACTATAACACATTAGTGTGTAGAAAATTAGTAGGAATAACACATGGTTGAGTTAAAAGTAACGTAAAATGTGTTGTCCTTATAACTAGACACAGAGGAGTGTTAAAGGGGTCATCGGATGCAAAATTCACTTTTACATGTTGTTTGAACATAAATGTGTTAAAGAATTGTGCTATAACAAACAAATACTCATTATATACACTATAAACACTTTAAAAGAGACAGATGTTTGTGAAAGATGTTTTCTCTGTTTTAGAGGGATGATCATTTTTAAATCATACCCTATTTATTGCATCAAATTTTGTTAATACTGCACTATAGTTAGGGGTGGATAATTTTATCAGTTGTTTATTATTCATGCAACAATATATTACTGTTATAGTTTTTATTAATGACCATTGCTATAGCTGAAAACTTTGTCTAGTGCTCTTATGAATGTTTATAACATGATTTGTGAACATTTAACTACTATACTGAATGACATACCATAAACTTCTTCATGGCTAGTGTTTGCATATTTCATTTCATTTCATTTCATTTCATTTCATTTCATTATGTAACCTGAGCCCAAACTACAACTTCCTACTTTATTAACTTTCTAAAGTGTCAAATTAAGTGGAAAAGGCAAGTCTAAAAACGCTTATAATAGCTGGATCTGGCAACACGGATCAGCGCCCGCGTCCTCCCTCACAGCTCTCTCAAAGAGACTAGTTTACTTCGTCAGCATCTTGCAAAGATCATTCTCATACCACGGACACTAAAATTCTTGCAAACTGTCTAAACTGAATTATACATGTAATGCAGATATTCATATGAGGAGTTTAACAGCAAATTAGTCATTCAGAGAATAGATTTTATTTTTGAACATGAAACATTTACCGAGGTCCGGACCTCGGTGGCCTCATAGCTGGCTACGGCCCTGAGTATAAGGGATTTTTTATGAATCTTTGCAAATCGCCTTTCCTAATAATGTGCTAGTTAGCAAGTTTCACTTATGTCATAAATATCAGTAGACTGGGAAGATTTTAAAACATGCGGTTCTTTCTTTATTTCGCACAACCTTACCTTCACACCGTAGAAGACTGAAAAATGGCTGAAAAATGGGTTTGTAGCTAGAAGTCAATTCCCTGTGTGGGTCACTTTAAGTGTGCCGGACACAAACCAAATGTTTGCGTGTCATTCTCATTTCATTGGGCTGACCACCCATGTGGACTCTTGAGGAAAAAAAATTAGTTCCATGTAATTTTCCTCTACTTCACTGCTAACGTCTTATGATCAAAGCCTTAAACAAATGGCATTTCTGAATCTGTGTTTCATATACTAGTATTCCATTTTAAAGTTCAGACCTGTGCAACTGCTCTGAATGGATAAGTTCTAACATCTATTGACCTCACATTGCCACTATTTCATGGCTGTGAAGTAAAATCAAGGTTTGTAAAGCAGTCATCTCAACCAGTTCTTCGTGCTGCACCTGTGTGGAGCCCTTACAGGTCAACCTGCAATGCTTAAAGAGAACACTGCATGCTGATTCAGAGTGTTTGCACAAAGTATTAAGGCAAATTCTATGAAGAATCTTATGAAAAATTTCCATCAATGAATGCTAAAAATATTATTCTCATTTATATTGTTGATTGTAAGGCATAGATAGATAGATAGATAGATAGAAGTAATTAATACATTAAATCTTTATGCAAGTGAGCAACAAAGCAATGCTACTACAAAAACCAACAGCTCAGAGACTCCAACAGATTAATCACTGTTAGTGTGAAGACAGCTTTAACCAAATCAGTAATTATCACATGGAATCACACCACAATAAATACCCAGCATTTACTGTTCATCAGAATGCAACCTGTAAGGTTTAATAAGATTTTCTTTTTCTTTTTCCCGAAAGCAGGATTTGCTCTGTCTTGCAATCAATCACTCACCATAGTCACTGTCATAGAAGACGATGAACTTCTGCCAACGCAGCTCACCAACTAACGTCAGCATGACATCACTTAGACGGACGGGCGGTCGTGCTGCGAGGGTGTATCTCTCTCCGTCGGGGCTTGGATTGAGTTGGCATGCAGTACGAGGTGATCCTTCAGCATTTCGCTGGACGTAAAGGTGAGGTATGTGCATGGCATCTGTCAGGGACTGCAGAGCACTGGCTGAGGCACAGCCTGTAGACGTGACCAAGGCCAGGATCCCCTGCGTCATCAGTTCACATGCTGCAAAATTAAAGAAAAGATGGAGAACTGATGAGCTTGGATAGTTTAAGAGTCGCCTGAGCAGAAACAATGGACATCTAAACACTCACATGGCTCTGCTGTTAATGGAGTCGATACACAGCACAGCTGTTAGAATACAGTGTATAACAAAGTATAAGAAACCGATAACAAAAAATGTGTGGTAATTCCTGTAGAGTGGCTACCTTCCCTTTATCATCTTATTCACTTTGACAAAAAGCACAATATTCAGTGAAGAGCAGTTAGCAAAAAATATTCCCACATTTTTATTTTATTTTGTTTATTTAATTTAATTTAATTTTATTTATTTATATAAAAGAGGGTAAGCATGGGCAGACACAATAGTTTTGAAGAGGCTATTAATTTTTGATGACTCTTTAAGTTGTGTGAAGTCAGGAAGAGGTCTATTCTGTGACACAATTTGGCTCTAAAATGTAGCTTTAGAAATAATTTGGTTATGTTCTTGGCAGCTCCAGCAAACAGAAAATGTTTTGTGCCTTGCTAAAAGCATTTTAAATGGAGAATCCCCATTTACTTCTGGTTTTGAAAATCAGAACCGCATCAACATTGGAAGACATCACAACTCAGTTCTGTCATTGTTTCATAATGTCAAGTCAATGGCCACTAAAACTTTGAGGAAGAATTAGAATAATAATAATAATTTCAACTGTGCATTGTGATACACCGGTGTTTGAAGGTTACATCATTTTCATTTATTTGACATTTGTTCTCTACATTCACAGCAAATCTGGAGTGTCACGACTGATTCTGATAAGTGGAAATGTACAAAAGTTACAAAAGTGCAAGAGTTAACTGAGTATTTAGGCATATAAACAACATAATAAAGTAACACACAAGTAGAACTGGGCAGTATGATGGTAGACGTGTAATTCGGTGAAGATTTTGCACTAGCACAAAATATTGGTCACGCAACGTCGCAACTTGCTTCAATAATATACAGTAGATCATTATCATTTAATTCCATCAAGTTCCAAATAAAAAGAGAAAATATACAAATGTGTTTAATTTGTATGTAACTTTTTTTTTTTTAATTGGTATTTAGCGTGCAGTAATTAATTTTATCTTTGAATTTACAGCACAGTTATCTGGGCTGTGATCAATACTGTTAGTGTGATAGAAAATATTCGTACCACCACAATTTTGGTCATAACAACCAACCCTTATAGGCAGAATTGTCTTTGTGCAGATTATGAAAAGCCCATTTTCTAATTTTGCAATAATTTGAAAGCCATTTAATTTAACCAGCAATTAATCTTTAGATTAAAATCTAGAACAGTACATCATAAAAGAGTTTTTTTTTTTTTTTGAGCATGAAAGGACACTACTTCAGCATGGTTTCAATGCTTAATTGCTGACACATTATAAAGAGACAGACTCATTGTCTGCCTTTCTATTAATCAAAGCCAGTTGAGTTTTAATTTGACCTCATCTTAATTAAAATCCTTGGTTTTGTGTAAAGCGAGCTCAGTGTCACAAAAAGCGACCTTTTTTATCGACCATACATTAAAAAAAAACAAAAAAAAAACACACAGCCCCAAATAGCTGACTGAATTTAATTTGTTTTGGGCTCTGAAATGAGATATATGCATTTTATTCAGCTACAGAAGCCATGCCAAGAAACAAGCTCCATGGGGACAAAAAAAAAGTATCTAGGCTCTATAGCCTCTTTGGCATTCATATCGCTCCTATTTAATCAACATGTTATAATGGGGTGATACCCAGGTCTTTCTGTAGATTATAGGATAATGTTTAGTACAGCAAAATAACAAGTCTCATACAATCATACACATAGTACATGCTTTAAAATCATTTGAGAAGTCATTATGTCTAAAACAGTAGTCTTATATTGTTGGTCCCAAAAGCAATGTGGTTCTTGAGGCTGAGACCCAGCTAACGGCTCAAACTCCAATTAGAGTCTAATCAGTTGTCTAGACTACCCTTTAATTTATTACTGCTCTAGTTCCAATACTGTTGGTGGTGTATTTTCCTTCCCTGGTATCTGGTAACCCTCAGCAGCAGCGGGACCAGAATATAGTGTTGCATTTTCTTACAAAAAGACCTGAATGAATGAAAGAATGAAAGTTTGATGCCTTATCAAGCATACACTGGTTGTGATCTTCGTAATTATATTATTAAACTCAAAAATCTGATTTCAGGGTTAAATGAAGATAAAACATTAGGTTCTTTGTTCTTTAAAACACAATTTTAAACCCATTTGTCTCAGAAAACTAATTCTTACTGAAACAGGATATTCAGTGAGGAAAAAGGTAGGGCAGAACTTGATTTTTATCCATTTAGAATTCATTGGACCACGAAAACTGGCCATTCGATACCAGAAAGGAGGCAGTCGGTTGGACAGAAGGGGCTGAAAGCTAAGAGGTATTTGTGACTTTGGCTGAAAAGGAAAGTAGTTTTAGAAGCAAAGTTTTTACATTTTGTTGAAAGATTACAGAGACAAACATTTATTTTTCTTTGGAACAACGTGCACTGATGCTCTGAGCACAATAAGATCAGGGAAGGTGTATAAAGAAAGTAAATACGGTAAATTTAGATTCCGTGTTGTTCAGTGGTTCTTGAGAAGCATCTAGAAGAGACAAAGTTTTATTTTTGTAAAACACAAACCTCTCTAACAGCATGGAGGAAAAAGAAAGAAAAATGTAATACAATGCCGATCAATAGATGGATGCGTCTCAGAGAAACTCGGTTCTTAGTGGAGAGATATTGAAATGTCATTTTGAGGCACTGGCTAGAGAAGAAATCATGGCAGATAATCAACTTGCAGAGACTACTGACGTGACAAATACTAAACAATACTGAGAGCTCATTAAGCGCAAGACTGCAATGCCACTAAAAATCAAACTTTAAAATTGAACTTTTTTTTGCATTCATTCATTCATTCATTCATTCATATCACATAAAATGTCACAGTGCATAATATTCTGAATGTACCTTTCTCAGGTTTATTTCACATTTTACCATTATTAAGCTCATTACACTGATTGAAGTACATTCAGTAGCTGTTGAGGTGCAACTATTGATTACAAGCAGTGTGGGGGATTTTAATATGTAGCACTTAGGCCATACACACGAACATAAGCTTTTCTAGATCACACAAGCTCAATTTCACACATTTTAAAATGTCACAATTATAATGCAAAGCAAGTATGTGTTGCATTCTCATAGTTGTCTAAAGGGACATTAGTATTAGCGTAAACAATCATCTTCAAGAGTCAGTTTTCCTTAGCAAGTCAGCTACTGACATGGAGGCATAACAGTCTGAAACTTGCTTGAACAAGTTAACCCTTAAATGCATACCTCGGGTCTTTAGAGACCCAGGACATCATTCTCTACCCTTTACCTCCTTCATTTTTTAAAGCTAGACATCAGCTTTCTTAGTATTCCTCAATCTATTCATTATAAACAATATAACAAGAAAAAAATTATAAAATATAAAAGAATGCCTGTTTTCTGATTAATTTTTTGTAAAAAGTGTATAGGGTCGCTAGAGACCCGAGGTATGTAAATGTGTAGGTATTTTTTTCATGCGCAACTATATTTACATACCTGATTACTCATTTTACATACCTGATTAGCTGATTATGCATTGCACATATTACATATTGCAATATGTGCAATGCATCTTTATTCCTCAAGGTGGAACTGTTGATACACAATGATGATGTGATGTTTCACTCATAATTACCGCAGGCATAAAACAAAAGAATATCATCAGCACAAATTGAACTGGTTTGAATGGCTTTACTGCAGAGCAATTACTGTACGCAATTAAATATAAATGTCAATGTCATTTGATGGTGGATGTGGTGAATAAGCTGCCAGTGATCAAAATATTGATTTTGAAGTCACTGAAAAGAATAGTTTTGAGAATATGGTTTAGATTGAGAATATGAGCCAGATGCTGAGTGTATGTGGAAGTGCGCGCTGACAATGACAGTGATGGTAAAATTAAATGCTCAAATTGAACCCTTTTAAGTTTCAAAAGGTAACGAAATATGATTTATTTTATTCTTCTGTAATTGTTCTTAAAATATTAAGAGAGTTTTTTGCTATTGCAGCAGTTAGAGATCCATCCGTGCTGGATATATAGGTCCGGGTCGCTAAAGACCCAACTATGTAATAATGATTGGTGAAACATTAATGCATTTAAGGGTTAAACTGTAGCCTCAGATGGCATGCCCATGGACCACTCACATTTGACCAACAGTCCATTTACTGACTGTCTGAGCACCAAAACTGTGAATCACTTTCTAGGTCAGGCAAATTCTAATCTGGGTTTACGCACTTCTGGAAATTATGGCACATGATTTTTTAGCACATAGAAACCAAGTCATGTTTACAAAGTACTGAGTGATTTTGAGCAATAACTAATTAATGGATTTCTTATATAGTTCACAGAGTTAATAGATAGAGGCCTTACAGATGTTTTGTAAAGTAATTTACCTTATTGGCACAGGTGGCATTTACAGTCCGTATTTTCTTGTTTATTGAGCCAAGTAAATGTGGCAGTATCATATGTCTGGATGATATATGACATGTCTGGACAATATGCATATGCAAATTGTATGCAGATAAAGTACATGCATAGTAAAATGTCTCATTTATGTATGAGTTCTGGTTCCTTGAATAAAGAACAAGCTGCTTAAGCATCCATACTAATGTATGACAGCACTCTGCCGCTTTAAAGGGGTCATGAACTGAGAAACCAACAACATAGGCTCATTGGAAATACATGCCTCTATATACATTTCTGCAAAACAGGAAAAAAAAAAATACTTATATGTACGAATCACTGCAGTTTCCAATTGCAATGAACACTAGAGGCAGTAAAACTCTGACAACTTTTATTCCTTTTCACACAAAGTATGATTTACATGTACAGAGTTTTGATTTATAAAGGCTAATTTTCACGTAATTGCTTGCAGAATATTATGTTATGACTTCAAAACAATTCATCAAAACATTCATACTTTTGAGTGTTGCCATCACATATCCAGGCTTCCTCTTCAGGAACTCGAGCTGCGTCAAAACACTTTGGGAACTCCTTCAGCGTGGCCACGCTCTGAATCACATGTGTAATCAGTTCAATGGATGGGCGAGACATCACGGGCAGGGTGACGTAGCGAACAGGAAGCATAAAAGCACGTGCGGTGAAACCGGCATCAGCTTGCTGTCATTCAGCAAGCACTCTGTGTGTGTCAGTCTTATTTGGTGTTGTCTGTCCATTATCACTCTTTATTTTACCTATACAAGTGTAGACAAACATATGGCGAGAGCGGGCAGCATCTCAGGCTGTGTGTTCTTCCCTGCCCGCGCTACTTTACGGGTGGGGATACACGCAGTTTGTGTGTTGTCTACTTGAGAGCAGAACACGCAGAGTTAGCTCTCGAGGGAGCCGAGGCAGAGCGGCGGCTGCGCTCGTGGGAATCGCAGATGGATTGGTGGAGGTAATGAAGACTGGCGATCCCCCGTCTTCTTCCTTTCCTACGAGATCCAATGCCCGCTCTCTAGGTTCGGAAGGCCACCTGAAACGGTTTCTTTCCCCCGGAGAGAGGGCTCAACGCTCCACCTGTTTTCCTCTGAGGAGGTTGACGTGGAGGATGACGATGAGCTTTTGACAAGCATATTGTTTGCACAAGCACATTGTTAGCACAAGCATATTATGAATGAATTCATTATGAGCAGAATTTCTGGGGAGCAGAGCTCGCGCAGTTAGCTCTCGAGGGGGTTGATTGCGCTTCTCCCCGCTGTAAACGCTTCGCTCCCATCGGGCACGCTCCGTTCTGGTTCCGCTGCTGCTGAGGCATGGCGGTGATTGAGATCGCGGGGATCGCACATGGATCTGCAGCTGCAGCTATCTTTCTCAGAGGAGACTGATATTGCTATGAGACATTTCTTCTCGAGGGAAGAAAAGGCTTGTGTGTAAAATCAGCGTGCATTGCCGAGGGGACACGTGCATTACGGCACTCAAAACAATGCTTTATATTGAATCTTTTCACAACCAGACCGTGTTTACTTGCCTGGTTGTTTGGCTGCATTTGATTCTGAGGAATTTTAGTACTGTATTTAGTAGGGCTGGAGACGGGTCCTCCTTTCTCCTCCCTCACTCTCTATACAGCGAGTGCTTGGGATGAAATTCTCGAGTAGGGAGCACGGTGCTCTCTCTTCCTCCGAGGAGGTTGAGGTGGCAGCAGGGGCTGCTGGGCAGGAGCAGCCCTAATCGTGTTCCAGCTCCTCATTCAGGGAGCATCAGTTCTCGTACTTCCCATAATGTTGGAGTCAGAGTGGAGCGCCCGGGGGCCGAAGGCATCTAGCAGAAGGCGGGTCTGCGGACCGTCATTCTCGCTGGATAGTCTTCGGCCAGAACGTCCCGACGCCTATGACACAGGACGTCTGAGGGCCGGCCCCCTCTGGAGAAGAGCGGTGTACACCACAACGCACGGTGCCAGTCTCTCCTCAGTGCCCTCAGGAGATCGGTCTGCCAACCCTGCCAGAGTTCCAGGGCACAGCGGTCTCCAGCGAGTGTTTCTCTCAGTTTTTCTGCCCAGAAACGTAGAGGAGCTGAGAGGCTCGCCACTCTTTGGGGGTCTCTAGAGCAGGTAGTTTGGCCGTCTCCTGCCAGTGCACCACTTTAGGGCACCGAGCTAGCAGCTCTGAGTACACCAGAGGCCAGTCTCGAGAGACTGGTTCCCTTAGGATTCACCTGGCGGTGTGGGAGCCCCTGCCAAGCGTGTCTCGTTGGGTCCTGACTAGCAGGCTCTGGTTCTACCAGTTTAGTCTTCCTGGGAGATGACGCGGGTCTGAGGACCGTCGTTTCAATAGAAGACTTCAGCAAGAGAGTCAGGATGCTTATGGCTTAGAATTTCGGGGGGCAGGCCCCTCTGGGGAAGAGCAGTGTACACTGCGTCACACGGTGCCCGTCTCTCCTCAGTGCCCTCAGGAGATCAGTCTGCCAACCCTGCCGGTGTTCCAGGGCGCAGCGGTCTCCCACGAGCGCTTCTCTCAGTTACCACCCGGAAACTTAGCGATACTAAGAGACTCGCCACCTCCACGGAGGTCTCTAGAGCAGCTAGTTTGGCCGTCCCCTGCCCGGTGCGCCTCTTCAGGGCACCGGGCTAGCCCCTCTGATCACACCAGAGGTCAGTCTCGAGAGACTGATTCCCTTAGTAGACTATTTGGCAGCGTGAAAACTACTGCTAAACGTGTCTCAGTGGATCCTGCACACTGTAGTGAGAGGCCACAGAATCCAGTTCGGTTCTCCTCCGCCTCAACTCAACAGGGTCTTTCCCACCCTGGTGGGCTCCGAGCAGCCTCTGGTAATGGAACAGAAGTACACACTCTCTGAGGATGGAGGCCATCGAGGTGGTCCCTCCTCACGTAGCAGAGTCCGGGTCCTACAGCCGGTACTTCACCGTTACGATGAAGGGTTGCGTCCTTTTTAGATCTGCGCCTTTGAACCGCTCAGTCAGGTGACTGAAGTTCAGTACGCTCGCACTCAAACAGGTCGTGTCTCAGATCAGTCCGAGGACTGGTTTGTCATGATCAATTTAAAAAATGCATATATCTCCATCCTTCCTCATCATAGGAAGTTCCTGAGGTTTGCTTTTGGGGGAAAAAGCTTACCAATACCGGTTCTTCCTTTGGCCTTGCACTCTCACCCCACACTTTCACGACGCAACCATATTGACATTTGGTTGATATTAGCTCAATCAGAGCGGATGGCGGTTCGACATTGAGATATCGTTCTTGCTTACACAAAACAGCTGGGGTTAAAACTTAACGCCAAGAAAAGTGTGCTTTTTCCATTACAGAGAACCACTTATCTGGGCATGGTGTGGGATTCGACCACAATGCAGGCACGTATGTCTCCTGCTCAGATCGAGTCAATCCTCACTGCAGTCGCGAGAGTGAGAGAAGGCCAGCCACTCACTGTCAAGCAGTTCCAGACTGCTGGGTCTGATGGCAGCTGCGTACAACGTGGTTACTTTTGGCCTGCTGTACATGAGACCCTTACAGTGGTGTCTTAAGTCCAAGGGGTTCTCCCCGAGGGGAAACCCGCTTCGCATACTCAAGGTCACGCAGCGGTGCCTACGTGCCTTAGACATGTGAAAGAATCCTTGGTTCTTATCTCAGGGCCCGGTGCTGGGAGCTCCTGGTCATCGCGTATGCTAGCGACGGATGCATCTCTCACTGGTTGGAAGCGGTCATGAGTGGAGCGGCTGCCATCTCACGTGGCGCTTGAGTTGGCTGGAGATGCTGGCCGTGTTTCTAGCCTTGAAACACTTCCTCCCAGGCCTAAGAGATTGCTATGTGTTGGTGCTCACCGACAACACAGCGGTGGTCTCTTATATATGTGGGAGCAGACAACCTGTTGAGGCAGAGGCCGAGACTGAGGCCCGGGGAATAGTTGCCTCACCCCGAGGGTGAGTCCTTGGTCAGGCTCAGGTGGACTTGTTTGCGACTCAGATGATATCGCACGGTCCCCTCTGGTTCTCTCTCTGACTCATCCAGCTCCACTGGGGCTGGATGCCATGGTACAGACGTGGCCGAGGCTTCGTCTGTACACCTTTCCCCCGATTGTTCTGCTCCCGGGAGTTCTGGAGAAAGTGCGCTGGAACGAAGTCAGTCTACTGCCAGTAGCCCCGTTCTGGCCAGGCCGAGTATGGTTCTCGGACCTAATTTCTCTCCTCGACGACGCTCCATGTCCTCTCACAGGCAGAGGGTGCGCCGCCGCCTGGAGCTGTGGAAGCTGTGGGTGTGGCCTCAGAGGAGGCACAACTCATAGCTTCCGGTCTCTCAACCGAGGTTGTTGAGGCCATCCTCCAATCCAGAGCTCTCTCATTGAGGAAACTGTACTTCTTGGTGTGGAGACCGCCAGCTCGACCCAGCTAACTGCCCATTTGGTACAGTTCTGTTTTATCCACAGGGTTGACTCACTCTAGCCTAGAGGTCTTCGGGGCAGCCATTGCGGTCTACCACGCCGCTCTCAGTGGGCATTCAGTGGGAAGACAACCCCTAGGTACATGTTGCCTCCGCGGTGTGCTGAGGCTGAGGCCCCGGTACGATTTTCTGGCTGTCGTACCCCAGGCTTTCAGTTCTCCTCCCTTCGGGAGCCTGACCGGAGACGCTTGTGCAAGCACTACGCCCACAGAGCTCCCTGTGGGAAGGAACAAGGTCCCTCAGCCGGTGGATTGTGGATGCCTCTTTTCGTTGAGTCCTCTGATCTCCCCTCCTTGGGGGTCAAGGCTCGCTCTGCTATGCTGCGGGTCAGTCCACGCCCTCACCTACGTCAGATACACGAGCCACTCTGGGCTTTTCTTTCTCTCGCCCTAGCTGTGCTTCTTCACACACTAGGCAGAGATTTGTCAGTCTGGTGGCGTGGGCATACTCGTTCACAGAGCATTAACCTTTAGTGACACTCCCTGGATATTTGAATTCTGAACAGCTGCAATACGCACCTCAAGCAGCGTAATAAAAATGCAAGAATATGTGCCTCTACCAACATATTAAAAACGTGCCACTGTCACATATTGAACGTGTGTTTTAGCGCCACTCTCTGAACATTTCACTTCAAAAATGCCGCAAAACGTGCAGTAAGGTACGTAATAATGGTGTTGCAGAAATGTATTTAGAGGCACGTATTTCCAATGAGCCTGGGTTGGAAACCAAAATTCCCTTGATATTTTGACATATAAGTACATATACATAGTACTATAAAAAAAATAAAAAAAAACATCCTGTAATTTTCAGAGCTCAAAACTTTTTCGTTAGTCTAAAAACAGTTTATATTGTATTTAAGAAGCCTGCCAAAATGACAGCTTGTGGAATGTGCCACTCTATGATGTAATATTGTGATTAAACCCTGCCTCCACAGAAGAAGATCAACGTCTGCTTCTACATTGCGGCCTTTTTAGCCCCACCCATCGATTCGCGCATGTAGTGTAAATAACGAGAGGCGAATGCAGGTCTGTACAGAAACCAAACGATAAAGATCGCTCCGAATACAACAAGAAGCTGTGCATTGCTAAACTGTGGAAAAGCAGTCTTTACATTGCTTTCCTTCTGATCCCAACAGATAGAAATGAGTGGATGAACTTTATTTTTAATGAAGTTCCAGACTGTGTCGGTAAGAACTTGGTCACTTCCTTTTACCATAGATTCGTTTACAAAAAAGGAACAATTCCACGCGGGATTTTCAGAAAGATTGAAACTAAAAGACGATGCTGTGCTGGCTATATTGAATCCGACAGTAATGCCCCACCATACAAGTTTGAGTAACTGTTATTATGTGGTCAGTACTGCTTTGTCTGTTATTACAGATCGTTTTATATGTATTTATGCATTTTTGACCGAAATCATAACAGGATGAGGAATGTAGGCTGTCAAACATACACAACTGTTAGCCAATCAAAGCAGTAGGTGTTTACTTCAGAGTCTACAATCTGCCACACCTATTCAAACAGAGTGTTCTAATGAGGGAGGTTAAAAACAGAACAGAAAATAGCCTATTCTAAATTATTTTGTTTTTTAGATGTAAAAATCTTGATAAAATTATAAGGGGACCTCAGAGAACAGTACAATAAAAAAGGCAGTTCATGACCCCTTTAAATGTTCAAGCTCTTTAAAGCAGGATCAATTCTGACTGGCTGACAATGTTTTATTGTTCATCAGCTGGACAAAAAAATGTTGTGAAAATGATTCCAATGAGATCTTTCCTCTGTGCCGTTATGGTTACCGGTGGGGTTTTAATTTGTATTTATTTATTTATTTATTTATTTATTTATTTATTTTACTATATCTTTATCATTACTGTTACAGTTATTGTCCTTGGTATGAACTCCCTCACAGTATAAAGCCTGTGCAGTCTCTTAGCCTTCTGCAACTCAGGGGGGAAGGAAGAAAATAAATGCAACAACACAACTTGAGAGTGAAATTAAGTGAAAGCAACCTTAGATAGGTAACCTAGCTTTTGGCTGCAAAAATCCATACAGCATATAGGCTCACTGATAAGGCCTGTAAGTCACCAATGACCAATCCTTTTAAGGGATTTCAAGGCCAAAAGCAGGACAAGAATACTTGAAACAAGACTCAAGTGAATGTGTCCCCAAAGAAACACCATCAAACACCATTAACCTTGAAGCATGTTTAGCAGCAATTGCCCCCACATACACCTTAAATGTCGCTGGGGCTGAGCCTGCAGAAAAACATTAAGGAAGGAATGTCAGTACTGAACCAACAGGGCAGTAAACTGGATTCAAATTGCACTCTCACTAAAATTGCCAACACCTGTCAGCGCCGATAGCCTCATGGTTAGTGCGTTGACATACAGCGCAACTGCTCTTACAGTGACCGACAGTGTTCGATTCACGCCTTGAGTTCCTTTACAAATCCTGCTCCCCTCTCTCCGCCCAATGTTTTCCTGCCGTCTCTCTACTGTTCTATCCCAATAAAAGCTCATACATATAACTTTAATATTACCAACATTCAAGAACATAGAGAATCATTGTAGAAAGGACTCTTGCATTCAAAATGGTTTTGTAATCTCTGGCAAAAGTCCTGGAGTAATCAAAAAATCCCATCTAAAGGCCAAACCTACAAAACTTTCCACAGTTCATGCCGGTGATGTCACATGGGACCCCGAGCCTGCAAAAGTTGATCTACTCTGATTGGGATCTCCCAAGGAAGCTCCTTCAGGAGATATGCCAGATTCAAGAGCCAAATGTGGGACGGACAACAGGTTCTACCAGCAGATGATGCTTTTTTTAATTTTCTCCCACTCTTGCAAGTACTAGCAGAAGTAGACTTAATAGTGGGAAAGAATACATGTGGACCCTCGTCCAAGCATGAGCCAGACTGTCCATCACTAAAGGCAACTGAAGAAACAGAGAGAACCAAATAGGGAACTGGTCATTCAGCAGAACAGATTTACCTCTTCCCCACCAAAACTCACAATCTGAGGATGCAACCTTCATTCTCTGGGCCTCAATCCATGCCTCGATATAATATCTGCTCCCAGATTCAACTGACCTGGCATGTGCATTGAACTTAGCGACCTTAGATGCCCAAAGCAGAACGTGCCACGCTGAGCTCTACATGTGGCATGAATGTATTCTTCCTTGACGGTTTATGTATGAGACAATCAACCTGTTGTCTGTCCTAATGACCACATGACAGTCTTGAATATCAGGACGGAAGTGGGTCAAAACCAGAATTGTCACCATAATCTCAAGCCAACTCATATGTCATGTAAATGATCACCCCTCAGGCTCTGTAGACTGGGCAACCATTGAAAACTACATCCCAACCTTTTGACAACATCAGTTGTAATCATATTGCAGTGACAGACTCTGGGATTGTTTCCATTGTAACAGTCTGATAGCATCTGTGTGACCCTTAAGGTCATTGCACACTGAGCCCAAAATTTTCATATGCGTTTTTCGTTTTTTCGTATTCGTCATAATTTCCAATCAAACTGCTTGCAACGGATGCGAAAACACAGGAAATCAAACATGGTCCGATTTTTTTATTTATTTTTTTTTTTATGATGGACGAAAGTTTCGGAGGCAGTGTGTAAACGTGACTGACACAAAGTGAAGTTGTACTTATTTTGTAATGTGCGAAAATTTCGGACGAGATTTTCAGACTCAGTGTGCAAAGACCTTAAGTAAGGATCAAAGGGACAAATTCCTTGGCTGTTGACCCACCAATAAAATAGCCTCATATGAATCAGGTGGAATGGTACACAAAGCCACAGCCATGAGACACAAAAGTATGTGAAACAGACCTACAGGAATGTTTTGCCCTGTCCTGAACTGATTCAGAAGCAAAGCAAAGGGACAGGAACAGTAGACAAAAGTGCATGCAATGTGCATAGGTTCAGTTTGACTGCCAGAAATACATTATTTTGCCTCAGCAACAAAACACTCTTCTGAAGGTAATTGAGAACTCAATGCCAAAAAAATAGCAAAGCCTCCTATTAAGCCAAAATCAGCTAATCATTGAAGTGTTCAAAGACACATTTGCCCTGGAGCCACAATGGAGCCAGCTCGCATCCATGCACTTTGTGAATGTACAAGGTGCTAAGACAAGACCAAAAAGAAGAACTCAGAATTGCTAAGTTTTGTCCCTAAAAGCAAATCCTATGATTGTGCATAAACCATTGTCCTTCTTTGGTGTCACAAAACAATTGTGTCTCCTGGCAACCAACCAAAATGGGGAGTACTTCTGTTGAAAAGATGTGGGCAGTGCTCCTGTGCTCTGAAGGCTTTGTTGCACGATGTGTAACTGAGTAAACTATGAACTGTTGTTGTCTGAAACACGTCAGAACTCGTAGAGCAGAATCTCAAGGATAGCAATAAAAAAGGCAGATATGCTTCATTGGCCTGACACAGTTCTTGAAAATTAGCCTTTTACAAAACAGGAACAATGACATTGTAGTTGTGTAAGCTCCAAAGGTGTTGTTATGCAGAGCATGAGCGAGAAAATTAATTAATTCGAAATTAACAGTTGTCATCCAAAACATGGAATGCAACTGACAGAGTAGAATCTCAAGGACAACTAGGACAAAGGCAGATAAGCTTAAACAGTCTGATATTGTTATCTGATTAAGCCTGTCCCTAAATGGCAAAGTAGCGCAGAGCATGAATGAGAAAAATGTTGATCAAAAATGCACAGCTGAACTTTTGTCACAATGGAACTGACATAATATGCAAATGTTAGGTAACAAGAAGCACAACATTCACCAGTAATCTCCTTAAATAGGCAAGTGAGTTCCTGTCCATAACGGAACTCCTCAGAGTCCAAAACAGCAGTAGATAAAAACATATAGTAAACATTGCAAGCTTCTGGTCTTGAACACAACACCTTGCATACAAACACCAAAGAAAACATACACTGCATGTGGTACAGGGTAGAACAAGAGAGAAAGAGAAACTGACTGCTCACTCTTCATAGCCTTGAGCTTAACATTGGCTCCCCAGGACCCTACTGAATTTCATGCAGCGCTTCAGCAACTGCAGAACTAGAGCAAGAGGGGATGGCCAGTTTTCCTCCTTTCTTCAAAAAGAAGGCTAGCTTTAGACAAACAATATTTTGCTAATTAAAATGTTGTGAGATTTATGTTTGATTTTATGAATCGTAAAACTTTTGTGCATAAGCAAAATTTATCTTTTGTGCATACAAACACTTTTAGGAAGAAATCTATGCAAAGTTGAGGCCCCATGTTACAGTTTTGCTTGCGGTACTTGATATGTTTCCCAACCAATACCTTTAATTTGAAGAGGATAAAATTATTTAAAAAAAAAATGGATCCATAAAGTAATTTATTTCGAGGAGTTTATCTGAGTTTGGATCTTTGAAATGACGCATTGAGAATCCATATCAGTCTGTGTGCTTAAGTTCTGCAAACTCATTAAAGACATCTGTTCAGTGGACTAGCAAAATGCTCCATCAATACAGCAGCAGTCATTTGAAAAATGAAGAACAATTTGAAGAGCTAAACGGTTCAAGGAGAATGACATATGCTCGCCGTTTGGGCACGAAGAGGCAAAAAGAGAGCGTGAGGAATTATATAGTTCAGTCACATTGTATATATACTGAGCAGAGGAAAAATATGAGTTGCAAGTAGTGAAAAGACGATTCTCTTTTTCCATCACACTAGAGATGGATGAGCTCCTCTAAAGCTGTAGACTAACTGTAGACTTTTTTTTTTTTTTTTTTTTTGTCCTGTCTCATTTTTAAAGTAGTAAGCCTTTACATTGGAGAGATAGGGAAGGATTTATAAAGGCTGTTAGTTACCTAAAGGGACCAAAGAGAAAGACCAGGTGGTTCTGAAGTGGTTTAGGCTTTGGGGAGAAAGCTGTACAACTATTGTACCAAGACATCAAGCCATAAAACTCAATATGATTCAAGGAGAAGAAAAGTTCTCCTCTATAGATTTAGACTTTGCCAAAGTCAACTTTTAGAAATATATTGGTTGCAAAGTTGGAATTGATCTATTTTATTTATTTTTCTTTCATGAAGTTGTATTATTTTAATATTATTCATTTTATATACAGTATGTTTGCTACATATATTATTTATTTAATTAATAAAGTTACAAATAATTGTTATTGCTGTGTGGAGCAGTTTGTAAATAGCTAGGCTATATTATAAATACTGCTTTTGTAATATGAATATTAACACATTTATGTTAATATTTAAGATAAAGTTAATGTCTAATATTTGTTATTGATATTAACCTTCCATAAAAATATGAGTAACATAATCAGTAAAAAAAACTTTATATATTTTCTCTAAAAATGTAATCAATATTTTATTAAAGCCAAGTATGAAATTCATCAAGTTAGTGTTTTTAAGCATTTTACATTTATTCCAAAATAATAACTCAAGGCAGTTAAAATTTAAACAATATATTTTATTTGTGAACTTATGTTCAGTTATTCTTTTAAATAGTTAACTTTTAACTATTTTTTTTTTTTTTTTTTTTTAATTTTTAGGATCATTAGCCATTAAAGCTGGGTAAATAATGGTCACAGACACAGCGATTTACTATTTCTCCAAGTTGATTTACTCACTAAAAACTCCCACAGATCATGTTTTCATGCCACTTTAAGTCATATTTTGACGTAACAAAGTGGTTATATCTAAGTGTGTGATTTGTTTACTTGCATTTTTCAATTAGTCTTCCAATTAGTCTGTTCATTCAGACATTCGCAAAAGTGGAACGCACACAAACACAAGAGGCGGGATTTATCGCATGAACCAATAACAAACATAACCAGCCATATCCAATCATATTGCAATGGAGGCATTGCCTCCTCTAATGTAACTTTTCCCCATTCATTCTCAAATACCCCCCAAAAAACTCACGGCACGCTTAAGGGGTCTGCTAAAAGGCAATGGGCTGAAGGGAGGCATGAGAGACGCGGACTCCTGCTTTAACTTTATCTGCTGGTGTCGCTGTTGGGCAGTGTTTCTTTGGAAAAACAAGGGATTTATACACTTTTTAATGTTATACTGTGTAATATTGGCATTGTTTTATTTTTGTACTAGAATTTTTTTTTTTTTTTTTTTTTTTTTGTCATCCAGTATTTAGAGGAGAATAAAATTGCCTTGCCTCCTCGGAGGACTGTTGAGTTGCTTCATTGAAAGCTTATTGTATTACTGCATTGGGGGCAGTCGTGGCCTAATGGATAGAGAGTTGGGCTTGTAACCCGAAGGTCGTGGGTTCGAGTCTCAGGTCCGGCAGGGAATACCACGACTGAGGTTAGACCCTTGAGCAAGGCACCAAACCCCCAACTGCTCCCCGGGCGCCGCAGCATTGGCTGCCCACTGCTCTAGGTGTATGTTCACTACTGTGTGTATGCACTTGGATGGGTTAAATGCAGAGCACAAATTCCGAGTATGGGTCACCATACTTGGCCACACACCACTTCCCCTTAAAAACTGTATTATGTAGAGTGGAGTATTATGAGAGAGATGGACTGTGAGAGCGAGTGTGATTACCTGCATCTAATACAGCATTCATTCTTCAGATCAATCTCATATTCACAATAAAACATTAGTCTGAACGTCCGCTGAGGAAAGCCATATCTTTGTCGTACTATCTTTTCATTTGTTAAGGATGATTTCTGATGACAGCTCTGCTCAGTGCATTTGTCGGCTGCGTCTTACAAGGTGTTGTTGAAAGTAAAAATAACTTCCTCGTTTACAAGCCTGTTTCTGTTTCAGTTTATTTTATATTTTTATAAAAAAAATATTTTATATTTTTCAATATAAAATATTTACTGCTGATAATAAAGTCATAAAAACAGCCTCTTTTCGCCATCTAATGGGAGAATAATGTAACTAAAACCACCATCACGAACACACACTGTTTCCCAATACTAAATAGTATTATTAAATACTACTGTTATGAATGCTAAAATATTATTTACTTAATAATAATATTCCATAAACAACAACATACATCATAAAAGTTGGTAGACAATTCAGTTAAAAGTACAAAGGCAGTGATATACAGCATTAAATCTACATAAAATATAACGTGATGAGATTTTGCCCTCAGCCAAACCTATTGCCTCTAGAACAAATAACAGATATATCTCATTTTTAACCATTATAGAGACATTAGAGCCAGTGGCAAATTCCAGAAGAATTGGCCAAGGTAAAGCTGCTCTCTGCGGGTTCATTATCACAGATTCAAAGATCAGAAAAAATAAATAAATAAAAAAAACTGTTCTATAAAAATACCAAACCTGAAAGTAATGATATTGCACTTGCCCTGGAAAAAGTGGTATCAGAACCAGTATTGCCAACTAAATGTCACTAGATGACATCATATGCCAATTAGCATATGATATGGTATTGTCTTTTACATCTGTTTGCATCTCTGTTCTTACATACTGTAATGCAGCCAAATTCTCAATAAAACTGTTTTCATTTATATCATATTCCACTGTTCCTGTTGTCAAACAAAGGGATGAATATGAAATAGTAACTGAAACGCAGCTCATTAAGGCCACATAAGCAGTTCTCCCTTCCAAGATGTTAATCTGCAGAAAAATTCTTATTTATAATTGAGCCATCATCTGATGAAATAAAATACACACAAGATAAGACAAGACAAAGACCATGCCTGTGATCTGGATTCGGCTATATTTGCATGCAAAATTAGAGAAGCAACAGAATATCTATTTTAACGGAGATCACTGCTCCTCTGAGCCGTTCGCTGAACAGAGCAGATGCAAACAGTGCGCACTGGAAAAGCAAGACCTCACGCTCGTGCAGCAGTACCAACTCAGAAACATAATAAGGTTTGTCCAAGAAGTCGCTAGACTTGTCGCTTTTTTGGAAAAAAAAGTCGCTAAGGGGGTCTGAAAAGTTGCTAAGTTGGCAACATTGATCAGAACATCACCTTTTAAATATGTTCTGTTTAGTCCTGTCATCCTCTCAGCTCACTTCTATCAGACTTTTAAAGCATCATGTTGCATGTTGCTTCTTTTTTTTCTGTATTATTGAGTCAAAATCTGTAGAGGAGGTATCCACTGTGATCACAGTTTTACAGGGTTAGAAGGTCATCTCTGGGCATAGCAGTGGGAAAAAGAGTTAATGGACAGGTAGCAGGATATCAAGGGTGCTCTCAACTTTCTCACCCCTTAAATACAAGCATCACATACTCCTCAAAGAAGGGCATGTTTAGGAAAACACATCTTTCCTTCTGTATTAGAGAGAAAACTACTGCTAAAGTGACATGCACATTTGTTATTATATTGCATGCATTTCCTAAAACACCTCAACAATTCCACATACTTAGGAGCAGACCTTTATATATCTTTATAGCCCTTTATTGAAGTCAACTCAAATTACTGAGTTTAATCTGGAAATCTCACTGCAATTTGTGTCAAACTTTACAGTGTTTTTATTCACAAATCTTGATGGAAAGCTATATCGTCTCAAATTACCACCTTTCATGAATGAGATTTTACAACCCCACACACCAAATTTTTCCAGGGTTTAGTCAGCAGACCAGATGCATTTGAATGGCGTGAGCTTTTGCCACAAGAACAAAAGCCATCCTGATCTCAAGAGACAAGCGTGATTATGCATACATTTTTGCAAAAGCCAAAATACATGCAAACCAATGTTCTCTCCAAATATGACTCATATTTTCTTCAAAACAGATAAGGCTTAAGAAGGATAATAATGCTGACTGCTCCAAATAATGTTCTGTTAACTTTTAAATCGACCAAGAGGAAATATGTTTTGCCTCAGCCTTAACCCCAATCCTACATTGATTTTTTATTTTATTTTTTTCTTAAATCCAAAATCTTAAAATACAAAAGTTAGATGACATAGTTATAGTTAGTAGAATGTCTAAAGTGGGCTGTTGAAATAAAGTGTAACTTATTTTTTGAGAGTGGTTGATTGATACTTGTTATTCAATGACCAATGCAATATCTAAAATGGCTAATACATGAAATAATACAGAAATTTATACAATTTAATGAAAGCAAATAAAATTAATATTTTACATTACTCAAAAGCATGGGAAAAAATGAGATGTGCACAATCATTTGACCTATACAGTAAAGTTTAGAAAGTTTACACCTTTGCTAGGCTGATATATTGGTCTATTTGACATTTGGTTGGACCTTCGTAGTCCCTTCAGTTAGCAGAAAGTCAACAATGAAATGTTCTATTGCCTTCATTGGAGTAAATCCTTTTAAATATTCCTGCTTCATTTCACTACAACAACTCCATATATATATATACATATATATATATATAATCTCCACAGAGGTAAGTATTACTAATGCTGATACACAGACACAGCAAATCAAAAGACTACTTTTTTTTAATTTGCTTCCTTTTTTTTTCTTGCACTTATTTCTGTCTCATATTCAAATCCTCTTCACAGAACAGCTGCCACGGAGCGCAAGCAACAGTCTGATTACGGCGAGAGTGAATGGCCGTTTGAATAGCAAGCTCTTCATGATAATATGATGCCAAGATGAAACATCATGCTGATCTCTGTGAGGATATGCCATCTACCCTGTTGAGTTTCGTCAGTTGGTGTGGGCAGTGGAAGAGGGGGTGGCAGCACCTGCAAATCCAAATCAAAGGCACACACGGCCACAATGTAGTGATATGATGAGTTTTACCACACAAAGGCACAGATTATCTGGATAAAACAGGCAGAGACAGCCATGAGAAGCCGCATTTTGAACTCAGTCACAAAGCACTGAGATAGTTGGCCCTCAACCTCCATGTCGATATAGAGGCCTAATTAAGGGTATTAATTACATCAGCGGCACAGTGGGGCTACAAAAGAAAGTTCAAAATATTCTCTTTGTGTTTCTCTTTGTAGCCAATGTGTTCATCATTTTCAGGTCTCTATAATTACAAAGGAAATAATGAAGACAGTCATTGCTCTACAGTGTAAGCATTTGTAAATATAATGTGAGCTAATGTAATGGCTGTTCTTTGTTGCTTTCCATCCAAGTCATCAATAGAAGATGTGCAAAAGACATCTTTAAATGCTGTGTCCCACCTCACTTCAAAATAGTTGTGTTTGTAACATGGATTGTAAAGTTAAAAACTTCATTTCAAGAATGTGTCTTAAGACCATTTCGAGACAAAAAAAAACTTAATCTTTGGAGAATTTGTTTGGAGATTGTTTCATTCAGCTCTATCTTCATCATTTTTGAAAGCAAATTACATCTCAAATTACAAATTACATCACATCTCAATGCTAAATAACTAAGGTATACTACATGAATATTAAGTGAATCATGCACATGTTGCTTGGTAACTACTGTTTGGTCCAGTTAAGTCTCTTATTAAATATTTATGATATTCATGGTTAGTTAATCTGCCAGCTGATTAACACATGACTTGTAAAATGTTAGACTTTCAGCCAAAAAGTGATGCCTACCAGGCAAACATAATACACAATTAATAATTAAGATCAAAGCTTTCATCTTAGTAGGATTTGTAAATTAACATGCAAACATCATGCAGAGGTAATTAATGTGTAGCGCATAATACTAAAACTTTATATTGTGTTAAACTGTTAATTTGATAAAATACATTTAAAATGTACCCATGAATGACTAATGAATGTCATAGTTATGAAGTTTGATTAATATATTTTCATAAATATTTGAATAAATATGAACAACTGATATTTCCTAATACCTAAACTTGGGTAAAATATTACCAATATATATTTTTGTGTTGTGTTGTTTTTCAGAATTTAAAAGCAATCCAGTGTATGATTTTCATGGAAAACAATTACACAGAAGTCTACAGACAGAAAACAGCAGTCGGGAGTGGATGAGGTGCAACAAGAATAAATAGTAAAAATATTGATCAGTTAATGGCCATGTATTTTTTATTTATTTATTTTTTTCTCTTAATTTGATGTTATGCACATAAAAGTCTGGTGGTAATTCAAAGAATTATTATTTTTTTTTGCTTTGAAAAAAAAAAATCTTTGTGCTTTCAGTGTTATGACAGAATAAGCAAAAAACAATTTGACACTTTTTTTCTTTCCCTTACTAGGAAAACTTGAAGAGGTTTCATCATGTAGTAAACAAGAAGAATATATTAGTTGACATGAAAGTAACAAAATAAGTAAATAAATAAATCACTTAATAGACAGATAACAGCTTGAGGTGGTGTAGTGTAAATAAAATTTTCTAGAGGCCAGATATATTTCAGAACCTTCTGAAATGTTTTGCTGTTTGCTGTCCACGCTGGCAGTGTAACCATCATGGAACATCGTAATAGATTGATTAGAATTCACTGAACATTTGCACATGTGTGGTATTCACTAATCACTTGCAATGCAGTTTATCAGTAAGAGTGATGTAATTTTTGAGTTTTTAATATTTAAAAAAAGTCACTGAAATTATTTTCACTCAAACACAACTCCTTTCTATGTAAATTAGGCTCATTATAGATTGTGCTTCATTCACAAAAGAAACCCGGCAGTAAATGAACGTAGCCTAGGCAATATATAAAAGATGAAAATAGCACACTTTCTAGTGATCATGGCGGCATTAGCCTAACAATAGCAAAGTGATGACATAAAAGGTATATTCCAAACAAGAATTGCATTGTTCAGACCAAAATCATAGTAATAAATGAGATCAAAATCATAGGCCACAAAGTCAAACTGCAAATTTTGTGTTTGCATCTGATCTATATAAATCCTGTATCGAATTGAGTGTCAGTATTTGCCAGCAGCTTTCTAGAGCACATAAATGGTGTCCTTCAGACGAAGCACATGTTTGTCATTACCATGTTGCTAAGCTTAAACACAGTTCTAGTAAGCATACAATTTGTTTTATTTTGAATGAATCCAATCCGATTTCAGTTTCTGAAAGTTCTGTTTATATGAACCCTAAACTTTTGCAATCTGATCACTTTCATTTACATGTGCATTTATATATTCTGTGGAAAAAAAGGTGCATTCACAGTGCCCCTTTCAGAACTGGAGAAGAAGAAGTCATATTCAAATCTTCACATGCATTTTTTTTTTTCAATAGAGTTTGATGTTACCTTAAATTTAGTCAAAGCTAGATGTATTAGAAGACAGCATAATGTCACTGAACAGCCCCAGAAGTACAGCTATGATGTCCTTTTATGTAAGGAACCATAAGAGTTACTGTGGAACGACATGAACATAACATATCAAGGAGTGTGCCAATATAAAGTCCTGCCACTATTGCTATTTGCTGTAGCAGATACATGCTTTGGCTCTTTGTAGAAGCCACATTAGTGATTATAGAGTACAAAAGGGCAGACTTTAAAAAGGCCACAGTCGGTCTGGCCAGTCTGATAAGAGCAGAAAGAGGTCAGGGAGTATCAGAAAACAAACTCAACATAGAGATAGTGCTCTTCTACCGGACTGAAAGACACTTCCTCTGTTGACTATACGCGGCCCGTCTGTGACTCCAGGAAATGTTAGCATACATACTCTTGATTAATTTATGTTTCCTATACTTGTGGCTAGTGTTCTGACAGCAGAAGCAGCTTAAATTGAACCCATATGTGAGGCCTTTTCTCATGAGATGGTGTCTCATTAAACGTTGATGCTGAGGGTGTAAACTTCATTAATGTTTGCTTTAAAGCACACACTTGCTGTCACAGCAACACCTCCATACTGGTTTCCATAGTGTGGTCTCATACTTAGTTTACAGACTTGAATCTAATTCTATGTGTATGTGGCACAATGGAATGTATTTACTATGTTTTTATGAACAATTGGACACAGAAGTTCTTTCTGTTCATAATTACTGAACGAGACCTAAAATAACAGAAGTCTAACATCAAACTCACAGTTGATTGGTCCATGATTAGTCAAAATTCAGAGGTAATATGCAGCTTTAAGGCTTCCAGGGTAGAAAATATATACAGTGTAATATTGAATTGTTACTCCTAGTGCAAATGGTTTGAAGGTATATGACTGTAATAAAGCTCATGGGTTTCCAGGGCTTCCGTGGGGTTGCTCTACATGTGCGTAACAACCTGGACAAATCAATATTCATGTAAGTATACAGATGTCCTCTGAGGCACTGCACACAAGTCAATTCGAGTTTGATATTGTTGGGAAATAAATTAAAACACAACAGACCCAAGAGGCTTTCAGTTACATGTTTTATGTATATATGCAGGTAGGAGTGAAGAGGCAATGCACTAAACAAGTTTAGTGAAATTGAATTGTTAATAACAATGTTCAGGATTCAGTGCATCAGAATATTTGAGAAGAGGGGTAATAGCAGTTTCATTTTAGCAAACAGACTAGACATAAATGGTTTATTCCATAAAAGTGCCCAACCGTGTTCAAAACATACTATGTGGTGGTACAGTGCTGTGAGCAGTAATGCTTTTACAATTCTTTTAAAAAGCTTTAAAACCTGCACTAGGTGAAAGACTCTATACAAGTACATGTCACTGAAAGCAACACTAATTTAGTGCAAAACAAATCCAATTGATTACACATATGTGACCCTGGACCACAAAATCAGTCTTAAGTCACTGGGGTATATTTGTAGCAATAGCCAAAAATACATTGTGTGGGTCAAAATTATCCATTTTTCTTTTATGCCAAAAATCATTAGGATATTAAGTAAAGATCATGTTCTATGAAGATTTTTTGTAAATTTCTTACCATAAATATATCAAAACTTCATTTTTGATTAGTAATATGCATTGCTAAGAACTTCGTTTGGACAACTTTAAAGGCGATTTTCTCAAAATATATGATATTTTTCTCAACATTTTTTTGCATCAGATTCCAGATTTTCAAATAGTTGTATCGCGGCTAAATATTGTCTGATCCTAACAAACCATACATCAATGGAAAGCTAATTTATTCAGCTTTCAGATGATATATAAATCTCATTTTTGAAAAACTGACACTTAAGACTGGTTTTGTGGTCCAGGGTCACATATTGTTTGTCCTTGCTCACTCATAATAGTGTCCAAACAAATGATTGTTGACTTTGTAGATTGTTCACCAGCAAATGCAAATTCTGTCATCATTTAATCACCGTCATGTTGTTCCAAACACACGACTTGTGAACAGCGGTACACGTTAATTAAGTGCCAAAAAAATCAATTCATTCCAAAAGTTAAAGGGTTAGTTTACCCAAAATGACAATTATGCCATCATTTACTCACCCTCACATTGTTTGGTTATTCACCCTTAAGTCTTTGGTTAATCTTTGAAACACGAATTAAGATATTTTTAATGAAACTTGAAGTTTCTGTCCCTCCACTGAAAGTCTAGGTAACCAAAATTTAGAAGATGGTTGATTCACTTACAATGTCTTTATGATGTTTTTGGATTTTTTTTTGGTTACCTAGACCCCTCCACTAATGGGCAGAAACAGTTCAGGTTTCATCGTAAATGTCTTTTTGTGTGTGTTTATTTATAGTATAACCATTGTATTGAACCAGAGTGAATTTCACTGTGGTTTTTGTCCGGCCTATTTTTACCCTGATTTTACCTTGAACAGTGCTGGATGGAGATACATGCATTGCACCACAGAGCCCATTCAATCGCTGTGATTATTCTGTGTTCAGGTGCTGAGTTTAAACGTAGGCCATGTGATGCAACTGACCCCAGCAGCCACATCTCGGTAATGATTTGGTATATCATCACGAATGAAACTATAAAAAAAAAACCTCGTCCTTGCCTCTCTGTTCCGCTGTCTTTTGGCCGGGGTCTCGGAGGAGAGTGATTACACCTAGGCTCAATGTGCCCATTTGCTTGGATAAACAACGCTGTCACCATTGCTACATCAAACCCATAGAAGCCATCAGAGCAGAGTAATGGGGTCATTAACAGTGGCCCAGATATTGGATCTGGTGTCGGCCAGTGGAAACAGCAGGGTTGCTCTTCTCAAAGATCAGCAGAGCATAATTGCCACATTCATTATTAAATAACACAAAGACAGCAAAATGTCACCTCTTCTGTCTACACTTCTACCATAAGACAAATTTGATTGATTTTTCTGATCTGGTTGAATTGAAACGTATGAATATAAGTGCAACTGCACTATTATTCACATTAACAACATCAAGAGCAATTAGTTTATATGTTCAAAGTACCGTGATCTGCTACAGTAAATTTTCATAGCAAAATTTATTTTAATATTGCTACAACTGGGCATACACTTTGTGTACCCACACAAAAGTCTGAATCCATCAAAAGCATGGTCTTCAAGCATTGTAGATTGATCTACAACTAATATGTAAGACTTATCATTAAACTCAACATGAAACGGTGTTAATATCCCACATGTAGCAGATGTATGGATAATTCAACAAGGAAAAATATAAGGCAGGACTTTTGTCATTTCAGAGGTGAAGCAATTTATTGTAAGATCCATATTCTGAATGTATCCACACCAGAAGTCTAGTACAAGAGGGACTCTGAATAATGATAATAATGTCTGAAGAGGTAAGGGCAGATTTCCATTCTGCTGTGCTATTGATTAGCTGTTATAATCACACAGGCATTTAAAAGTCATCTGGCTTTTTTCGTTCTCTCTTTTTCTCAAAACACTGTTTAGAATAAGCACCTGTATTGACAGCTTGTGACATTTGTTAAGACAACTTCTTGAGCGCAACAATGAATCTCAATTACTCAGCTTTCTCTCTCTCTCTCTCTCTTTCTCTCTCTCACTCTCTCTCTCTTAGGAAGAGGTCATGATGGTGAAGTCTCCTTAGTGTATTATGTAAAGACAGGTATAGCATGAACATAGAGTATTTTTTTTCTGTATAATGCAAAAAAACATACTCTGAATGATTATACAATGTTTTCCTATGTCGCTAAAACAAAGGTAGTATGTATACTAAATGCCACTGTGTTGTACAATTAGCCAGGTAATTACTTTGCAAAGCAGTGCACCCTGGGGGAAAAAAAAAAAAGAAAAAGAAATGTTGATGTTGCACTGTTAGTAATGTTTGCTAATAAGTGCAGACATTACCATTAATTTTGCTCACATTTTGTGATTACCGTTACAGTTACAGTTTTACAGTTTTTTTTTTTTTTTTTTTTTTTTCGGGGGGGGGTTGAATGGGCCCTTACACCTAGAGGCGAAGCTTGACCATGCGCCTCGTAGGCTAGGGCAATAGCATCCCTCACCCAATGTGACATAGTCTGCTAAGTGGCAGCCACCCCCGGTTTCGGCCCCCATAGCACATGAAAAGCTGCTCCGACTTACGGCACTGGCTAGTGCGGTGGACGTAGATCTGAAAAGCATGTACTGGACACAGTAAGTGAAATCTTTCCTGCTCTGTAAACGTGAATGGCGGAGGGCAGAAGGCTTCAAGAACGACCGGATGTATGGTCGAGAATGGAACTTTCGGAAGATAATTAGGGTGAGGATGCAAAATAGCTTTGACCAGCCCAGGGGCAAAGTCTAGGCAGGATAGCGAGACTGACAGAGCCTGCAAATCCCCAATTCTCTTCAGAGAAGTAATAGCCATTAGAAAAAACATCTTTAGGGTCAGAAACCTGACAGGTGCTGACTCTAATGGTTCGAAAGGGGTGTCAACCAAAGCCTCGAGCACTATAGCTAAGTCCCATGAAGGAACTGTCGCTCTAGTGGGCGGCCTCAACCGCTTGGCTCCTCGAATGAAGCGGGCAACTAGAGGGTGTTTCCCCACAGAAACCCCATCAATCAGAACATGGCAAGTCAAAATGGCGGCCACGTAGGTTCTGAGAGTACTAGGATATGTGCCTGAGGACAGTTTCTCTTGCAGAAACTCCAGCACTGCAGAAACTCCAGCACTGAAACAACCTGGCAGTGAACTGGGTCTGCATGATGTGTCATACACCAACTTTCGAAAGCTAGAAGTTATTCTAGTGGAGAGAACCCTAGCACTTAGAATAGTCTCTACTATGTCAGCTGAAAGCCCAGCATCTCTTAGTTGGTCCCCCTCAGGGGCCAGACATGAAGGTTCCAGAGCTCGGGCCGGGGATGAAACACTGTCCCCTGTGTCTGAGAGAGAAGATCCCTCCTGACTGGAATCTCCCACGGTGAGCCGTCGAGGAGGAATATTAGATCTGAGAACCACACTCTGGTCGGCCAACGGGGCGCTATCAGTAAGAGGCAAGACCCTTGTTGACGGACCTTGGCCAGGACTCCCGGGAGCAGAGCAATCGGAGGAAATGTGTAAAGACGCAGTCTGGGCCACGTATGGGCCATCGTGTCTAGACCCAGGGGAGCTGAAAGAGTCAGAGAGAAGTAGAGGGGACATTGTGCTGTCTCCTGTGAAGCAAAGAGGTCAACCTCTGCTTTGTAAAATCTTTCCCATATTTGACTGACTACTTCGGGGTGGAGTTTCCATTCCCCGTGTGTCACAGCTTGTCTGTACAGCAAGTCTGTTCCCACATTCATATGCCCGGGGATGTAAATCGCCCTGAGGGACAGGAACTTGTCCTGTGCCCAAAGCAGAACCTGATGCGTTAGCTTGTTCAAGCTGCGCGACCGCAGTCCGCCCTGGCGATTTATGTAAAATACTACCGTAGTGTTGTCCACCCGCACTAGGACATGGTAGCCTCTTAACTGCTGGAGGAAGTATTTCAGGGCCCGAAATAGAGCCATCATTTTGAGGCAATTGATGTGCCAGTCGAGAAGATGACCTCTCCAGATCCCTTGGACTGGACGGCCATCTAAGACCGCACCCCAGGTCTTAGGGTGACTTAGAGTGGAACTCAAAATCAGAAACCGGGGTCTGAACCACATAGATAGGGTACGAAGCCCCTTGCACGTTACCCTTATTTGCCTCTGGAGATTGGCCCTTGAATGAAATTCCCTGGCTCTGAGCCACAACTGAAATGATCTCATGTGCAGGAGCCCCAAGAGTATCACTGTGGATGCAGCTGCCATGAGACCTAGAACCCTCTGAAAGTAATGAACAGTAACTTTCTGGCCTAGCTTGATGTTCTTTAGGGTGTTTAGAATAGATCTGAAGCGTGCAGGAGACAGCTGTGCCCGCATCGTGATCGAATCCCATACAACCCCCAAATACGTTGTCCTCTGAGCAGGAGAGAGCGCTTTTCTTGGCGTTGAGTCTCAACCCCAGAGATTCGAGATGAGCTAGGATGACATCCCGATGTCGAAGCGCAAGCTCTTGAGACTGAGCCAGAATCAACAGTCGTCTAAAATGCGGATGCCCTGAAGTCGCAGAGGAGGCAGAGCTGCATCCATGCATTTCGTGTATGTGCGGGGTGACAAGGCTGGGCCGAATGGAAGAACCCGATACTGGTAAGCTTCACTCATCAGAGTCTCATCAGAGACTTCAGAGATTGCAATTCCTGTGTCAACAAATGGACTCGTTCCGGTTTCACAGAAGTGGAGACCACGCCGTTGAAACGCGGAAGCCGATATGCAAACTGAATCCTGTAGCCTTTCTCTACAGTCCTTTCTACCCATGGAGAGATATTTGACAGTAGCTTCCACGCTGCCAGCTTCTCTGAAAGGGGCACTAGTTTTGACACTTCGCTTTGATGGGGGGATGTTAGATGTCCGGTGTCCTGAAACGTGGCAGGAGGCAACTGAACACCTAACATTTCGCTGCAGACTGCTGCTCCCCGAAACACCACTGGTGGCAGAAATTGTACAGCAGCCCCCTGAGGGTGCCAGGAAGGAGCCTCTACTTTCTGTTGGAACTTTTCACGCCCCTCCCGGTCCCGGGTGCTCGACCCTCTGACTTCTTCTTGGACAAAATAATTGTCCTCAGATCCGGCTTCTTGCTGGGCTGCTGAGATCGACAACCCGCTTCCCAGTCCCTATGAGGGGGCGCACGGCGCGGCTCGCCACACTCTGCTTCTGCGACTCTCACCGCAGAGAAACTGGATTGGGTCGGGGCTGGGTGGCCGACAGCCCTGATGCCTGAGCACGGCGGGGAAGAAACTGGTCGAAAGCTTCAGCGTGTCTTTTAACCTCCCGAAACCTAGCGACGACAGTTCTAACAGAGTCGCCAAATAGGCCATAAGGTGACTCGGGGGCATCAAGGAGGAACATCTTGTCCCTATCCTTGATGCCTGTGAGGCTGAGCCACAGATGCCTCTTCATGGCAACCATAGCAGCCATAGAACGGCCGATGGAACGGGCCGTTTGCTTGGTTGCGCGAAGAGACAAATCTGTGACTCGGCGAAGTTCTAAAAACGCGTCCTCACTAATGCTCCCGCCCGTGCTCAGGTCCTTCAGCAGGTCGGCCTGGTATGCTTGCAGGACCGCCATGGTGTGCAAGGTGGCACCAGCCTGATCCGCTACTTGGAACACCTTCCCCACCAGCGAACATGTCAATCTATAAGGCTTGGTGGGGAGCGCTGGTTTTTTTAATGAAGATGAGCTCCCAGGGGAGAGATGTGTCTCTTCCACCTGGGGCATCATTGCATACCCCTGATCCTTAGCACTCACGATAGTCGAATAAATTGACGTCGTGGTACAAAGATGCATGAGGAATACGGCTTACTCCATGAATGAGATAACTCGTCATGGAGATCCGGGAAAAACTGAAGAGATCGACGTTGAGATCTCTCCCCTGACCACCCGACAGAAACCTGTCATCAAGCTTGGAGTGCCTAGGGTTCTCTTGCTCTTGTGGCCAGTCTAATTTAAACCTGGCCACAGCGCTAGTTATCACCTCCAGCAATTCCTCAAATGCTTTGTCATCGCATGAGGAATGCTCAGAGGCAGTGCTCTCCGTCTCCATATCGCCATATCGCCAGAAGCAAGCTCTCAAGCTCTTCGGCTCGCTCTGAAGAAACGCTGGGGCGCGCTTCAGCTGCGAGGGCGGAGACATCACGATTGGGGGAGAGCACGAGAGAAAGAGGAGGTTCGCGCACTCCTCGTCTCTCGGCCAGCTCCACGTGCAAGCCCCACAATCGCAACAAGGATGCAGAGGCCCGCCCCTCCTCAAAGAAAGCGAGCCTCGAACAGAGCACTCCGATAGACAATGACTCGTAGATAGCATGTTGTTAGCATGTTTCTAGCATGTTGCTAGCATGACTAGCAAGTGACTAGCATGTTGCTAGCATAACTAGCAAGAGACTAGCATGTTGTTAGCATGATTAGCAAGTTGCTAGCATGTTGTCAGCATGATTAGCAAGTTGCTAGCATGTTGTTAGCATATATCTAACATTTTTCTAGCATGACTAGCAAGTGAATAGCATGTTGATAACATGACTAGCAAGTGACTATCATGTTGTTAGCATGATTAGCAAGTGATTAGCATGTTGCTAGCATGTCGTTAGCATGATTAGCAAGTTGCAAGCATGTTGTTAGCAAGTTACTAGCATGTTACAAGCATGATTGGCAAATGACTAGCATGTCATTAGCATGATTAGCATGTTACTAGCATGTTGTTAGCATGTTTCTAGCATGATTAACAAGTTACTAGCATGTTGTTACATGGTTAGCAAGGTACTAGCATGTTGCTAACATGATTCTAGCATGATTAGCAAGTTGTTAGCGTGTCGTTAATAGTTACTAGCCTGTGACTAGCATGTCGTTAGCATGATTAGCATGTTACTAGCATGTCATTAGCATGATTAGCACATTACTAGCATGTTGCTAATATGATTCTAGAATGATTAGCATGTCGTTAGCATGATTAGCAAAGTTGCAAGCATGGCGTTAGCAAGTTACTAGCATGTTACAAGCATGATTAACAAATGAATAACATGTCGTTAGCATGCTTAGCATGTTACTAACATGCTGTTAGAATGTTTGTAGCATGATTAGCAAATTACTAGCATGTTGTTAGCTTGATTAACATGTTACTACCATGTTGTTAGCATGTTTCTAGCATGATTAGTATGACTAGCATGTTGTTAGCATTATTAGCAAGTGACTAGCATGTTGTTACCATGTCGTTAGTATGATTAGCACCTTGCTAGCATGTCGTTAGCAAGTTACTAGCATGTTACTAGCATGATTAGCAGGTGACTAGCATGTTGCTAGCATGACTAGCAAGTGACTAGCATGTTGTTAGCATGTTGTTAGCATGTCGTTAGTATGATTAGCACGTTGCTAGCATGTCGTTAGCAAGTTACTAGTATGTTACTAGCACGATTAGCCGGTGATTAGCATGTTGCTAGCATGACTAGCAATTGACTAGCATGTTGTTAGCATGATTACCAAGTGAGTAGCATGTTGCTAGCATGTCTTTAGCATGATTAGCAAGTTGCAAGCATGTCGTTAACAAGTTACTAGCATGTTACAAGCATGATTAGCAAATGACTAGCATGTCGTTAGCATGATTAGCATGTTACTAGCATGTTGTTAGCATGTTTCTAGCATGATTAACAAGTTACTATCATGTTGTTACATGATTAGCAAGGTACTAGCATGTTGCTAACATGATTCTAGCATGATTAGCAAGTTTGCTAGCATGTCGTTAACAAGTTACTAGCTTGTTACTAGCATGATTAACAAGTGACTAGCATGTTTATAGCATGATTAGCACGTTACTAGCATGTTGATATCATTATTAGCAATTACTAGCATGTTGCTAACATGATTCTAGAATGACTAGCATGTTGTTAGCATGATTAACAAGTGAATAACATGTTGCTAGCATGTCATTAGCATGATTAGCAAGTTGCAAGCATGGCATTAGCAAGTTACTAGCATGTTACAAGCATGATTAACAAATTAATAACATGTTGTTAGTATGCTTAGCATGTTACTAACATGCTGTTAGAATGTTTCTAGCATGATTACCAAATTACTAGCATGTTGTTAACATGATTAACATGTTACTAGCATGTTGTTAGCATGTTTCTAGCATGATTAGGAAGTTACTAGCATGTTGATAACATGATTAGCAAATTAATAGCATGTTGTTAGCATGATTAACGTTACTAGCATGTTGTTGGCATGTTTCTAGCATGATTAGGAAGTTACTAGCATGTTGATAGCATGATTAGCAAGTTACTAGCATGTTGTTAGCATGATTAATGTTACTAGCATGTTGTTGGCATGTTTCTAGCATGATTAGGAAGTTACTAGCATGTTGATAGCATGATTAGCAAGTTACTAGCATGTTGCTAACATGATTCTAGTATGATTAGCAAGTTGCTTGCATGTTGCTAGCATGACTAGCATGTTGTTAGCATGATTAGCAAGTGACTAGCATGTTGTTAGTATGTCGTTAGCATGATTAGCAAGTTGCAAGCATGTCGTTATCAAGTTACTAGCATGTTACAACCATGATTACCAAATGAATAGCATGTCGTTAGCATGTTTCTAACATGATTAGCAAGTTACTAGCATGTTGTTAGCATTATTAACAAGTTAATAGCATGTTGCTAACATAATTCTAGGATGATTAGCAAGTTGCTAGCATGTTGTTAGTAAGTTACTAGCATGTTACTAACATGATTACCAAGTAACTAGCATGTCGTTAGCATGATTCTAGTATGATTAGTAAGTTACTAGCATGTTGCTAGCATGATTATCAAGTTACTAGAATGTTGCAATCATGTTTCTATTTTAATCCAGGTAAAACCAGCTAAGACCAGCCTGACCTGCTAAAGAGTGGCCAAAACCACTTTAAAACCAGTTCATTCAGTAAAAAACAGCTAAAAACCAGCTAAGACCAGCCAAATCAGCTTAGGCTGGTTTTAGCAGTTTTTTTCAGTAGGGAGTTGTTTAGCTTTGCTATAGAAATAGACAGCTTAAAAACACCATAAGAGTCATTGTAGAAAAGTTTTTACGCCCTCAATGAAAGTCTATGGGATTTTAGGAGGTTTTGATAGTCTGGTTTACGAAAACCGTAAGCCGGATCAGTTACAAAAGATATAGCAACACGAGTCAGACCAGTCTGAAGGTCTGGGCCGAGTTTGGTGGTTGTAGCTTTAAAGGTCTAGGAGGAGATACATTTTAAAATTTGGTCTCAGAAGAAGAAGAAGAAGAAGAAGAAGTTTAAATAGCATTTCAGTAAGTTGGATTTTTCAAGCCAACTTAATCATGCAGATCATCATCAAGGATAACTTGTGCACAAGGTGGCAAGCATCTCCTAATCGACGCGCTCGACATGATCTACTTTTTTTTTTTTCCCTTCTTTTTCAACAAAGACAGAGGACAGTAACAACGCACACACACAAAGCTGTCTCTAACACAAAGAAACCTGAAGGTATGTCCATTTCACATCTATTTATAACCTGCAGGTGCATGTAATCAATTACGTCACTCACAGAGGTTATTTAAGCCAATTCTTGGCGTGTTTGACACACGTGCTTCGCAACCGGTCGAAGAAAGAATGTTCTCATCAGCGTTATTGAAACGCAGCATCGAGAGTAGCTTTTGATAGGGAACATATACTATCTGTGGAGAGAATTCACTCAGTATCGTTATCTCATTTTTGACCAAGATGGCTTTTAGAGGCTTTTGCATTGAAACTCTTCATATATATATATATATATTAAACTTTGGACACAACTGCATTTTTGCTACAGACAGGAATGCAGGGTGAACATACATCCTCTTTTTTTTCTACATTACAATATAAAATGTTACAGATTTGGCTCTTGATCTCAAAGAAAACTATTTTACAAGGTGGTGAGTTGGTATACATTTATATGATGTCAATTGTATGAGAAAGTTTTTTGTTTTTTTTTTTAAAGAAAAAAGTAAGAAAGAAGGTCCACGTATAACCCCACATAAGTGTCACCAGGCCATAATCAGATCAAACAAAAATGGATGAATGAGAACATACAACTTCATATGAATTAGCCCATTGATTCCCCAAAACATAAAATAGTTACAAATTGCCACGAGACTGTTGTATCAAGCAAATATTGGCATCCTAGCAACCACCAGGACACTTCAGGAACATGCTAACAACAACTCTGAACACCGCAGTGCTGCCCACACACAAGTTGGGCAGTTTTTGCACAAGCAAACATCGCTCACAAAAAACTCAACAATGCTTTTACCCTTTATGCTGCACTGATAAGTTTATTCATTAATTTGTCAGTATCATATCAACCGCCAAAAGCAAGCAAAAGCTTTTTTTTTCCAAGTAACAGTGTAAATATACATTCTTATTAACTCTGTCAGCGTTAAAGTGATTAAAGAGCAAATTACTTTTAGTTTCCTGAGAATACTAAACTTAAGCTTAAAGAATAAAGAAAAATCAATGCAATCTTAGCCTGTGATTATATAAACACTCAGGACAGTGGTCTGTCCGTGGTTAAATGTTTAAAATAAATAAACCTTTGAAATAAAGAACGCAACCGCACAATGAAGGACTATTTACAGACACACTCTCTGGATTCTCTACATTAACTCCTGTCAAACATATTGGTATTGTGCTGCTATTGTGGCCATCTCTGGTTGGAACAGACCACAGGGAACTAAATGAGGTCCTGAGATGTGTTGTTGCATCTGGATTGAATATCAAGGAATAAACTTCAGGACATGTTTCTATTGGCAGGGGGTACTGAAGGTCCAGGCAGCAGCCTTCCATACGTTATTACCGTGTCCTTGGTGTGAATGCAATCTCCATTTTCTGTCTTTCATTATCAATCCAGTGATCCACCAAAGGTCTAATGTCCACTGAATGCTGATGACAGATTGAGCGGTGATATGGAAAGCCGTCCCAGAAATAGATGCACCAACAGGCAGAGATGTATTGGACTTTCATAGAGTCATTCTTCGAGTCTAGGAAGTGAATGATTAACTCTGTAAAGCTTGGCTCATATGATATAGGACAATATGAAGCTTATGAAGAGGAAGACAAAACACCTGTTTTATTTAGCAAAAATATGCAGTTGCTGATATTTGTATGGCCAAAAATAAAGATGAAATTCTGATAACAAACCCTCACAGATTATAATCTTTATAACAATACATCAGGATACTTAAATGCATATAATTGTCACTCTATAGGGTATCTCCCAATAATAAGTCTTAGAATAAGATGAAATTGAAATTCTTAGTTTTATATCCAAAGCTCTGTAGTGGAGGGCAAAACATTTAATGCAATCCAATACAATGATGATTGAGAGATGGACAAATAAATGTTCCTCAAAAGCCTTATGTATCTTGCTTACACCGTGTGCTGAATTATTAGGCAAGTTGATATTCCGGTCATATTTATTTATTTTTTTTTCCAAGAGCATTTTACCAATTCCAAACTACATCAATCTTAATAACTACTATTGACTTTGTATTTAATCATTTATAAGTGATATATAATTGTCCATGAAGGCTGGAAGTCAAAAACTCCTTATATTCAGGTGTGCCGAATTATTAGGCAGGTTTTCTTTTACAGATAAAATGAGCCAAAAAAAAACAAACAAAAAAAAGAGATATAACTCAGACTAAAAGTAAAAAAATATTAAATGCCCATGAGAAGGATGCAATACTAATGCAATAATAGAATTTGAAAAGTTAGGGCATGACCATTGGGCAGTGAAATGCTCATTGGGTCAGCAGAGTCAGAAAAAACAGGTGGAGAAGAAAAGACGCTTGTTAACTGCAAAAGAAAGAAGAATTAAGGTGAGGAATTAGGTGAGGAACCGTCAGGAACCATTTAGTCTCCAGCACCATCATTTTCCAGAACTGCAACCTTCCTGGACTCTCCACAAGTGCAATGTGTAAGGTTCTCAGGGACTTTGCTTGGGTAAAAAATCATAAGAAATGACCCTTACTTAATAAGAATAGCATGCTGAAGTGCTGTGAAATATATTAAGACTGATTTTTCATTGGCTTTATGGACAGATAAGTTTTGAGTGACTCTTGAAGGACCAGCACCACATCCTCTTCTACCACTGTTTGAAGAATTTATCTTCCAGAATCTGGCAGTACGCTTTAGGAGCTCATTTTTAGTCCATCTCTTATCCTGAAAAGTCTGTCTTGCAGAGATTGACTAATATGAGCTCCTAGAACTTACTGCCAGATTCTGGAAGAACAATTCTTCAAACAGTGGTAGAAGAGGATGTGGTGCTGGTCCTTCAAGAGTCACTCAAAACTTATCTGTCTATAAAGCCAATGAAAAATCAGTCTTAATGTATTTCACAACACTTCAGCATGCTATTTTTATTAAGTGAGGGTCATTTTTTTTAGGATTTTTTACCCAAGCAAAGTCCCTGAGAACCTTACACATTGCACTTGTGGAGACTCCAGGAAGGTTGCAGCTCTGGAAAATGATGGCGCTGGAGACTAAATGGTTCCTGATGGTTTCTCACCTAATTCCTCGCCTTAATTCTTCTTTCTTTTGCAGTTAACAAGTGTCTTTTCTTCTCCACCTGTTTTTTTCTGACTCTGCTGACCCAATGAGCATTTCACTGCCCAATGGTCATGCCCTAACTTTGCAAATTCTATTATTGCATTAGTATTGCATCCTTCCCATGGGCATTTAATAATTTTTGACTTTTAGTCTGAGTTAAATCTATTTTTTTTAAATCTATTCATTTTATCTGTAAAAGAAAACCTGCCTAATAATTCGGCACACCTGACTATTAGGAGTTTTTGACTTCCAGCCTTCATGGACAATTATATATAACTTATAAATGATTAAATACAAAGTCAATAGTAGTTGTTAAGATTGATGCAGTTTTGAATTGGTAAAATGTTCTTGGAAAAAAAAAAAAAAAAAAAATATGACCAGAATATCAACTTGCCTAATAATTCGGCACACGGTGTATAATACTCAGATGTTAACATGATTCTAAAAATTAGATATTAATAATTAACTAAACCTAAGTGGCTTCAGTCCAGTAAAAGGGTTCATCTTGAGATTTTACTAAGAGTAAACAAATTATTCTTACATTTACTTTATATTCAATACACAATATTATGTCCATCCTATAATACCAGTTCCCTCTCATTCCGTGAAATGTCAGGATTCTGAAGCAAACCCAGACCAGAACCTTGGAATACCCGGATCTGTCCTGTCAGATACCTCTTATCACTGGAATTTGAAGATGGTCTCTGTCACTTCAATTCATTACATGTGCCCACGTCCATGGCAATTTGAGTAGGAGAGCAGAAAGTGCTTGCCAGGCTTCCTTTGCCATTGACAACACGGTGCTCAAAATAACGCACAAGATACATCTCAAACACAGCCACACATGCAGTGCCCATGCAGTGCTAAAGGAGATGTCATCTCACCTTCAACAGTGTCCTCAAGGATCACAGCAGGCTGGTACTTGAGCCGTAAAAATCTCTTTAATGTGTACTTCACCACAACCATCACGTAAACACTTGAACTTGTAGCGGGTCGTTTAACAGCAAAATATGTACTTCAATTTAACAAGTTACACTAAGAGTTTTATATATCAAAAATAAAAATAAATAAATAAATAATAATAATAATAATAATAATAATAATAATAATAAAATGTTTATGCACGAACATGAGGAGTTAACTTTATAAATAACAGTCAGTGGAAGTGTGGATCACTTTAAACCTATTCCCATCTTCTCCCCAAAATAAAAATACATGTTTTTTTTTTGTTTTTTTTAAATTAATTAATTAGTTATTATTCATATCTTCTTGGACTTATAATTTTTTTTTTATATATCCATAATTTCCTGTAGACACATGGCCAATAGGAGGCAATACACGCTGCAAATAGTGTGCCAAGTAAAAAAAAAAAATAGGTCACAGCGATTTTTATTCTGTTATTTTTACAGCCTACATTTTAATTCATTTTTGGTTACTTAAAATAAATATGTTATAATGCCTGGATGACAATTGCTAATTATTTGAGTGCTAACTGTATACATGAGGGTGTCATTTTAAATTTAACGATAGATACGATTTTACCATGTGTCATTAACAAATGAGAGGTGATTTATTGCTATAGTTTAAAAAACAAAACAAACAAACAAACAAAAAAAACATTTGGAATGATTTCATTAAAAACAATATAAAGAAAAAGTAACACTTTATTTTGATAGTCCACTTTAGAAATTTTGCGAACTAAAAGTAATGTCAACTTATTCTACTAACCCTATCCTAACAGGCTACTAATACTCTATTTTCATTAAGTACTTATAGTTAGTAAAAAGTCTAAAGTGAATTAACAAAAAGTCAACCAAAGAACATAATACTCGCTACTCACTGTCAGTCCTATGACCTTTTTTTATTTGTTTTGTTTTGTTTTGTTTTTTCCTGTAGAAATAATTGTGATTTTATTCATTTGTTGATTGATTTATTTATTGTTAGTTTTAGTAGCAATCCCTTACATGGAACTCAAAATGTAAGATTTACAGAAATGACCTCATTTAGAGAAGCTGCATGTTTTAGCTGAAGCAGCAGTAGCCTTTGTTGCTCTTGCATTGACGTGTTTCACACCGCCTGCATGTAAAATGGCTGTACACAAGAGAGGCGGCCTATCGCACACGGTGTAAAATATCCTTTACTTGGCTGCTGGAGTAATCAGTTCCCAGACAGCATAAAGGGAGTTCACGGTCAAAGGGTACTGGGGATGGCGTGCACATTTTCACGTTTCAAGTTTATTTTTTATAAATCTGTCTGTTTGTGAGCCATTGTCTACAATCAACATTTCCCAAAGTGTCATCAAGCCAACAAACAACCCAGAACATTTTTATTGACCACCCAACAATACAGTAAAATGGCAGATGATGACAGTTACGCTGTAGAGTATGAAAAATCATACAAAACTTGTCATAGTTATTGTTATTTGATCCACTGGAGAAAAACGTTTGTATTTATGAGCCAGAGGGTATTAAAGCTTGTGCTTTTTTTAATATCTGAAGAAGCAAAGTAGCATGACGGCACAAAATCAAAGGTAGGAATATGTTGTTGAGATCGTCTTTGAACCTTTGGAGTCCATGAAATAGCAAAAGCATCTGTGGGCTTGAATATTTAGATGGAGTTTATTGCTCTGCCTTTGAGCGACGCTGAAATTACCTGCTGAAAAGCTGAGTGCTGCACCACGATGCAGCCTTTTGTTCCACTGCAGATATGGCCTGCAGAGAATTGACAACATACCCCAAAACAAAAATAAAAGCACCTCCCAACTGGTAACTGGGGAATCCAGTAGTTGCTAAAAGTGTGCGTGGGAGAAGCACTCTCCTGCCTTCAGGTTTCAAGAAGTGCTGTTGTTTGACAACAAAAGAGTGTCTGTACTTGAACTCCTACAAGAATGTTATATTCTATGAGGATATAATACTCAGGTAAATAATCAGAAGAAAATGGAAAATGAGAAAAACAAAAGAGAAAAAAGTCAAAATGCTTCCAAATAAACACAATGCAAAACGTCATATTTTACCTGTCTTGACAAATACAGAACAAGCTCATTTCAAGAAAAGCAGCAGACCTAGTTTTGCCTCACATAACAGCACAACAGATGATATGCAAAAATTTGGTCATCATTTACTCTTTCCAAACGCGTTTCACTTTTTTTTTTCTTCTGTGCCAAAGTTTCATTTATATTTTACCTGTCTTGACAAAAACAGAACAAACTCATTTCACGAAAAGTATAGAGCTACTGTATTTGCCTCAGATAATAAAAGAATAGTTGAAATACGAAAATTCACCCTTATGAAAAAGAAGTTTATTCAAGTGTGCTATTAGTATACTACTTTTAAACAAAAAATAGGAAAGTATACTTTTAGTCGACTTTTTATGTACTTCTCAGAAATGGGCTTTATGTACTTCTCAGAAATATACTTAAAATGACATTTAATATACTTGACTTATACTTAGAAAAATTCAAAATATATTTGAGCTATACTTGTGCTCCTAGAATCCGTGTTTTCATTGTTATATGGTAGGGGGCGCTAGTACACCTCTACTGTACAGAATTTCCAAAAAAAAAAAAAAAAGAAAAGAAAAACAAGTTAAGAAGAAAAAGAAACAACAGATACTTCCACGTGTAATCTAACACGATCATCAGACATAAAACAGCATCAAAACTGTGTAACGTTATGGAAAAAAATGTCGACCAATGAAGAAGTAATAACAACTGTCAAGCTATGGGGTGCTGATCGATTCCATCGACATTTTGATTATCATTCTGAATCCAATTCATAGTTGTTTTTTTTGTTTTTGTTTATTTCAAGTTTTTGTTCAAAATGTTGTTTATTTATTTATTTATTTATTTATTATTATTATTATTATTATTTATTTATGAAACTTACCCACATTCAAGTGTTTAAAAAAAGAATGCATGAAGCTAAAATAAAATGTTTTTGTTTACAAGCAGATACCCTGTTCTTTCTTTTGATGTTTTGTATGTTCAGATATTCATAACAAAATATTTACAAATTAATACCTAAATAGGGACATAGCGGTATACTTAAAGTATGATGTAAAGTTCACTTAAAGAAAACTTACGAGTATACTTGCAGTATAAAACTACTAAACTAGTAGTTTACTGAGATTATACTTCAAAGTATACTAAAAATGCTACTACAGGTATTTAATCAGTAAACTGTCAGTATACCTATAAGTTCACTTTTAGTATAGTTGCAGTACAAGCTAAAAACTTTGATGTAAATTAGTTGTGTACTCAAAGTTTACTACTGTTATACTTAAAGTATACTTAAAAGTATACTTTTATATACTAGAAATTGGGCCAATTTAGTCCCAAGGAGTATTGAAATAGTACATTTACGATTGTACTACTAGTACACTGATATTTGTATACTTACTACATAAAGTATACTTAAAACTATACTTCAACTTTACTTAAGTATACTTAATAAAATAAACTTGAAGTATACTACTTTTTGGTAAGGGCAGTCATCATTTACTCGTACTAACGACTTTCAAATCATGTTTGCCTTTTTTCTTCTGTATAACAGAGTTTTATTTTGAAAAGTCTCCACACAGGTGTTTTACCAAGCAAGCAATGAATGAATGAAATGTACTGAGTAGTGAATATTTTGCTGTTAAACTTCAAAACTGAGAAACACACAAAAGCACACGCATACATGCATAATTAACATACATAATTTTAGACTGGTTTAAGTCTATGACTAAATGTCCAAATGCCTCCATGTACTGTAACAAGCCCAAGAGCATAAAAGGATGGTCTCAAGACCAAGTGCAACCTTAATTATTAAGACACTGTCACTATCATTACCATATGCAAGCAGAATGTATTACATTTGTCTGTAAATTTCCAATTACATGTAACAGTTTTTAGCCTATCTTTCAAATCTTCTACATCTGAAATAAACTGAAGGCATGTCACACATCATGAACCAAAAGAGAAGTGCCACATATTATTGGCCTATATTCTCTTTTTTGCCTAAACAGAACATATTTCAAATATTCTGACATCATCTGTACCCCTCTGAGAAGTTTGCTGAGCCCCCAGGTTGAGAAACACTGATCTAATCTGTTCACAACAGCATCCTCAGTTTGCAGAAAATATCAGCACTGTTCTGATCATGACAGATGATTTATATCCACTAAAACAGGCTGTCAATGTATGACTGCAACTGACATGGAATAAAAAAAAAAAAATTAAAAAAAAAATGTTGCTCACAGGATTTGAAAAGCAAGGGGAGGTTCACTGCTTAAAGAGAAAGAGAGACATCCATTATTTACATGATATTAAAATACAAACTGTTTATGTCTATACTGGCTGTTATGAAATCCATATTAATGTCACGGGTGAATGAGTTCAAAATATTACACCCCACCCCCACCATGTTTGCTAAAGTGTACAACTGTTTTTGAGCCAGTCATCTGAACTGTATCTCTAGAGCCAAAGGAAAATAATGTCATATCATGTCATGTCATAACTGGCTGTTGGCACCACAAGAACAAAATCCTGTAGTTCCAAACCTATACTAGTTACTATCCTTAAGTGTGTTATACAATGGCTTGCAGCTTAACCATTGTATGATGCATCGTTGGAGAAATTAACTAACTGATGACAACTCTTTAATAAAATCACGGTCACACCTCCATCATTCAGACCAATAAAAAAAATAAATAAATAAAATAAAATAAAAAAAAAAAAACACATTTTTAGTGAATTGTTGGCCTTCTGGAAAGTATGTTCATTTACTGTATATGTACTCAATACTTGGTAGGGGCTCCTTTTGCTTTAATTACTGCCTCAATTCGGCGTGGCATGGAGGTGATCAGTTTGTGGCACTGCTGAGGTGGTATGGAAGCCCAGGTTTCTTTGACAGTGGCCTTCAGCTCATCTGCATTTTTTACTCTCTTGTTTCTCATTTTCCTCTTGACAATACCCCATAGATTCTCTATGGGGTTCAGGTCTGGTGAGTTTGCTGGCCAGTCAAGCACACCAACACCATGGTCATTTAACCAACTTTTGGTGCTTTTGGCAGTGTGGGCAGGTGCCAAATCCTTCTGGAAAATGAAATCAGCATCTTTAAAAAGCTGGTCAGCAGAAGGAAGCATGAAGTGCTCCAAAATTTCTTGGTAAACGGGTGCAGTGACTTTGGTTTTCAAAAAACACAATGGACCAACACCAGCAGATGACATTGCACCCCAAATCATCACAGACTGTGGAAACTTAACACTGGACTTCAAGCAACTTGGGCTATGAGCTTCTCCACCCTTCCTCCAGACTCTAGGACCTTGATTTCCAAATGAAATACAAAACTTGCTCTCATCTGAAAAGAGGACTTTGGACAACTGGGCAACAGTCCAGTTCTTCTTCTTAGCCCAAGAAAGACGCCTCTGACGTTGTCTGTGGTTCAGGAGTGGCTTAACAAGAGGAATACGACAATTGTAGCCAAATTCCTTGACACGTCTGTGTGTGGTGGCTCTAGCCTCAGTCCATTTCTTGTGAAGTTCACCCAAATTCTTGAATTGATTTTGCTTGACAATCCTCATAAGACTGCGGTTCTCTCGGTTGGCTGTGCATCTTTTTCTTCCACACTTTTTCCTTCCACTCAACTTTCTGTTAACATGCTTGGATACAGCACTCTGTGAACAGCCAACTTCTTTGGCAAAGAATGTTTGTGGCTTACCCTCCTTGTGAAGGGTGTCAATGATTGTCTTCTGGACAACTGTCAGATCAGCAGTCTTCCCCATGATTGTGTAGCCTAGTGAACCAAACTGAGAGACCATTTTGATGGCTCAGCAAACCTTTGCAGGTGTTTTGAGCTGATTAGCTGATTGGCATGTCACCATATTCTAATTTGTTGAGATAGTGAATTGGTGGGTTTTTGTTAAATGTGAGCCAAAATCATCACAATTAAAAGAACCAAAGACTTAAACTACTTCAGTCTGTGTGCACTGAATTGATTTAATACACGAGTTTCACAATTTGAGTTGAATTACTGAAGTAAATTAACTTTTCCACGACATTCTAATTTATTGAGATGCACCTGTATATTTAAGCCCACGTCATACTAACAAGTAATTATGCTTCTAACCACACGTTGAGATCTGTAGTTTCAGCCACATATCTTTTCAATGCTGTTTCTGAATGTTCTTTGGAATCACTGTATGGTTTCAGGAAATGCAGAATTGTCAAACTATGTTGTTAATGATGGACCCATAGTTTGGCTGACAATGTTTTTGGAAAACGCAAACCTAATAATTGTGACTCTTCTAGCAAGAAATCAAACCTTGACCCCCCTGATTATTATTATTTTTTAATTTATTGTTTTTTTATTTTTTTATTTATTTATTTTTTTCTGAGGAGGGTTCTTCTTCTAAAGGAGTTCTAAAGGAGTCACAATCAAAATGTGGTAACACTTTAGAATAGGGAACACTTATTCACTATCAACTACGGCTTTTCCCTAAATAAATTCCTAATTTGCTGCTTATTAATAGTTAGTAAGGTAGTTGTTAAGTTTAGGTATTGGGTAGGATTAGGGATGTAGAATAAGGTCTTGTAGAATAAGGCATTAATATGTGCTTAATTAGTACTAATAAATGGCTAATATTCTAGTAAAATGCATGCTAAAAAAGCAACTAGTTGAGAGACCCTAAAATAAAGTGTTACCCAAATTGTTAAGCTGTATTTCAATCCAGACCAGAATCTTTAAATTCATTATGATTCAGACCCTTATTAATTCTCGAATAACTAGAAATCTGCTTTTAGCCTCCAAACGTGAGTCATCATTGTAATAATACTGATCAAGACTCTTAACCCTTGATTATTCCAGGAATGAGTGAACTGTGAGGCACTTGGGATAAAAGTGCAAAATGATTTCTTGCTATTATTAGTGTAATGGGTGCCAAAAGTGAGATCTCATCACTACGTCTCCTGAAAGCCATCAAATGTGAGTTGAATTTAATAACATCCATTAAAACAAGCACTAGACATATCGTCTAGAGACATATTGCTCGTCTTAATGTCTTAAAAGGTCCCTTTCTATACTGCTGGTTCATTCTTCACATGATAATCAATGAAATGGTTTGGCTTTAAAAAGAAAAAGAGCTGATTGAAGAAAGGAAGTCAGCTGTGCCTCATCAACCAGTGGCTTTAGACGGTAGGTATGGAGATCTAATGGAGGCTTTTCTCACTGCTGGAGGCTTTTGACCATCAGATGTAGGTAGGCAAGCTTTTAGCCAAGGTCCTGATAGGTGTGCTTCAGGCATTATAAAGAACTTCGCTTATGAACTAGCTCCAGTGTGGCAACCAATCTTTCAGGCTTCTATTGATTCACATATTGTTCCAGTAATATGGAAAACTTAAATCATAAAACCGATACCAAAAATACTTTGTCCAAAGGAATGCAAAGATTACAGACCTATAGCTCTCACTTCAGTAATCATTAAATGTTTAGAAAGAATATTACTAAAACACCTGGTTAATAATGTTAAAGGGAAACTTGATCAGTGTCAGTTTGCATATAAACAAGGTTGCAGTACTGAAGACGCAGTGGCTGCTTTAGTGCACATCATCACTAAACATCTAGACAAAAGTAATTCCTATGTTAGAGCTTTATTCCTTGACTTTTCATCTGCGTTTGATACAATCCATGTCAATACTCTTGTGTCTAAACTAATGCAGTTAGACGTGAATCCATATTTAATTAAATGGTACTTCTCTTTTCTTACTAATAGAACTTAAAGAGTCAAAGTGAACAATGTCCTGTCAACAGAAGTAAAAACAAATGTTGGTGTACCTCTGGGCTGTGTAAGCTCTGCTATGTTATTTACTTTGTACACAGATGACTGCCGTTCAAATAGGCCTAACCAATATATTCTAAAGTACTCTGATGACGCCGTCTTAATATCACTATTGACTAACTCAGAGTGTTCAGAACAGCATCAACAGGGGGTAAATAAATTAGTTGAGTGGTGTGATTATGATGCCCTCAGTATTAACATAAAAAAAACAAACAAAAAAAAAAACAGAGGAGATTGTATTAAGGCCTGCTTCTGATATTAATACAACACCTGTTGTTATACATGATGAGAACATTAGACAGGTAGAAGCATATAATATTTTGGAGTATGGATAGATAACACATTATCATGGAGAGACCATATAGACAATATCTGTAAAAAAAATCAATGCAAAGAATCTACTTCCTCCATCGATTGAGGTCTTTTGGAGCAAGAAAGCAGATTCTTTTATTATTGTTTGTGTCTGTAATTATGAGCATTTTGCAGTACTGTAAGTCTGTATGGTATATGAGTTTATCTGTTAGTTTAAAAACAAAGCTGATTAACTTACTAAAAATGTGTTCCAAAATAGTGGGTCAGCCACTTCAAAAAGTATATGAATTATCCTATCATAATAATCTTGTAAGGCTGGCCAATAATATTGTTTCTGAACCGAATCGTGTGCTGTATAATGAATTTGTTCTGTTGCCTTCCAACCAACGGTATAAGGTCCCAAGATACAGTCGAATTAGACTAAAGTATTCATTTGTACACCAAGCTGTATTAGAGCTGAACAACTTACACAAAAACTAAATCTGTACTGGAGATTATTTTTTTAAAAAGAATTATTGTATTTTTTTTTCTGTGTGTGATTGTAAAAGTCTTGTCAGTTTGTTTTGTCCATGTGATAATGTTTTGTAATTTTGAGTAAACCTGCTGTAATGCAAGACAAATTTCAGACTTTGTCTGACAATAAAGTGCATCGTATTGTAAATACGTATTGTATTTATGTTCATGTGTTTTATCTCCTTTACATTAGTCTGAGGTTGAATTCGGAGCATTTATCCACACATGTATTGCTTTGTTCGCAATGCACACAAATTCAAGTTATACAGTTTTGCAACAACATATGTAAATGATGACAGAACCATTTTGGGGTAAATTATTCCTTTAATATGTGGTGTATGTACATCAGTTGCTGTAGTAATGCTGAAAGCATCAGCACAGTGCCAATGCAATCTAATGCAACAGCTGAAAGAGGAAAAACAAGTCAGAAAAATTTGCCTAAGCTTGTCTATCAAGACGTCTCATCATGGTTTTGAACTTTCAAGGGGCATAAGAGAATGTAAGTGTCAGAGATATTTTACAAATTCATACATATGGTCTGTCTGAAACCGCTGACTCATTTAATACAGTGAATGTCAACTAGTTTGTTAAATGAGTGAGAAAAAAATGTTCAGACACAGCTCTAGACAATATAACTGTCTATGGACCTGTCTGTGTGTGTTTTTCCTCTTGTTAATTGTTAATTTGATTCCAGGTGTGTCTCGTCTTCCTCCCCTGATCGTCCTGTCCTTAAAAGCCCCAGTCCTTTCAGTTAGTGTTTGTCGGTCCTTGAATGTCTTGAATGTCAACCCTGCCTGTGATCTGTGTTACCCCTTTGGATTAAAAACTCTTGTTTTGTGAAATTCCTCGTCTCCTGGCTTTCGTGACTCCTTGCACCCCGTGAAGCGTGACAATAACACATTGTATGCTGTTATTTTCAAAATTATTTTAAAAACCTTAAACGCATGCATTCTGGTTCATCAAATATCTAAACAGAATTTAGTCAAATATGCTTGACTAGGCTGCAAAAATTCAGGTTCCATGATATTGAAAAGGCCAGAGTTATATAATTAATTGAGTGACATTAAATAAAAATAATGTGACAGTAATCAGACCGAATGTGGCCTTAATAGCCTGAGGCAATTTCTGCTAAAAAGAATATTGGAAAGTTCAAATCAATCCATCATTATAGACCACCCACTGAATGCTCACCCTGAATGGGCGTTCATAAAAAAAAAAAAATAAATAAAAAATAAAACCTTAAATATAATGTCCCTGAAAATGTACTTTAAACTGTTTAAATTATTTACTTGTTAGCTTAAAAATATATGTTTTAGTTGGAACCTGTTTAGCGGAATTACTGTGATACATTCAAACATCATGGCTACAGCAGAAAATCCATGAGGAGACTGACAGTTGACATTAGCAAAGAGTTGTTTCTGATAATAGATGAGGATGTTTAAGCTTTATTTTCTCAACAGTGATAAATGAAGAGGCACTGGATCCTTTCCTAGCTAGGGCTTTCTTATGGATTGAGGCCAAAAGAAATCTTGGTTACGCTTGCCACCAATTAAGTATGGTAGTTTCAAGTAACGTTTTCAACTGAATAATACTAGAGATATGGTAGTCTGATACCAGAGCAGGTGGAGAAGATTGAATGGGAGAAATTTTAACACTCAATGGTGGCTCTGGAAAAATAAGTCCTGTCTTTTGGTTTAAAAAGCCAACCAGGTTTAGAGGCCTTTTTTTTTTTTTTTCTGCCATGCATGCACATTTGCTGGACCAAACAGAAAAATAGTGTGAATTGGGATTTTTTATTTTTTATTTATTTATTTTTTTTTTTTTAAATGATGAAAACAACTTTCTGAAGGTGCTTTGAAGATGGCTACCCATTAATTAAAAAAAAAAAAAAAAAAAACTTTGAAAATTGAAAATAATTTTTTTTATTTTGTATTATGTATTATATGTATATGTATATTATATCTATGTGTTAGTATACTGTTTGTTATATGTATGTATTATATTTGTAAATTATTATTATTATTATTATTATTATTATTATTATTATTATTTTTATTATTATATAAGTGTAACTGAATGCTTTATAAATATGGACCTTTTTTCACATTTCCAGGGTACTCAGAGGTGGAAGTAATCATATTTGAACAAACCTCTATTATTATTTATTATTTATTTATTTATTTATTTATTTTTTATTTAATGTCAAGCTAATAAAACAGTATAGTCTTAGAAACAGAATAGTCTTAGAAATATTTCATAAAAAATAAAAACTAACCGATGATGTTAATAACTGTGGAAACGGGTAATCACAGGTTGTGAATAGAGTCCATAAGCATTCTCGCGCTGCTAAAGACAATGATAGGAAGTGTAATTTTTGACGCACAAGACTGCCAAGATTCTTCTATGTTTTTTATCTACAGTATAGAAAATGTGTACAAAATAGAATCAATATTCATAGTGAAAAGTTAATTATGAACAATTACAATTTGCTTCTGCCACGATCTCTTAATCGTCATGCCCCCAACTCAGACATTTTGACTTTGGGCGAGTTTCCCACTGGTAATTACATCATTGTGGCGGCGTTCATGTGCACTCGCCTTGTAAATACAATTATTCCAACATGACTTGAACGGGGCATTTGTTAACACTCTGTTGAGTAATGCTAAGTAAGTTAACTCATATTGCATATTGTTCACCTGTTGTGGCGTATAAAAAAATATAGAAAAGATACAATGAATCACACACAGGCTTTTTTCCATTCAGAGAGAATTATAGTTATAAATATGACACTTCGGTGAGTAAATGGGTGAGTAAAATTTCCCCAGTCCTTCACATTTTTCTAGTTTCCTCATACTCTCAGATGGAGGATGTGATGGCCAGTGCCACAAGACAGCATCATCTAATTAGCCACTATTTGAGCGCTGACATTTTCCCCCGCTGCTGGGATAAAGTGAATGAGTCAGATATCTGTGCAGCTTGGAGGCACGCAGATAGAAAAAGGAAATGGAGTTTACCTAACGGGGAAAGACTTCAGCTGGAGCTGTCTTCTGCTTGTCAGGGATATGATATTTACACCCTTGCTGGTGGATGACATTACCACCTCAGTACCTGACTAGAAGTGAGTGTTGCAACAGTAGGACCAGGGAGGATACAGCACACTTAATCATTTTAATTGGATCAGCAAGCAGTATAAAAGGATTAAATTAACACATGTTACTGCTGTTGAGGCCATTTTAACACCAGACATCAGTGTTTGGGTCTGTCTCGAATACATGCATGGATAGTCATTAGGACTATAGGTGCAAAAACCATGCTTAAAGGGATTTGAACAAACATTAAACTTGAGCATGTCGCACCACTGGTATAAACATGAATCATAACTCAAATCCCGCAGCTTGTTGAGGAGAAGTGTGCTATTACAGACTTATTACAGACTCAGACGCATGATTTTAAACAAAAAAAATCAACTAGGCAAATAAATCCCTTGAACTCCCTTGTGAAAAAGAAGTACACTTCAGCATTTTTTTTAAGTACTTATTATAGAAATAGTATACTTTTAAAGACTATACTTAAGTGCAAACTGAATGTAATGTTTTCAGAATGTGAAGACCCCTGTTCTTTGTCTTTGGAGAGTTTCTTTTATTGGTTGCTCTGTTCCTTAATTACTCCAATGTGCAGTCTATTGTGTACACCTGAAGTTGAGTTTCAGACACTCCTTTAAAAGAGGTGGCTAATTGAGCCAACGGGGGGACGTTGGTTTGGCATTTTGTTGTGTTTGAACTGGTTTTCTTTTGTTTGTGGACCTTTGACACTGCAACAGTCCATTATACATTCAATCATGCACCCTACATTACATACTGCTCATGCTTTACAGAAATATTATTGTTTCCTTTATTGTTTGTTCATTAATTAAAGAGCTACTTTAATCTTCTGTTAATAAAGCCTTATCTTTTGAGTCTAAAATTTGGCATGCATGTGTATCTCATATGTATTGCTTCCCTTGAGCCACTGGAAGTAACAGGACACTTAATTACATGTTATTTACAATTAATTTAACATGTAGTTACACTTCATTTTAAGGTGTCTATAAATATACATGCAGCAGTGTTTGGGAGTGTTATGCTTTTTCTTTTTAAGTGGGACTTCAGTAGCACATTTTTACTGCACTGCCAATCATTTATAGTAAATTTAAAAAAATAATCAAAAAAACAAACAAAAAAAAAACCTTTAATGTTATTTCTATTGAAACTGGTATGTCATGTATTTAAATGTATTTGTAATTGGACATTTATAATGATGAAGTTACAATTTAGTGCTCTTTTTTAGTTGAATGCAATCTGAAATAACACAATACATAGCATACTGTGCCATAGAGCACCCATCCAAATGATTTAGACAAATAATTGCAATTGCAAATATTTCCCATCTAAAGCAGTTCAGTGATTGAAGGAAATGACCACAGACTGAAACATTTACTTCTTAGATTCCCTTTTAGTTTTTAATTTGTATCAGCAGGTTGAATTCCTTACCACTATTGATATAATTATGAAAGACAATCCATACACAAAGAAAATTATGAGTCTTCATTTTCTGAATACTCTGCGGTGTTGAAATAATGTGAAATCTAACATTAATGGATAGGCAGGCCCATAGCCAGCTATGAGGCCACCGAGTTCCAGGCCTCGGTAAATGTTTCATGTTCAAAAATAAAATTTGTTCTCTGAATGACTAATCTGCTGTTAAACTCCTCATATGAATATCTGCATGACATGTATAATTCAGTTTAGACAGTTTGCAAGAATTTTAGTGTTCTTGATATGATAGCGATCGTTGCGAGATGCTGACGAAGTAAACTAGTCTCTTTGAGAGAGTTGTGAGGGAGGACACGGGTGCAGATCCGTGTTGCCAGATCCAGCTATTATAAGTGTTTTTAGACTTGTCTTTTCCACTTAATTTGACACTTTAGAAAGTTAATAAAGTAGGAAATTGTAGTTTGGGCTCAGCGATATCTTTAGCTTATCTTATTTGCAAAAGATGTGAAATAATTTTGGTTTATTTTTGTTTTTAATAATATCTGGCAACACTGCATAGCCAGCACTCAAACTGACAGTAATCAAAAAAGCCCAAGGCATAGACAGGTTATTGCTGACAGGATATGACATTCGGTAAGGGAAAAGCATAAATATCATGATATTATCTGTCAGAAACGTTATTATCAATGCTGTCAAAAACAGTATTAACACTAGTACACAGATCTGTAGAACAAGTAGGTTACATAATGAAATGAAATACGCAAACACTAGCCATGAAGAAGTCTATGCTATGTCATTCAGTATAGTAGTTAAATGTTCACAAATCATGTTATAAACATTCATAAGAGCACTAGACAAAGCTATCAGCTATAGCAATGGTTATTAATAAAAACTATAACAGTAATATATTGTTGCATGAATAATAAACAACTGATAAAATTATCCACCCCTAACTATAGTGCAGTATTAACAAATTTTGATGCAATAAATAGGGTATGATTTAAAAATGATCATCCCTCCAAAACAGAGAAAACATCTTTCACAAACTTCTGTCACAAACGTCCGTCTCTTTTAAAGTGTTGATTGTGTATATAATGAGTATTTGTTTGTTATAGCACAAGCACAAGTCCCCCCACCCACCTACTTATTTCACTTATTTTCAAAGCCTGGCTACAGCCATGTGGATAGGCACCTTCCTCTGAGAGAATTCGAGTATAATCTGTGCCACAACTCTGTCCAAATCAATCTTTCTGACACCCAAAAAGGCAAAACAAATGGCACCTTTCTCCCAAGCTCTGCCAGACTTGAATTAGCCCATTACGTGCTTAATATTCGTTAACCACCTTGTCATATTAGCATCCACGTACACTTGTAGATTGGTGCGCTAATGGTTTTGGGAAAAGTGCCCTTGAATGTCCATGTGATTTCCATCCCTAAACCTCCCAGCTCATGATAATAGGCAGTCCAAAAAATTATTCAGAAAGAGAGGATTGGTTATGGGTGCAAAACAAGGTTAAGCGAATGTGACAATATTACCGCTAATCTCATGATTGTGATTATGGGAGCTGGCGAGGTGAGCAGCAGTGATGTCAACATCAGGGGGCACGGTGTGCACAGTCTGAATGCCATTTTAAGGAGCTATAATGGCAAATGCAGGGTGCACACTCTGGCACTCAACAATAGAGTTTGGATTTGCATTCACTCTGTGATTTATATTTATCAAGTGTGCTATTCATGACTGGAAGCGGTTTAGTAAAACAATGGAGCTTTAGTACTCTAGTTGACTGGAGTATACAAGGTGTTCTGTACAAATCAGTTTGATGCAAGACAGTGTAATGATTCACTGAAACAAGTGTGAAAGCTAACATTTTAATGGAGAAATGTAAATGACAATGCCAGCAACTAAAGTTTTATAAATTCTGAAATGTGCAAATCTTGCTGCTATAATGGTGGAGGAGGCCTTGACAATTTTTCCCATGTTTGCTCAGGTGTTCTTATTCTCACAGAACAAACTGGCATGATGTCTGGTCCACTTTGCAGTTAATTAAAGTCACAAACTTCCCACTTAAAAATGAAAAGAGTGCACTGTAAAACATGATCGACATTTTAATGTTAAAAGACTATAAAAATTATATGGTACAAACCTGTTAAATGGTTAACGTTAAGGTTCCTTACTCTATACAGTGGAAAATTCAATACTGTAGATCTAAAGTGACATTTCATGTACTTTTACAGTAAAATGCTGTTACATTTCCAATTGAAGCACATGTAAAGTATTATAATTCTTACTGCAGCCTTATTTGATACAACATTTCAAGTTAATACACTTCAAAGATATTAAATTGCAAATAAATGCTAAACCATAACGCATTCATGTAATTCTAAGTAACATTAAGTGTCCAAAAACATCACATACAGTTTGCACTAGTTCCAAGTATTTTACCTCTGTAAATATTACTCATTTTCAAAGACTGGTAAAGTGTACTTCTTTTTTACAAGACATAGTAATAAGCCAGCATGAATTGATCAGTTTTTACATTCACCATGAAAGCAGTTATTCAGATCACTTTGAAAACAAATAGTACAGCTCTCACCTAAATGATATAAGGTATCTTTCATGCCCATTGCGCGAGTTACAGGCGGCAGTTTTCTGTTTTTTGTTGACATTGACTATTGGCAATGTGTGCTTGTTCAGCCATGCAACAAAGCTAAGAAAATGTTATTATTTATTTATTTTTTTCTTGCAAATAAGCAGTGATGCAGCTACTACCAATAAAGGTGAAAATACTGTCACACACTTGCTCCATCTCTTGTGAGATACCATGTAGGCAAGAGGGATATAATTGCAGCAATTTCACTGTTCTATATGGCACAGCGATACGATAAAAAAAGGTATATCAGAAATCTTTGAAATTCATGCACTTAAAATTTTGTTTATGAGTGATTTATTATGCACTGCATAACTTACATTATATTTAAATGCACTCCCCCCAATACATTAGCAGCTAAAAAACTGAATTCATGTCAAATTAAGAATATATGAATGAACTTTTAACAGACAATACATTATTAATAGACAATACATGGTTAGATTGATTATTTATTTGTTTGTTTGCTTGTTTGCTTGCTTGCTTGTAGTTTTGATGTCCATAAATAATGTTAGGGCATCTATGTGTGAGAAAAACCCAATATGACCAACAGTACCACTATATATGTGAAGCACAACTAACTATATAAGGGATTAAAAATAAATAATGACGTTAATAAGATGAACTACTTTTTGTCTAACATATTTCTATTATATTCACAGAAACAAAAATAAAGAGCTTCAGTTGATTTGACTTTAGTTAAATCTGCCATTTCAGTGTGATTGTCTGTGTTTGTGAGTAAACATTATCTGAAAGGGGTAGCAGGTGCATTGTATGAAAAAATTATGAACCTAGAATACATAATATCAGATCAGGTTCATGAATATTGATCAGGTGATGTACAATTCACACATTAAAGGTTGTTTCACACAGAGCGCGATGCGAAAAAGTGAGGCGAATCGCCGACAAACGTTGCTTTCACACCAAGCGCGAAACGATTGATCGCCTTCTGCTAATTCACGCCTTCACGCTAGGTGGCGCTGACCAACAATGCATCTTTCCTCAGATATGTGTCTCGTATATGGATTTAACATCGTCCGCTGCTCAATATACAGCATTAAATTAAGATAAATAAAGTTTGGTTCTGTGCCAGAAACAGAAACTATCTATAATGCTTACAAGAAAACATCTAAAAATACAAACAGAAGCAGCATCAAGCCACATTTGAAAATTTATGTATGTTAATTAATGTTTTTTGCTTAAAATCTACTTTAAACCATCATCGAGTGCTTGTAATTACTTCCGATTGTGATCTATAGTTGATTTTGATTCTATAATAGGCAGACAAGCACTCTTTGTATGTTTAATAACGCCACACTGCTTATTGTCAGAAACATCCTTTATTGTTATAAAAATACCATGAGCTGCATACAAAACACATACAGAAAATATATTGTCAAAATCATATGTCTATTTGATTTCATATTTCATGTGTAGAAATATATTTCACTCGATTTTTTTTTTTAATAGCCTACGGAAGATCTAGAGAGTGAACATGCTCTGACTCATAACACTTGCACACGTGGAAGAAAACAGACACTCCAGATCACATAATTCAGTGGAGAATTAATAGAAATTATATTAAGAACATGTGAGAATAAATCTGTTCTCAGATACCAAGATAACAAGAACTCGGCATCCGCTCTATTCTCTCTGGAAATACTCTTCTTCAGTGTTTGTTTCATAGACTGTAAAAAAAGATGGACGACGCGTCTCCACTTCCTTCCACTATAGAAAAGTGAAGGCAAAAGATCTCAGTATGGCCGTTGCCATCTTGAGAAAATGACGTCATTTGGAGCCCGAGTCTGCGCAGTAGTGTCGTGAGGTGGAGCCGCGGTATCAAACTCCCACCCAAACTCCCGCAGACCCAATTAACCATAACGACACGCCCTGTTTTTATAGCATCAAATTACTAGCTAAAATGAAATTTATCACAAAAACAAAAAATTGAACATATATCAGAGTGATAACAACTACCTTCAATATTTCGGAAAATTGTATTGGAAGTGTAATTTATTTTTTTTATTTTGACTCAAGTCCCATTCTTTTACATGGAGAGGGTGGGGTTTATGACCTGTACTGCAGCCAGCCTCCAGGGGGCGATCAAAGAGCCCGCAGCTTCACATTTCAGGACTTGTGAGGCACACCCGATTTGTTTACACTGTTTTTTGAAACAGTGCCACCACTCTTTGCCTTTTTGTGCAACAGCAGCTGCTCCACGCACGTGATCTAAGCTCAAATCTGATAGAACGGCCCATTTTATCGTGGAGCGACAGGGAAAAAATCGACATACAGGATGAAAAAAAAAATCTTCCCGCCGCGAATGATCACGCCTGGTGTGAATAGTCCCATAGGGATCTATTGTTTCGATTCAAAAGCGTCATCGCGCCGAATTTCCGTGTTGTGTGAAAAGCCCTTAATCCAAACCAATTTATAAGACAAAATTTGGCACCACTCACTTCTGATCAGCTGTGAACGCATGGAGTGATACAGTACTGTGAATCATCCCATTGCAGTTGCATTCCATATTTAGCATTCCTGAAATGCTGCTCAGCCAATCAAATTTGAGAACAGAAACATATTATGTAATAGGCACTTCTCATGAAGTGAGAGAGAGCAGCACTAAGGTGGATGATATCTTCAAAGACAACTAAAAAGTCTCGAATGAAAAAAAAAAAGTCCTCAAATGCAATTAAATTTTCAATAATGAATTGAAATTGAGATAATGGAATAATTAATTTTGCTAAATAAAGACCCTTGTGTTAAACAAAGCATTTTAATTCCATGTTGCAAAAAAGCAAATCGCTTTCTCGACTTCACTATTGAGATATCTTCATCAGAGATTTACCTTGAATAGAAGATGATTGAAGCCATTGTTCATGCTTTCATATATCTGTTCTGTCACCCTTAAGTAACAGACAGGCACTGCTTCTTTATTACAAGTCCAACAAACTGAGCTTTTGTTTATTTTCCTGTCTGAAAGACAGACAGATGCAGGTGTGAAGCCTATTAGCTGTCTACTGCACCATGCCGGGATTTTTCACTGGCTCTTAAGAGCGAGATGTGATCGGTAGAGGGTCACCGCATCATTACCTCTCATCCCTGCCTCCAAAATCTCACCATCCCTGAGGGCATCAGCGGCAGATGGAGAGCGCGTCAAAGAAAAGAAAATGACACTGTTCAAGATGACGGAGCCTTTAATTTCCCCTATTACAGGTGTGTCACCTGAGCGTTCTCTTTCCCAGGGAACTTCTCAAACATGATAAAATTCTAATGAAATTGAGGACTGTTTCTCTGCTTGGTATAATGTGTAATTCCTGGTGATTTATTTTTGCAAATATTGAAACCAAATCTTGCCCTGACTGCTAAATTAATTGAATTATGGGAGGAAGTCAAGGAGAAAGTGGGATATACACAATTCTAAATGGCAAAGCAGGTAATAATCAGTATGTAAGCACTGGCTAATTAAAAAGTCTCAGCTGGTGTCGTTCGTTGTGCTCTGCCTGAGAGCCATCATCTCCATTAAACAAATTACGCGTGGACTGTCAACTTGACATGATATAGCTTTTGATCATGCTGTCTGTCAAATCCAATGTTCCTCTAGTGAGAGAAACCCAAAGCGAGAAGAGGTCATGGCAATTTCTGCTTAAAAAAAGAACACACACACACACACACACACACACACACACACACACACCAAGAGATTAAACTGAGATTTTTATTTTTTTTTTTAATGCATATTCTTTCCTCTTATATATGAATTTTTTGGGGTGGGTGGTATGACTGAAATCGAATTATCCTACTATGATTAGCAAAACACAAACAACTTAGGTAACACTTTTGAGAACACATACTCACTAGTTTATATGTCAGATAAACAGGGATGTTACGATTACCGGTTTGACGATAAATCATAATAATAACCGAATTCGATTACCGCGATTTGAACAACCCAGGATAAATAAATACTGTCCAGCATAAAGCACAGTTTTAAATAACAGTCTCATGTGCGCACAGTACACAGAGTAGTTTCGTTTTGTGTGAAAACATGGTGGAAAGCTGGGAGATTTTAAAAGAGTGCTAAGGGAATTATACAAATGAATATATGAATTAATAATTATATGAATGTACCTCTGAATGTTCCGACTGTCTTCAGAAAATATACAGTGGCATTTTGTTTTCATCTTCGCTCCATGTAATACCTAATAAAGTAGTGTTCTTAATCGCCATGTCCATGGAGGTTACAGAAAACAGCTGTAATTCTGTTGTTCTTTAAGCGCCACCTAGTGTCAGAGAATGGATTTACATAGAGTTACATGTACATTCAGCCTGTGTGCAGTTTTTGTCTGGCTAGAAAAAAACAAAAAACAAAAACAAACAACAACAACAACAAAAAAAAAAAGAGACTGAATTTGCATGCCCTGCTGTAAATTTTGACCGGTTGAAGAAAAACGTGCATTCTACACATTTAAACAATTTGGATAAGTTATCTAGAATTATTTATGAATGAATGAATGATGCATTTATATGAGCAGATAAAATACATAGAATCATTTAATAAATTATAATTTTGACTCAACCCATTTCTTAATTCAAAGGCTGAAATGTGAGGTTTACCTTTTTATGAAACTTTTTCAAAGCTTTATTTGAACATTTACATTAGATATTTGAACATGCTATTAGATAAACTGTTGTCAGTCACGTTGTCATTTAAAATCCAAACATCATTGGTAATGTTATTGTTTTAGTGATTCTGCAAACAAAAAGTCATTTTATTTGTTGTTTGTTGATTTTAAATATAAAACTTGGTGAAATGATTTGTTTTTCAGTACTTTTTGAACATTTCCAGCACATTTTAACAATACCGTGATAATACTGATAACCGTGATAATGTTGGTCACTATAATCACGATAACAAATTTTCATACCGTTACATCCCTACAGATAAATATGGTAATTCCTATTTTCATTTTTTTCTTAACAAATAAATAAGTGTCCTTCACCTTATGTAGGTTAAGACTATAAAGAAAACAGACTCCACATACCGCAAATATAAACATACAATTGTATTTACTGTACTGTTGTATAATAATAGTAGGCAGTTCACAGTGCGTACTGTGCAGTGTTCTAGTATATATCCCAGTAGCAGCGTGTGAGGATGTCAATACATTATACATTTATGTGTTAACATCTTAGGACTGATTCAGTTTAAAGGTCTATGTTTTTAAGTGGATAAATATTTTGAACTGTCTTCATAAACAGAAAAATAAAAAGTGCTGTAATTATTTCTTCTGGAAAAAAAATTAAAAAAAAAAAAAATCCTACTAATAATTTGATCCATATAATCATCCACAATAACCTTGCAAGCATTGCCATCTTGCCATGATGAGGATGGCTCTTATGTTAATGGTAAACATGGTCTCGACTGTTATGACTAAGCTGTCTGTCATCATACAAAGCCATGCAGGGAGAACGGATAATTTAGTGTGCAGGGAGTGAAACGCATGACCAGTAAATGCTTTGTTCAGCTATCAATTTGAAAGCTAAGTGACTCAGCAGTAGAGCAACAACTACTTGGATGGAAAATACAAACTATAAACCATTGTGTTCTGTAATGTTCTGTTTACAGAACATAGGTTATAAAAGGCTTGTTTTCTTCCCTGAAAATATTGCCCTGGCAGTAGAGAATTGTATTATTAGCAAGCTGTTAAGACGTTGTTAAGACATATGATAAAAGACTAAATGTAGAGCAGTGATAGCAGGGATTTTATTAATGTTTTAGGATATAGAGATGAATAAAACATTTAGAGATGTCTTTAGTATATAGAGGAGGGTGAACATTCTGTATTTTCGTTGTCACTACACAAAACTAAAAATAATTTAGCTTTTTTTTCCTTTTTCTTTTTATTTATTTATGTATTTATTTATTTATTTATTTATTTTTTATTTTTATTTTTATTTTTTTACTGTGTTGTTAATGAAACATAATACACTTTTCTATATAAATAAATTAACTTTGACAGTTGGCAGCAGTTCATTTAGTTTAGAATCCTAAACTGACAATCCCAGTCAAAGTCATATATCTAAATTATACTAAATTATATATATAGGCATACATTTTTGATTGAAGGGCCATAATAGCAATAGATTAATTCATATTAAGCTTATGGGTTATTATGAATAATGAAAACCTTTGACATGTAATTCATAGAACTGTTAAATAATAACTCCATTAACTATAATAATTATTAAATTCAATTATTTCCACTGGAGTCATTCTTACCCCATAATCCTTAATATATAATTATAGTAAAATAAATAAATAAATAAATAAATACATAAATAATAATAATAATAATAATAATAATAATAATAATAATAATAATAAACTAACATGCTTTTTTCAGTAATAAAATTAACTAAACTACATGACATAATTCAGCAAACATTAGAAACAGATTGTAGCATGCTGTTTTTTGACACTTGGATCCCTAATAAACACCATTACTGAACTTTATCACGATTTATAGCTCATTTTAGAGCCTGTCAAAACAAAACATCACATAAGTGTTATAGAATATTAAAACTGCACAAGAAGACATGTAGGTACACATCAGATGTCTTAGCAACAGATGTCTGAACATACTGGCCACAATTACTGACTCTGTCCTAGAGGCATGTTTCACACAGGAAACACATAAACACAAATAACTACCACAGTCACTGCATCCTTGGACCTGTGGACCCCTTCTGCGTGCTCCTGTTCCTAACATGAACCAGACATCAGTCAGTCTATAGAGGCTATAACAGAGGGCTTCATTATCTCAACCCCACTCATCTTTATTTCATCGTTGGCAGGCATAAGATGGTCATGTGCTGGCATATGAAAGGGTGAATTTCCACATGAATTATTTTCCGCCTCAACTGCTCGAGGCACTGTATGTGCAATGTGATGCCGAGGCCGGCTTACCCGCTCTGCCGCAGGTCCCTTGGAGGGAAAGATATGACAAGTCTAAATGAGTTTGGTGGCGATGATACGACACAAAAGGTGAAAAGTGGTAAAATCTGTGTCTTAAGAAGGATGATTAATGGCGTGAGAGATCTGAATGTGGAAATTCTGATTTTGATGGCAATATGCAGATATGGCGTGGAGCCAGAGGACAAACAAATACAAATGAGATGCCTGACAGTGCCAATAAACCGGGCATCGCCATTCACCCCCCACACTGTCATTGATATCTCTTTATTTCATGCTTCAAAATATTCCTTGGGCTTCATTTCAATCATATCTTCCAAACTCAAAGGGGGTCTTCATCCATTAGTATATCTGAGCTATTCCACAGACAGCTTTCAATGATTTTAAAACTAATTATTTCCAAAGATTCTGTAGGTGTAACTATCATACCCTATCTGCATAAAATATTTATTGTCTCTTTTATGGATTTCTGGACAGCTAATTGCAAAGCTAACATTACTTCAGTCACTTGTGAAAACATCTTGTCTGTCATATTGAGAGCTCAGTGGCAGATAACCAATTCATGGCTTATTGCCTTTAGTAAAAAGCTGAAGGATCAACAGATCTTGTCCAATGATCTCGCCCGTTTCTGTCTAAAACAACGGCCTCTGGACTCAATACTGAGTGCATCAATACTCAGAGCAGCACATTTAAGCATCTAATAGACCTTCATAAGACCTGTTTTGGGTAATGGCAGAATGGATTTATCAGGAATCTCTTAATTGATAATTTGGAACTGCTTAGGGATAAACCTCAGAAATGGCTCTCAAAACAAAGCAGCTCCAGCCATTTTGAACTTGCAGTTCTGCATCCAAGGCATCTGGCATCTCTTCATGTCGATCATCCTTCCCAGCACCATTTGTGTGGTCCTTGCTCCTCCAGTCATCTTTGGGATTACTATCTATTGGATGACAGACATCTGATGAAAACTGGCCATTTCTGACGTTGATCTTTATCGGCATGGCTACATTTTCAAGCATTCAGAGCTGAATACAAATTCCCTCAGAGGCTTTAAATGGATCAACAGACTCTCTGTATCAAAATGATGCATAGTCAACTTAATTTAACAAGGAAGAAAATTCAGTATAACAACCATTTGGTTAAATTATAAGTACAATTTCTTAGCATTTACATTTTTTTTTTTTTTCAATAAAAGCAAATTAGTATTTCATCTAAATGTGTATATTAAACTCTCCATCAACAGTTAGATAAAATATGTTCATAAAGTTTAATATGCAATCATTTTCAAAAATGGATAAGCAATGTAAATAACTCAAAACCAATTTGCTTCAAAGGATTAGCTTAAAAGTATTCATAATTGTTTGCTGAGAAGATCCCCAAAGGAAAATGTGACTGGCACAGCTATAAACTGTCTGATCAAAGTACATTTCAGCTTCTGTCTCCTACAGAGTTTGCATTATCCATATTACCAAGGAGACTTCCCATAGCCATAATTAAGTGATACTGTGACTGAGCTTTTTGCACACAACAAGGACACCACTAGTTTACCGTAACTATTGCAGTATTGTAGAGCAACAGTTGAGAACACAATAAAATATCCACAGAATTTTTAATTAGAGGTTCTGCTTTAGTGAACAAAGACACCATACTTGTATAATCATTAGTCCTCTCTTGCACGTTGCCATTACTGCGTTATGCATTAGAGAGCATTTAGTGCATCAACAGGTGGTACAGCGGAGTATAAGATACTAATGGGCATATGGAATGTTGACTATAAAACTGTCTGCTGGATACAGGAAGAGAGTGTTTGTCATCCCGTGTTCTGACTGTCAGGTTTGGCAGTAAGCTTATGGTAAGAACTAGCATTAGCCACCAATTATAGGGAGAAAAAAAAAAATAATAATAATAAGCTTACACATTTAGTCTATTATTATGACATATTAACAAGCATGCTTGGAGTGTACAGATCATTTTAAACACTGGGAAAGGATGGACAGGAATGGACTAACCATACAGAGCATTGGGAACATGTTAAACGGAAAGAAAAACCCAGACATGAGGCCCATTTGAATGACAAACAGGATATGGTCCTAAAACAGAAAGATATTGAAGCTTGATGTTTGCTTAATACTTGGACTTGGCATGCCTTTGTTTTCATTTAATTGTCAATATTCAAATTTACAGTAATTTAATAAAGGAGTAGCATGAAATTTCACTTGTATTCATATGGACAACTGAAATTTTGGTATCACAACAACCTTATTACCAAGCTACCGGGTGGGTTATCCACACTGATGCTCTAAGAGACCCTCGTACCACACGCAGGTTTACAAAACGCAAGGAGAAATCAGCCAATTGTGACACCAACAGATTGTATGACAAAACAAGCCATCTATTCTCCTCGGAGCATGCTGATAGAACACGACATTTTAATTCACTGGAGGTCAGAATGTACACTCTACAACTGTACACTGGAAACGCATTTTAAAGTCTTCACGTCTCCTCCTATTAAATCTTGTTCCCACAAACGATTCACTAGAACAGTTCAGATAAAATCCCATAAAGCATAAAATCCAGGCTAACATTTCCCTGTTTGGGTGATCTGATTCACAGTGTAACTGATTCAAACCTCTTTGTCATCCATCACTTCCTGATACAATTCTTTGTATTGAATCTAGTGTGTTTATTTGCAAATAGGGTGTCTCTGTGGAAACATCTTATGTCAATGTGAAATTATGAGTGATCTTACACCACACATGCACTGAAAGTCACCTGAAAGGTTAGTGATTTTTTTTTTTTTTAATGAGTTTGCTTGCTGCATATTACTTCTGAGAGGAGTTCATTCATCTAATTGAAATATGAAAATATATAAGCCAGACAACTGACAAAATCTCTATGCCTTGTTTTCACTTTCATTCCACGTTTTAGCCAGAAACTGAGACACGGCTGCCATCCAACTACCTTTCCACTCACAAGCCACAGACAATGTAATATACAAACCATTATGTCATCTATCCATTGAAGAAATCCTGTTTATTATAGTTGAAGCTTAAAGGAATAATTTACTCATGACTCTTCATGTCTTTACAAACCCTTATGACTTTCTTTCTTCAATGTAAGACAAAAAGAGATGTTCAGCTGAATGTTAACGCTGCTCTTTTCTATACAGTGATGGTGGTCTATACTGCAAATTTATAGAGAATCTTATTGAAATATAAACCTCTACTTTTAAATCTTGTTCACACATGCACATATTCAAACTTGAAGCCTCAAGATATGGTTTGACTTCAGTAATAACAAACATTGGCTCTTTTGTGACATATGGCTGATCACATGAAACTTCAGAATGTGTTTTAAATTACCACATGCACAAATGACATTTGCAACCTAGACTCATTACAAAAATGTGCATCTGCCTATATTTTTGCAATACTCCAAAATCGTACATATACTTCATTGCAGCTTTCACCACTAGTGGCAATAAAACACACACACACACACACACACACACACACACACACACACACAAGTATTCTTTTTGCACAGTTATTAGTCACACAGGCGCAGATTATTGATTGATTTAATTGATTTAATAAAGACTTATTTTTTTGAGATGTTCCTTGGACAATACTATGATATGACCTGAAAATCATGTTGCATAATTTGTAAGCAAATACATTTTGAAGTTTGTATTTGAAGTGGTGTATGGCTTTTCTGATGTATACTTGCTCAGTAGCACACCTGGTACTTTTCCATTTTGATGGATTCCATTCCATTTTATCCACACTCCATAAAATAGCTCAAAGACTTGTAAAAGCAGTTAAAATGTCATGGTTGCTTCAGCAAATGTTTTTTTTTTTTCTCTCAAATTTGCTTTTTCTTAACACTATCGGTTAGGTTTAGAGTAGGATAAAATGTAGGTGGTATTATTTTCAAACACAATAGAGCATTAACCTTTTTTTTTTTTTTTTTTTTTTTTTTTGCGCCACTCATGGGACATTTCATTTCCAAACTGCTGTGATGCAACAACCAACAAAATAAAACACTGACAGATCTATTTCAGATAAAACTGAACATGCTTTTAGCACCACTCACTGGACATTTCATTGTGAAAGTGTCATGAAACATGCAAAAAGCAACATGAGATCATTTTGCATAAATGTCGCCACAGGCACATTTTTCTAATGAGCATGAGGTGCAAGTAAAACAGCATTTTAAAGGGTGCTGATCCAGGAAAGTGTCCTACTTGTGTAAGCCAATGTTGTGCCTTATCTGAAGTTGAACAGAAGATGAAGAGGTGTTTAAAGCAGGTTATGTGTGATCGTATTTTTCTCTTCTACCTACACTCAGTGATGAAGACACCTCCGCTCACCTGCCAGTTTGTTTAGGCCTCTGAGGAAAATCTCAAACACACCTTGGCAAGTGCTCATTAGGTATTGTTTGGTGATTCTCTGCTTTGGGTTCTTGTGAGAGTGTTGGTACAAAAGCGTGACACAAGCAAATGCGACTGCATTAAGTGTCTGCTTAAGAAGAGACGGTGAGCATTGATCCAGCACACATCAAAGCCGGCTATCAAAAAAACCCCAGCAAGACTGTCATGTAATTACATGTGATGAGGGGCTTGGTGGGGCTACTGCTGTCTCTGCCTCTGTCTGTGTGTGCGCGTTTATTCACTGATAATACAGGGACCCAGAAGAAAGGTAATTACTGTTCCCTACACAGGATGGGGATGAATGAATCCACCATGCTGTTTTAAACAGAGTAAGACACAAATCTACAGTTAAACACATCTGATATCTTAATACAGTGCTTGAAAATATAATAAAGAAGACAGTGTTAGAGAATTGCATGCATTCACTATGGCGGAAACTCACATCATATTTCCAGGAAAAGATTTAGTTGCATGAATTAAAAAGACATAGGTCAAATATTCAATAATGTTCAAAGCCACTAGGGTTTAGTAAGGTAATAAAATGTTTCAACTCAAATCAATATTTTGTGTTCTGTCGCTTACTTATTCGGGAATAGCTGTGTAATAAGCAGGATAATGTACGTCCGCCTGGTTGCTATCGCAAAATAATCCTCTCAGGGTGATACAATGGGATCCTAATCACCCTGTCAGTTTTTATTCTGCAATAACAACTGGAGCGATATACATTAACCTTACTTAATCCATTAGGTTTCATAAGTAACATTAAGCAACATTTAGACCATTTATTTAGTTGAATGTTAATATTTGTGTTGTTTTAATAAATAAATAGATTATATGTAAATATTAACATCAACTTTTATAGATTAATAATCATAAATGACAACACTACACACACACACACACATATTCATATATATATATGTGTGTGTGTGTGTGTGTGTGTGTTACTTATTATATATAATATATTATTATTATATATTCATATGTATATATTTTTTTCTTTTCTTTTTTTCAACAAAGCAAAACAGGGGGAAAAAAAGACTTGTTTAGACAAATTTATCATAAACAGAATCTTTTTCGTCTTTAAAAGTCTATACTGCTCACAAGGAACTCCATTCCCTAGATATAGATAGATGGAAATAAATGCTGTAATTAGGGCAGAAAGTCTTAACTGTTATCGATTGGGGATTTAAATATTGCTCAGATGCAGAATAACCCAGGGAACTGCAGAGCTGAGAAACTCCTCCTGATACTCAATGATGCATGAATCAATGATACTGCCGAAACTACAGAGGGCGCCCTGGTTGAGGCCACTTACAATGGCAAGCTGCTCATTAACCCTGACTGAAGGGAAAATCACAGGTGATAAAGGACAAGATGTGCTGTTTGTTCCAGCTGTATAATTTTATGTCTATGGTTCATTTAAAAGGATTGCCTTGACTCAGTACAGTTCTCTTGTTTAAAAGCATCATCTGTGTCAATGGCATTGTTTACTGCAAAGCTAGACAACAGTACTTCTAAAAACAATAGATTAAATTTATTAGAACCCAACATGATTTAGTTTTGATGTTTATTTAGCCAAACCAGCCAAACTTGCATAAAGGAAATCAGTTAAATTATTCCTAAAATATAAACTTTGTTGAAACAGGTTTGGTTTAAAGTCAACAGTGCTTCAGCAAAACATCTTTCTGCTGATGTCACATAGGTTGTACAGACTACTGGATAACATTAACCAAAAGCCAAACAGCTAGTGAGGCATTGCTTTAGCAAACCCGCATGAGGACTCGATCCATTCCGGTAGAGAAAGCCAACTTTAAACAAGCCAATCGATTTTTGCCCTAAATCAACTGCAGTTCACACCAACTTTAAGATTTTATTTACCTATACATTTTTAAAGAACTTATATAGGCATATACAGTAGGAATGCCACAGCAACACAACAATAGTCGTTTAATGGTTGCAATGAGGATAAGTGGACAGGGCTGCTTCACTAAACTCAATTATGTAAGGCAGAGAGAGCAGGCATATTCCCAAATTAAAAGCACAAGAGAGACACATCAGTAAATCACTCTGATGGATGGGCATTTAGAGTGATTGTACATGAGCAATGCCAAATTGACCCCAAATACTTGATGTGGGTTTAATAAAGAAAAATGAATAAAGTATCCATGATGGGATAATTCTTTGTTGAAACAAAGGTTGACAACTGAGAGGTAAGGACCACAACAATCTCGTTTTCTTTTCGTAAGGAAGGCTGCCTGAAGTAAAACTCACTCTGTCCAATTATTTCATATCTACTGAAAGCAATATACCGGCAATGTCTTCCGGCAGTTGTTCTCTTACTGTTGTAATTTTACGAAACTTCCCACCATGTGACCTCCTTCTGCATACATAATTTTAGAAATTCTCAGATTCTTGTTTACCACATTTATGCACAGCTTTAAACTACCAGAGGCCACTGCTGTTTGCCAATTTCATCTGCAACTGACAATTTTGCACTTTCTCTTCTCTCCTTCGTATGGTCAAACAAACACAATGTCAACAGATGATAGTGCAACTCTGCAACTGAAAAATAGCTAAATTTTTACATTTTCTGAAGAAAACCATTCCAAGTCAAAAGAGCCTATTTAAGTCTCTATGATATTCTGGTCTCTAGATATGGTTTAGGTGGACTAGAATGACTTTAACCTATTTTATCATCCACCAAGCAAAAAATATAATTCAGTTAGAGAAGCGATAGAAAAGTGCACCTCTCTTCAATAAGCATTATTTGAAGTGCCACTCACATTAGAAATCTTGTTTGGTGAATTTACGCAGCAAAATCTAATAATTTCAACAGGAATCCACGTGATCTGGAAATTTGCATCAGGGCGACAGATTTCACATCTAGTTTCGTTGGTTGTGGGAATTCGCTGCATTGATCAACAGAAAGCTGCTTGGTTTGAAAGTGACTTCTGTGTGAGCTGTGCTTCACACATTGCATTTTTGTCTGCAAAATTTTTACCAAAATTATGCTAATGTGACCACAACTTTAGAAGTTTATTCAAATCACTACCCATGCTTGACCAATCAAATGCTATACTAACAATGTTTGTCCTTTTCCTGAAAACATAGTCTGTTAATCTAGTTCCACACAAGATGGAGTGCTTTGGCATTGTATGTTCACAAATGCATACTAATACACTAGAAAATGGCATGATTGCTGGAGCCCTGCAGGCGATGGAAAGGTGGACATCTACATTCATGTTAAAATGAAAGGCCACCACCATCAATCACCAAACGGTATAATGGTGGAGATAGATGCTGTCAGATGCAAAATTTTAATAGAGAGGAAATGAATGCATGTGGCATGCTTTTAAGTACGGCCCCCTGATGGCACTCAGGCTTCAAAAATTGATGTTAAAGTGTGTTCTAAATGCATAGAAGTCTGTCCCACTCTCAATTCTTGGCAACATTCTTTTCATCATTTCACATTCTGGATGTTTATCTGGTTGCAATGCCTGAACAAAAACATCGCTTGAACACCCCAGATATTTTCAAATGGGTGTGCAACAAACATTTGTACCTTTCAAAAATGCTTTGTGGAAAATTTACACTGCAGATTAATTTGGAACACAATGTCTAATCTGTTTAAAAGTGTGAACTGCAAAAATCCCATTCAGTCTCACATTTTCAATTCCAATCTGGGCCAAACCGATGCATATGACTTGAGTTTTGAAATTTATGCTATGTTTCATCATTTACTCTTGGCTTGAATCAAATATTTTATATATTTATAATTTATTTCATTAAATTAATTTACAATTTGTAAGGCATGTATATGTATGTACATTAGGCATGATAAAGACTTGATATTGGAAGTCCATTTTTCATATAAAGTATATCACTTAATCATTATTAAAATGATTTTTTAAACTTTGTTTGTGATGAATATGTCAGGGTAGGGTGTTTCATATATGCCGATCAGTTCGACTGTTTAGACCAGAGGGCCTCATTTAAAAGGTCAATGTGTATAATTTCACTAAAAATCGGATTTGAGTGGAAAATTGAAATCAGGATCTCTGGCTTGCGGCATGAATGTAGCCAAATAAATCCAATATAAAATACCATGCACACTATTTTCCAAATCTATGTTAATACTGACGTCGCCTACACAAAATGGCCTTTATCAAAGTCGTATTGCACATTTCAAGCCTTTTTTTATAATAACCTGCATTCAGGAAAAGAAAAGAAAGAAATGTAATTATGTTTCTCGCAGGTGCCTCGTGGGTATAAGAGTGGCACAGATGATGTGAGAGAACAAGTGAAGGAGTGACAGGGAAAAAGAAAAGCATATAGAAGGATAGAGGAAAACAATTTCAAGTCAAGTATAATTGGAGATTTGAAAGACAGCCGTCGAGCTATGATAGGTGGATATAATGTGATTACAGGCATGCTCCCTATGGTCTGCTCAGGTTTAATCATATCGCAGGCCTGTATTGCTCACACTCGAGCTCCATGGCTCTCTGATGCTTGTTCGCCCGCCAGCCGGATTCATCCTGTCACATATGCTGGGTAAAGATATAGCCTATAACCTGATGTCAGCCAGACACGCTGAAATGCAGACACACTCTGTTTCCATGCATGAGGGAAGTACAGTATTTTGCAAAAATTGCCTCATTAATATTTATAAGTGAAGAACAAACAAAAACAGGTTAAATATTATGATCGCTATTATGTTAAGGTTAAGCGACAGATTAACTATCAGTCAATACAAATGCAATTATCAGCTGTTTAAACCACAGAGTGCTGGAGGCTTTGAAACATGGTTAGGTTTAGCATTTAGCATTACAGGTTAATTCTAGCAACAACAATCCATAATACGCAGCAGAGAGAAGAGTGTTTGTCTAATTTGTCTAATCAAAAATGAAATACTGTCCTGCAGAAATAAACATACAAAACAGAGCACATTAAAATTAATTACCTCAGGTCAGTGACCTGTGGTTGTGGCTAAAAAGATGCAGGCAATGCAAGAATTCCAACAAGCCTTTCCTCCTCCATATACATTTCAAGAACAGGGCTCTATATAAGCTCTAAAAAGATTTTACTATGTGTAAATAGCCCAAATAACAGTAAAACACTAGCTTTATAAGGTCAGCTGAACAATATAAGACATTAACTATTTACACCAGTGTAAAATTCATGAACTATTTACAACCAACCCTGAACTTTCCTTTGCTCCGTGCCACAGAGATATATAAACACAGGGCAAATTTTCACAACAGAAACTCAAGACTTGCAGTAACTCATGTTTACATGGTGGTGAAGAGGCTAAGAAAATATTTGAAATTTATTTTGCTCCTTGCATATTTTTGTGACGCTTTCAACGTGAAATGTCCAGTGAATGGGACCATAAGCTTTTAACAAAAAAACAGGTCCTTATTAATCAATAATTTGCCCCTGGTTGCCCCTATAATCATAATTTGTGTGAAAGGGAAAAGTTGTTGCCGTTTTACTGACACTACCCTACTGATGAAAAAAAAAAAAAAAGGCTAATATGCTAAGACCAGCCTGACCATCTAAAGAAGTGGCCAAAACCCCTCTAAAACAATCCAGCTATGACCAGACTGGAAGACCAACTAAAACTAGTCAACCAGATTAAGCCGGGAACTGCAGTGAATTGTATGTTTACAAACTTTTGCACAAAAAAAAATAAAAAAATAAAAATAATAATAATATATATATATATATATATATATATATATATATTCATACAGTCACATTTTCCCCTGAGTCTATGTTGAGTAATTTGATTTTCCAGATTGATTAAAAAAATAGTAGACTGTGACCAGCATTATCGCTATATTTCAATTAATTCAACATCTTAACACCACAATACTTAACTAGAGGCAGTGTGTGATAATTTTGCTTCAAGGGTCAAAGGAGATATACTGCAGAAGAATTTCATCGAATTTTCATCAGATACAAGAACCAAGACCCAGTCTCATATCCTGTTGCTGCATGTCTAATCCTAATTTTAGCCGAGTTTAATTCCTCCACACAAGGTTTCCTTTCTTACAAATGCACAACAGGAAGGGCACAACTGCCAGCACATGGACACGAGACAATTAATCTCCTTCCCTTCATCCTCATCACACACAAGCAAGTTGTGTTGGGGGGAAGGGTGGCTTCTGATATCCCCATTACTGAAACGGTAATTAGAAAAGAAATCTCAGGGCTTTCTGCATATTATGATATGGCCAGCGACTGGCCTCTTCCTCTTTTCTTTAATGAGATCCGGAACAGTGAGGGAAAAAAAAAAAAATCATTACTGCGACTACGCAAGTGTGTGGTATTGCCCTCTGACTTTGTGGTGTTATATGTGGTGTTTTTCTGGTGTTAATATATCTGTTGTGTTACTGTATGATTGGTGTGTTTTGTCTGTGACATTTCACCATTTAGTTCATCCCTTAATATAACTGATGTTGATTCATTTTTTACAAAATCAGAGTAGCTGTAAAAGAAACAATTGCAGCCCAATATAATAAATGTTTTGCGAAGAGGCTCATAAATTTACATTGTCATTAAAATATTGCTGTTGTGTGAATAGTGCTTCAGCATGGTTAGCCAAACCTGGTGCCAGTCAGTGGGAACTGCATAATTTTGATGTCACACAAGCTCAGTGAAAAATTCCCCTTGTGTTAAAAGCATTATTTTGGAGCTTTCTTGCTAAAAAAAAAAAAAAAAAAAAACATACTGTACTTGTGCAGACATTTTAATGGCACAGATTCAGATTATAATTTTGATCTATCAGAATACTTATGAATGGTTTGGAATATGAGAGAAAAAAAAAAAAAAAGAACAGTTGACATCAGCACCATGAATCTCAGTAATAAGGCACTTAAATCTCCGCTAGTAGCATCTACAGTATAGCAATACCAAAAGAAGACAAAGGGCCCTATCATACACCCGACGCAATGCAGCGCAAGGCGCGGCACAAGTGTTTTTGCTAGTTTCAGCCCGACGCAGTTCTCATTTTCCCGTCCTGTGCCGCGTTGTTTAAATAGCAAATGCATATGCACCCATTTGTGCGCCCATGGGCGTGCTGGTCTAAAAAAGAGGTGTGTTCAGGCGCATTGTTGGCACGTTGCTATTTTGAGGAACTGAAAATAGACTGTGCCATAGACCAACTCAAACCTGGTCTAAAGTCTAAAGTCAATGGTGCAATATATTTTTTGTTATTTAAAGAGCGCGTTAGTAGAAAATGCACCTCTGGGCGGGTCCACAATGCGCGTTCACTTTGCTTATTACACACAGGGACGCGCAGCAGCACATAAACAATCCAAATATTAAAAATTAAAGGATTACAGTGTAAAAGAATATTATTGTGTAGGCTACATAAATATAAAAATGCCATCCATGTCATAATGGATAGTCATTGCATGTATCAGAATTAGGCTACCTATTTGCTCGTGCATGAGCAGATCCGTTTGCTCTCTGGAGACGCGTTCAGTCTGTGCGCCGTTTAAATAGCGAATCCGCCATGGCGCAAGCGCAACTCACTCTTAAAGGGAATGGGAGATGAGACTCTGATTTTGTTTATTGCACGTTATGCCCAAAAACACACCCATTACTCATTAAGAGAACAGGGACAACCCTTTTAGACCATGCGCCGGGAGCGACAACCGTTTTTCCCATCATTAAACTAGCAAAAGTGAATTAGGAAACGCCCTATGTGCACCTGCACTGTGTGCTTTAGACCATGTGCTTAGATCATTAAAATAGGGCCAATAGACTTTACAGTTGTGTTAAGCATGGTTATTAGTTTATATGTTGATAAGTTATTATGTTTGCCTTTGATATGATATGCTAATATTCCTTATTAATACAGCATGGGGCAAAATAAACAAACTTCTACATCTGCTATCTGGCTTTACTTTTACAACTAATACCACCGTTCGGTTCACTGAGAGTTAACTGAATTTCTTAAGAGCAGCTGTGCTTTCAGATCTCATTTAAAATGACTACTGTACGTTTTTGTTCTTTTACATTTTATTTCCACCTGTGATTTTCATTAACAAATGGACAAAAAATGACTGCAGAAATTAATAAAAAGGCTAGAGTTATATATCTTAATGTGAAGATGTAGCTCATTTAATTATATATGAAATGTAGAGAGGCGAGTTTGGATGTATGGAATGTGATATCGAGATTCAACTGTCATGCAAATGATCCGTGGCCATGAAGAATTGATGAGCACCCTAGCAGGCCAGCGGTGATTAACAGAGCTAAGAGCTATGGTAATGTACACAGACGTGTCTTTATTGATGACTTAGCTTGAGGCAATGCATTATGTAAAGTGTCAAAGTCACAAGAGGCATTTCTCTGTACTGTAAGGACAAGCACAAACACACTCAAGCTTGAATGCATAAATATAAACCTAAATGAGCAAGTGTCTCAGTTAATGAATTCTCACTGATACTGTCCAACTAGCACACCTCTTGCCCTGTGGGAGCACTTAGCACTGAGCAAAACAGCCCTAAAGTCCAACCAACACAACAATGTGTAGCAAAAACTCTAACCAGCACATATCCAACATCCATTATGAGCTCCAAAAACTCATTTAGAGGAGGCATTGCACAGAAATCATGTTCTTGTGATTTAAAAGAATATATGCTATCAGAATATATGCTATATTCATTGCATCAAAAAAAAATAAAAATAATAAAAAATAAAGTACCAGTGCATCACTCCCCATTAATGTGTTGGTATTTATTACTGACATTTTAGTAGGCCTATATCAAAGAGTAGGCCTGTATATAATGTTTTTATACAGTACAAGATATTGTAGGAATGGATTCTAGTATTTGCATGAAAGTCCATAACAATAGGACACAATACTAACATGAAGGAAGTTTCTGTATTGATTTTTGACAAGTGTTTCACAAGTACCTGCATTTTGAATTATGTATTGGATTGTGTTGTGTTTTTAGGGTGAAATAAAATGTCTGAAAACTTAAAAGATTTTTCCAATTTTCTAGAGATTTGTTTTCTTATGGTGTAAAAAAAAATAATAATCATTAAATTCAAACAAACAAAATATATATATATATATATATATATATATATATATACATATACATATATATACATATATATATATATATATATATATATATATATATATATATATATATATATATATATATATATATATTATTCTGCATCCTAACGTCATTAAAATCCAGAAATTCAGTCATTCTCAGTTCAATTCTGAATAGCACATGGCTCTGATTCCTGAGCTCCTTTCTTACAAATAATAAGAAAGAAGATGTGCTTGGAAAGAATATAGGAATGAATACAGAGCTGAAGACTATGGCACAATTTCATTTGAGAATCACTGGATTGAAAAATCGCCCATTAGATGGAGGCTAACCTAACTGCGTATCCCCTGTTAGGCCATTAGGTCTGCATGAAGTCTTTAGCACAGTTCTGCTTTTTTGGTCCTTCTAGCATTTGCTTTAGGAAACAGAATCAATAAATAAATATTTTACACAAGTTATAAAAAAAACAAACGTTACAGTCTTTTTAATTTGTGCCTTACTCCTCAAGACACGCTTGATGTATAAAGTTCTTAGATGCTTCTCAGCATTATTTTATCATCAATGAACACTTGATCATGGAGATAAGTGAAGCCCTACTCCTTCTCTAATTAGTCGAGAATGCTCTCATGACCTTGAGCTGATTGCCTGGGATTAATAGGCCCTGCCTAGAGAGAACATCTCTGGTTCGTTTGTCGACATGAGGGAGGACTCAGAAGACTAGAACCTTGTTAATGCTAAGGAAGCACTATGTAATGTAATTAACCAAGGGGATATGAACCTCAACAAAAAAGCCATCCTTCTATTAATTTGCAATCTGAAGCAGAAACAAATGGGTAATAACTAACTGAGATCAGATGACACGTGAAACGTACTGTACTGTACAGGAAAGTCAAGCTTCTGTCCTGTGCCAACAGAACTATATTCCACCAGGAACACATTTCTAATCTTGTCGATGTCTAATGAATGAGGCTTCCATTACAAACCATTTGGCCCTCTCTCTTTATTTCCCGTCCCTCCTCCTTTCTACCTGTGTGTTGAAGGTGACACTTGCACCGGTTCACTTCCATTGGCACATTTGTGCTTTAATTAACTTGTTTATTTTGATAGCGCTTCTCCAGAATCTGCAGAGCTTTTGTTGAACACGCAAGGTGCTTCAAAGACCTTAATATGACCAGCAGTCCTAATTCTTCTCAGACAGAAACTACAGCAGTCAAGTAATATGTTTCTGAAATTACCATTTCCCATAACGGAGCCCTCAAGGTATATGTTGATGTAATTTCATTACCTTTGGAATATGAATGGCACATAAAGCAGTAGAGTAATAAAGACATGTCAGGAGCAAAGATCCTCTTTTTGCCAAGTAGGTTAGGCCTATCAGTTTCACTCACTGCGAATCTGGAAACTTGCCCTTCACGCGTTGACATGCTTTACTTCCTTTCCTACATAGATCACACACTGTTGATCAAGTCTCTTCTAAGAGCAGACAGGACGTTGGTGTTTATGTTAGAAGGGCAGAAAATGTTGGTAATATTAAATGGCGGAGAGGTGACCTGGTGTTCAGAACCAATATTTTTTGGGTAGTTCTCATGTACCAAGCTGCATTAGATGCAGTAGTATAGTGTCATTTTTGTTTAATTTTCTATGTGAAATGCCCTTTTTTAGTTTTTAGCATATTTTGTCAACCTATTTTGTTAGGCTGCCCTCGACTAAGGATTTTTTCTGGTCGACTAGTAGTCATTCATTTTAAGCATTAGTCGACTAATAACACATTTATTAATAAACCATTTAAATCATTATAATGCAGCTTTAAATGCCTACAGCGCTCAAGCACATGCATAAAGCTTGCCACAGCACACTGTCAGAAGTAATGATTATGAACATGTCAGGGAAAAAAAGAAAGGAGACTGCCTTATCATTTTAATAATTTGATAAACTAGTGCTTTCTTTGTTTTTGGCTTAAGAGACGAAGTCGGCGACACTGCCTCGTCATCTCCGCAGTAGTGGATCCGCCTGTATGCATGTTTCATATGGATTACATAATCTGAGAATCTGTCTTCCATTTGAATTGGTTCATTTGAAAGTAGACATTTCACTCTATATAGATGTATTTTAATGTCTGTAAGGCAAAGATATACACGGAGTTTCGCGTTCAATTTCACAGACCGAGATGGCAGAAAGCACATCATGTTGTGCTTTCATTATTTTACAAAAGCGCATTTTGTTGTTATTTTGAGTGCACACAAATAAACGTAGAGTCTTTACAGATTTGAAAGATGTATTACTCTTATCTGTATGACCAAAAATATCGGAGTATTTTAAAAGCAAATGAGCGCACCGGCACCTCCATCTGTCCTGCAGTGAGCGCTACTGTTCAGCTTCCACACTCACACGCACAGACACTTCAATAGTGCACACTTCTCAAGGTTAACATTAGATTGAGTGGCCATGTAAAGTAATACTTACATATTTCAGATGATAAGCCATATTTGAGGTCAATGAATGATAGGCGAGCATTTGAATGTCCTGCGCGATGTACTGTATTACCATAGACTAGCCATTAACGATCTGTTAGTCAAGGACTGCATGACTTCGCCTGTGGATTTTTTATTTAATTTTTTTCTGCAACTAAGCGACTAATAAAATTTTGGTTGACCAAGCCTCTTCTGGTCGACTAACGATTATTAGATTATTTATTCGACTTTTAGGGGGCAGCCCTACTATTTTGTCATCCTAGGTTTGTTTAATAAAGTTTTAGTGGACTTAAAGTCTGGGAATTTTAACAGTACAGTACAGGAATTAGAGATAGATTAGTCATATAAAAATGACCGAAATACATTTCAACACTCAATATGACTATTGAGTGTTACTATTGAACTTGTATTGTATAGTATGAATTTTACTATATTGTACTGTAAGGTACAATATGGTTTTAAGGTAAGGGTTTTTTTATTTTATTTTTTTATTTTTTGGATTCATGATGATTTTAAAGACAATTTGGTTCCTGAAAGATGTCTATTAAGTGCAGTGGCATGGAATGTTATTTGTGAATGTTTTACAGAAATGACAAAAGCAATGAAATTATACTCATTCCCAAAGGATAAAACAGAGAGAAGAAGAAATATGTCAGAACAGAGTGAAATGGAGCATATTAAAAATTATACAATTGCAGAGAACCTCTCAAAACAAAACAAAGTGTCTGCCTTTCATGTAAGCACTTTTAAGAGACTTCGAATAAGTACTTCACTTTAGAGTTGTCCCTCTCTCTCTGCGTTTACCTTCTGCTGCAAAAGCTTTCTGATAGATGCCTCCGGTAAAATCCAGTCATCATTCTAGCATGCTATTTTGTGGCTTTTAAAATATCCTCTAAAGTTCAATTCAGTATGTTTAGCTCTTTGTCATTTATGTCATACATAAAACTTTTTCATCATTTTCACAAAAATGTCATGGCTTGTAGAATATTTTGTTGTATGAATATCTTAACATGCAATATTTATACATACGCAATATGTATAAAGTGTGCATCTTTCAATGTGGAAAATAATGAAGTAAAAAAACCTCCTACATCATTTAGGGATTCAGTGTTTAGGTAAAAAAAAATAACTAAATAAATAAAAAAAGGACAAATATCACTCAAAAAATACCTATGTTTTCCTTGGAAAGCACTTTAGTTCTGAGATAACAGGGACTTCAGTATCTGCAGTGTTACCACGTTCAACACAACTCAAGAGATTAAACATGTTTTCTAGCTATGCTGTTTTGACTTTCACAAAAGCAGGTATACACTGCACAGCTTTAAAAATAACTATATTTAAATTCCGGAGAGAATCCCCTGAATTATTGATGTGTGTGTGTGAGTGTGTGTGTGTGTGTAGGATATACAGGGAGCCATGAAATTATAGTGACAACTGACAAACTGTCAGTGTCCAAAATAGACTAGTTTCTCTGTGTTAACAACTAGTTCTGTTCTGTGCAAACTACAAAGATTTATTTAAAAATTAATTTGTCACTCGCTGAAAGTTTCAGTGAATTCAGTAAGTAACAGGAGTGAGAACCGAATCCTCTGTGTAAAGAATGAAATTCATTGCCTAGACAAGGAGTGTCAACCATATGTAACTGCAATGTGTATGTGCACTAGAGCAGCGGTTCTCAATTCCAGTCCTCGCGTAACCCCGCTCTGCACATTTTGTATGTTTCTCTTATCGCTTCAGACGTTTGTTCTATTCAACTGTAAGTGCCCTGCGAAGTGGACATCACAGGATATTCTGCCATGATTCCAGTTTGAAGCGAATGTATATGTTCCATTCAAAGGGCATTGAAGTGTGCGAGACGTGAATTGAAATTGTATTTATTTACACTGGTATATTATGTCACACTTCACGCTTCTCTAGTAAGTTTCGTCTGTGTGTGAAGACGCAGCAGGCTGTGGTGCAGCGCAAATCTGTGAATGAATGTTCCGAAGTGAAGTAAACTTCAATGAATTTCCCATGCTCAGGGAGTAGGGAGCAATGAACACTGTGCAGGGACCACGTCAATCGGTACACAGTTCATGCACGGAGCTCACTTCTAACGAGCTGATGATCTGATCAGGTGTGTTAAAGAGAGACATGCAAAACATGCAGAGCAGGGGTACGCGAGGAGTGGAATTGAGAACCACTGCACTAGAGGATCAGTAGTCATTAATTAACAATATGCAGCTAAAGAGCATGTTTAAGCCTTTTCTGTCCATAGTTCAGCTTCACTAGTTTGACATGAGCAGTTTAGATGCACAAACTCTATAACTCCATACTGAAGGTAGTTTCAAACTGTATGTATTTTTGAAAAAAAAAAAAAAAAATGCATGTAATTGCACAGCATAATATCTTATTAAATAAAACAGAATAAGATGATGAAAACTGAATGGAAAGAAAAGTTGGTAACACTTTATTTCGATAGTCCACTTTAGACATTCTACTAACAGTAAGTAACTTTGCAACTACATGTCAACTAGCAGTCATTAAAGACTGTCTGCTTAATATCTTCTAACACTTTATTTTGATGGGTCCACAACATACAACATACTGACTATGAGAAATTTTGCAAGTATATGTCAACTTATTCTACTAACCCTAAACCTACCGTAACAGTCTACTCTGAGAATTAGTAGACATGTAGTTGCAAATTAATGAGAATTAGTTGACATGTAGTTACAAAGTTACTTATAGTTAGTAGAATGTCTAAAGTGGACTATCAAAATAAAGTGTAACCGGAAATTTTACCTTATTGCACTGCTTCAATAAATAAACCACTTTTTCCTGTGTCTCGAGCCTTTAGTTCTGATAATGTGAAAACTGGTCATGTGAACCACTATGAATATGCATATATGCAAACATCCTTACAAAGTTTGGTTCATACATTGTACGGATGCATACATACAGTTTACAATATCTGTAGGACTAACATAGACTCTCCTTCTTATTGAATACCCCTAATGTTTTTTAAATAAATAGTTAGTTGTCTTCATCAGTTCTCTTGACACAGAAGTTGACACAAGCAAGCAACCTCTGGAACAATGTCTTAATGTCCTCATTTATATTATAAATGGTCCCTCAAAAGTCTTGTGATTGCAATCTGATGACATCGGTAATGTGTTTCCTGTTCTAATTATCCAGAATGCTTTGCAGAAGTGCAAACGAGCTCAACAATTGTAACTCCAGCAAAATCTTCCAACAAAGTGTCACTTAATCTATGTTGTTATATCTGATTGACCATCTTATTATTATTTTTTTTTAAGAATGTACTAAAGACTAAAAATATAAGTAATTTAATTAATTGAGGCTAGTTAGGGCAGAACACATTTATTTGCACTTAATAATGTAAAAATTCCTTACTTCTGCCAAATCTCTCACAGCCTTTTGTACATTGATCTAAATTTGAGCAGTTGCCAGCGTCTTTGAAAAGTCCTGGGAAATGTCCCAGCATTGCTGCATTTATTTATGGTTTACTGTCAACAATCTGAGCCTTGGCCAGTGAGAGTGAGGGAGTTTAACCTTTGAGCATGGGCTTTTTAACATCCACTTGCACTTTCAGCATGGCTTCATAAGCTGGTTACATCCCCTTGATTCAATCACCTCTCCCATACCAATCAGGAAGTGTGCTCGTGTTCTCCCTAGTCATAGGTGCAAACCAAAGACTAATATTAAAATGTCCTTGTGCTATATCCTCAGATTGACACCAAGTTGTTTGCAGAAGAAAGAGAGGCAAATGTCAGGGAGAACACAGACATTGCCGTGTGGTCGATACAAAGAGCCGCCATCTTGGCTCCCTGGTGCTCCCACACAGATATGAAGAACAGACGGTCTGCTGAATGCATCAATAGCAATCACAGGAGCCAAACTCACCAGTAAGAATTTGAGATGCCCCCTGTACAGAGCTTGATAATGTTCATCTAAAGCATTTGAACATGGACTATCCATTAGGGTAACTTGGATATAAGCCATTGACTTGAAACATCAGAAAAGAAGATCACAAAACAAATTGTTGACAGAGCCTCTTTAAGGCAAGTTGGTTCATTAGGAAGCCATCTTGGCAACACCCTCAGGAAGATGGAACTTCTATTCCTATACCTTACATATTTAATATTGGTTATTTTTTGTATTAATAGTCTGTCTCCTCATCTCTATATCATCTCTGTCATGGCTCACTTCAAAACAAAGCTTCTGTATAGCTATCCTTATCGCTCCCTGAGGTATGAGTCTCACAGAGAAGACATTTGCTCAAAGCTCTTGTCCAAGGTGCCTTTGGCGAAGTATGAGTCAGTCCATCCTCAACTAACCCGTCGACCATGTCAGAACACATGAGTTAGAACCCAGCATGAAGCTCTCATAGTTTCTGGGTGTGAAGCTTTATCCCCTGGCCATTACGAGTTCATTTCCATCGCAAGAGAGACATGAAACATTATAATTTAGCCTCAGAATTGTTTTTGTCTTGGCTTCAATGGATTTAATTTGTAGTGATAACAAATACTGTAATCCAGAGGGCTTTTGTGCGAGCAGATAAATGCTGCTTTTAAGTTCTTTGTGTTAAGAAAGTAGAAGAAAAGGTAAAATGAGCAATAGGCATTTGAATAGCATTGCTTTCGATACTCATTATAACTTAAGAAATGATTAAATTGATATGTGTAGGCTCAAATTTGCTTTTATTATTTTGCTTTATTGTCCTTGGCTGATGAGTCCTGTGGATTGCCGTCAACAATATGAATGTCACTGAAGAGTGTTGAGGGAAACGCAGCTGGGAGACAATAAAATCAGTTGCACTCAACAAAGCAAACTGTCATCAACGAGCTTTGTTTGCTTGTTTTCTAAAAGCTGATTTCATGTCAATGATGTTTGGATTCTAAGTAGCACAGCAACGACATGGGCATGTTTGAGATATTTAAATATGTTTGTCCAACCAAGGCTCATTGGAAAAACATGCCTGTGGCGACATGCAAAATATTATGTTGTTTCATGCACGTTTCACTGCACTTTGAAAGTGCAATGCCCAGTGAGTGGTGCAACACCATTCTTAATGTGGAATTAGAAATTTCCACAATAATACACATATACTTTTTCGTAGGAACACTTGAACAGTTTGTAGTGGACGCTCATTTGCACAACAGTAGCATTTTGGGGGCCTGAAAACACAAACTTTTGAAAACAGATGATTACACTTTATTTTAAGGTCCAATTCTCACTATTAACAAACAATTAACTACGACTTTTGCCTCGGTAAACTCCTAATTTGCTGCTTATTAATAGTTAGTAAGGTAGTTGTTAAATTTGGCTATTGGGTAGGAATAGGGATGTAGAATATGGTCATGCAGGATATGTGCTTTATAAGTACTAATAAAAAGTCAATATGTTAATAATAGGCATGCTAATAAGCAACTAGTTAATAGTAAGAATTGATCCCTATACTAAAGTGTTACCAAACGGGTTTCTAAGTGTGCGTTTTTGAAAATGATACCATTATCTTCCGTGTAAATGATGAAAACATGAATTTGTGAAAACGGTGTCGTCATGCTCATGCGTATTACATGTTTAGTCTACAGGTATGTGTGGAAACGCATAGGATTTCTTTACAAAATGTCATAAACAGCACTTTTGTCAAAATGAAAAAAAAAAAAAAGAACAGTTTGAAAGCAGATGGACAGGGTATAGTTAAGATATGCTTCCTGTTAAAACAAACTGTTTGTGAAATAGAAACAGGCACATTGATTTCAGTTCATTATATTTACATACTGTTGAATCATTTGGAAATTAATATATTAGAGGCTTGCCTGCCTAAAGCTTCTAATGAAAGCAGTGAGGCTGATCACACAGGTCAAAGTTTAAACTAGGAATGAATCTAGAGCTCAAAAAACATTATAATATGTTTGTTACCACTTTTTCAGTTTTTGCTTTCAAGTCAGCTACTGTTAAGCTGGAGCAACAATTTGAAGAGAAACTATGTTTCCCCTCCTTCGGTATTAAGGGTTGTTACCGCTTCAGAACAGCAGGAATAGCATTGCTTGCAATGTGTTGGTAAAACATTTGTGGACTGCATTTACATAGTGAGTATGTTTCTGGCCTAAGGGTTATGAATGTACTACCATAGGGTTATGGTGACAGAATATTGCACTTAGTCTTATTACTAGCTTGACTAATAAATATGTCACATAACTGGCATTTACTGTAAAGTGCCAGGTTTGAATACATAAGCAGACCATTAGGGATATGCAGTTTTGCTTTTGAATTGTGTTTTGTCTGTAAATGAACACAATTCAGTTTTAAACACAGCTTAGTCTGTTTGTTTCATTATCTATGACATGAGATGCAGCCAGGGTCCAAATTGAGAACACTTTCAGGCATAAATATTTAATGAAATGAAAATGTATTTTCTAGTGCCATTTTTGCAAAATTATATTACTTTTCCTCTTGCACATTTCACGGTGGTGTCAATGTAAAATGTCCACTGAACATGCTAAAAGCACGTACAATTTTCAGTGGGACTTGGTAAGATTTTATTACATTGGTTCTTGCGCATCGCTGCAATTCAGAAAGTATTGTAAATATAATCAAACCCTACCCTAAACCTAACAAACAGTATAAACAAAAGAAAACATGAAACAAAAGCACACTTGTTAAAACAACAATGCCATTTTACATTGTTTCCACAATAATTCCAGCAGCAAGTGTTGTGACTTGTGTTTCATGGGACTTAGGACCCGAATGCTATGCATCGCAAGTACCAGGTGAGCTGCTGAGCAAATTGACTACACCAGAAAAGCCATACAAATGTACATTTTAAAACTTATTAGTTTACCAATCATGTTCTATGGTAAAGGTGTTTTGAAGGGATAACATGGTACTGTGCAAGAAAGTGTACCCTGCACTTTTGATCAAAATACTTAAGTATAATTACATATATTAAGTGTACTTGGGTTGTAGTTGGTTTTACTCTTTTAATAGCGTAGCCTATTAAATACTTATTTTATTTTATTTTATTTTATTTTATTTTTGTCTCCCGCCTTCTTTAAAGGTGGGAGACATTTATAACAGACTTTATACTGGCTTCAATTAAAAGCCATTATAAGAATAAATTATTTAAATCTCATCACAAACAGAAAGTCAAACAGGAGTTTTTTTTTTTGTTGTTGTTGTTTTTTTTTTTTTTTTTTTATGTATTACATACTGTAAATCATTGGCAGTTACTATCATGTCTACTTGTTAAAGTACAGTTAAAGGTACATTTGAAGAAAATTAATTTCCAAAAAACGGAATCTTGTAGTATAATTAAAGTACAACAATATTAAGCAAATAGTCACTAAAAATATGATTTTAAGTCGACTTAAAGAAAACTTACAACTATACTTGAAGTATAATAAGTATTAAACTAGTTTGCTGAGATTGTAATTCAAAGTGTACTTTAATAAACTAAAAGTTGGACCAGAAATATGTCAACTATACCTAAAAGTTCCTTTGTTATATAGCTCATAGTTGCAATAGGAGGGGGGGAAAAAAACAAAACCAAGCAAAAAAAAAAAAAAAAAAAACTTAGATGTAAACTAGTGCACTCAAAATGCACAAACTGGCAATAAGTATACTTGTAAAATATACTTCAGGTTCATTGTAAAGCTACGTAAAGTTGAAGCATAGCCTACTACATTTTTTTGAAAGGGATCTTTGTATTACTAAATCAAATCCAAGAGAATCATCTGTTTGCTATTGTTCCTTTGAACCTCAACATTTGGTGACATTCTAATATGTAGTAAAACAGATCACAGTACTGCATGTTTGCCATTTATTGTATTAGAGTCAGTGCTAGACTCAAATAAAAGATTAGACAACATGGATGACTCACACTGTTGTTCATATGCTTACTTGGTGATCAAACTGAAGAGATTAGATAGTCATTTTGTCAACATGCACTCCAGCATTTTTTATTTATTTTTTTTTTTCATGCATCAATATAAGAGTGATGTAAGATTTAAAATGAATATCACTGCTTGTGTTTTCTTTCAACAAGAATGCCAGCTTGGGAAAAAACAAAAGAGGAGTAAAATATATTGTAGCTGTAGTGTCAAATAGTGTTTAGAAAACAGTGTATTAATGGCAATGTATTAACATAAATGTGTAAGAAGCTGTTGTTTGTATTGATTATTGTGACATCATAAGTATAACACATTCTGGACTAATGATTTTTCTGATTAGTTTCTTGAAAATTGGACTCAGGAAGGAGCTCTAGGTTTTAAACGTCAGATGTCTACCCAGTATCTCAAAGAAATCCTTTAAAGACCAAAGAAAATCCAGTTTTCTATGCCATGCACCCTTTAAATTATGCTAATTGGCCGGAGATGATGGGCTGTACAGTATGTTAATTCTGAATGCAAAACTCCTTCCCCTGCTGTTGGGCACAGTAACACATCTGGCCACTCTACAAAACCCTAGAAATGATTCCAGAACACTCTGATGGCAGCGCCACATGTTAGGTGTTTGAGAGGAAGTGAGATCGTTGAGCTGTAGGAGAACAGCCCACATGGCAGCACAAACACGATTGGTGAAGAGCTTTTAGCTGGCAGGCTGAGTGTGGGACTGTGTCATCAGCTGTCTATCCCCAGTGCAATAACAACAAATGTGTTAATTAAATGAGCTCTGTTGTATACTTCACACAGATGGACAACAGACACATTATGAACCAGAGGAAAGAGTCCACACGTTAAAAAAAGAAGAATTCCAACTTTACAGTTTTACAGTAACTTTTTCTGCATAACCCTTTTGTGCATAATATACATTAGCTGGATCAGCCTTATTTAGCTTAAAAATGTTACTGAAACTTTGGAGATTTCCCTCTCCAACATTTGAAACTTTGCATTAGAATAGTTTGAATGTTTTTTTTTTTTTGCACTTTTACAATGGTATATTACTTAGGATGACCATACGTACCATTTTTCCCAGACACGTTTTTGTTTTGGCTTTGTTTTCCTGTTTTCATACTTGCTGAAGGTAATGATCGAAAAGTAGTTTGACCAATAACATGCAAGCATTGTGCATAATGGACTAATCATGGTGTGTGAGAAGGTGGGATCTATGGTCAAAGTGATGCAAGTACGCGTACATATTAGGTGTGTTCGATTTAAAAGTAGTGTGGCTCAGAACGCTCAGTGTTTGACATCAAGGTACCTCGAGAGCATTTTGAAAGCATAAGGAACCGTCTGTATGGTACTTTGATGTCATATAACGATCGGTCTGCACACGCAAACAAAGCCAAAATCTAAATATTTTAGGCAATATAGAAATCCTGGCCAGGACGCGTCCGGGAAAAATGGCACTTATGGTCACCCTAATATTACTGATGTATAGGTCATACACTGTTAGACATTTCTGTAATTTCTACAGTTATTTACTGTATATCACCCAGTATAATACTGCAAATTCCCTTTACAGTAAATAACTGTAATACCCTTTGCATCATGGGAATTTTCTGTGACGTTAAACCCCACATACAGAGACTTACTGTATTTTTTAAAATTGCTGTATACTACTGTATTTCCCGTAACGGCCTCTTTGGCGCCATTTTATTGAGGTTGTTTTATTTTCCACATTTCTTACATTTGGATTGACACGATTTGCACTACACCGTTTTTACAAAGCCGCAACAGCTTGGGACTGACTACACTGGACCATAGACTGTAGCACTGGACGTGTTACATCGCTTGTAATGAATGGAAAATCCGTTTGTCCTTCATGTCAGAAACAGCGCGAGCGCTTGGAGTACATCTGTAGGCTACGTCAGAAACGTCCGAGGAAGACACTGAAGCAGTGGGGCAGCGCCTCAGGTTTTGCCAGGGCATGAACCCGCGAGAGTGGGAGAGCTCCGGAGAACATCTGCGCTGTGTGTCAATGCTCCTTACAAGAGAATAAGACCAGCAAGCAAGGTAAAAATATATCTACGTTTATCTGTGTGTTTGTGTCATATTTTTGCACACCAGTTTAACCTAGTAACATTTACCCGTCAACATGGTGGAAACAAACTTTACTATATGGTCGTTGTCGTTACAAACGATTTTTGTCAGTTTATTGAATTAAGTTACCGGATTAAAAATATTTTTAACTAGTAACACTTATCTTATATTAACATTAAGTTAACTAGTGTGAAATTTTGTTCAGGTGTTAGTAGTTAATGTTGGCCAGTAGCCTACTGAGAAAATAAAATCGTATGTTAGCTAGCTTAAACAAGTTTTATGGCTAGCTGCCTTTTCTAGTTTTAGAATTAGTCTGTTATAGTTTTTAATAAAATTTAAAATTTACTGCATTTTTTTTTTTTTTTTTTTGTATTTGTGTTTTAAAGGCAACTGCAATGAAGCATCAAGAAAGACATGAGCATGCCAGCCACCCTGAGACTGATAATTCATGCTAAGAGAACATATGGTTTTGAGAGGTTTGTGTATTCTATATGAGGTTTTGCCTTTTAAAAGTGTGCCATTTCTACTTCTTGTTTTTCAGAGAAGACATTTATGTCACTAACAAAGTGGATGGTGAGCAAAGGTAGTGGCAATGTGTTGGAGCAGCACCTGGGTTTTGCAGATGGCTATGTATTTTTTTGAGGATAAATCCAGAGGATACAACATAATGCACTGCAAAACGTCCTAAGACAGGAGAAATGGTGAAGATGCACTGTTCCAGCATTGGAAGACTGTATTTTTAAGTGTTATACATACAATGTTTAAATAAAGAATTTGATATTTTGTAATTATTGTGTCTGTTTTAATTGAATGCCAGTAGTACCTATGTAGAGTAAAAATAAAATGAATTCCGTATAAAAATGATAAAATCTAATGAAATCTATATTAAAATGAATTAATTACAGTAGTATACTGAAGAATTGCCAGTAAGTTACTGTAAAACCCTATGAAATATCTAACAGTGTAGAATAAAACGTGAAAATATCTTGAGCTTGTGTTTACCACAGAAGTTATTTCTGGCTTTCACTAAAAACCCTTTAAAAAAATTGTAATTTATGTCAGCCCTCTATTGATGCCAAGTATTGACTCCAGACATCCACATGCTCTTTGTGTACAAAAACCATATAGCCATCCTCACATGTTCAGAGAAGAGTGAATTTGATTTCTTTCTGTGTGAAACATTACAATAGAGTTCTATGCTTGTGAGTTTACATGAATTCACAAAGAAAAGAAGGATGGATGAAAACAATTCCTCTTGAAGGTATCGGGTTGTGTAGACTGACAAAACAGTACAAATGCAGGGAGGCAGGACAAGTTAAAGGTCTAATCTTTAAGGTGATGCATTAGTCAGAAAAGCAGACAGAATGTGTTCATGGTATTATTGTGGCTGTCTTCTTTTTCTTTATATTTTGGCATTTGCTAGCGAGGTTTACACTTTCAGCACATATGGTTCTGTTTGAGCACATCAGCTTGTAAATAAATAAATAAATAAAAGCACAAGCAGGTTTAAAAAAAAACAAAAAAAAAAAACATTTGGCTTAGTAAGTTGTACGGACTGACTAATGCACACTGAATTGGCAAGAGAAAGAAAACACAAGTTCCAATTTGACTAGCTGGTCGCTATGCAACTATGATAGGAGGTGTTATTTGAAATTTACCAGGTTTCGACAATAAACACTTCTGAAGAAAAAATAGTCACTGATTTTTTTTTTTTTTTTTTTTTCTGAAAAGTTATTTCAAGGCTTTAAACCTTTGAGAGATATTCAAATGAAGGAAGTAAAGCAAGCAAATGAGATATCCTCAAGCACAGTAGTATGTTCCGCTTTGTCTGAAATAAATTATTCACTTAAACAGCATAAGTCTGATGGATATACTTTGGGACAGAAGGAAATTCGGAAGGAAGTCTGTATAAATTTTCCTCCTTCAGTTCTGACCTCACAATGTTTTGCTGAGGCCGTTGCCCCATATTTTAATTAGCTAGTATTGACCTGCGCGCAGGTCTGTTATTGTGTTAGTATTGATTTTAGAATTACATTGCATACATCGGCCTAAGTGACCATTCCATGGCCGAAATAATCTGGAATAATGCTTGTGAAAAAACTGTATTCTTAACTCTTTCCCCGCCAGTGATATATATATATATATATATATATATATATATATATATATATATATATATATATATATATATATATATATATATATATATATATATATATATATATTATACAGTGGGGAAAAAAATAAATAAATATTTGATCCCCTGCTGATTTTGTATGTTTGCCCACTGACAAAGAAATAATCAGTCTATAATTGTAATGGTAGGTTTATTTAAACAGTGAGAGACAGAATAACAAAAAAAAAAAAAAAAAAAAAAAATAATAATAATAATAATAATAATAAAAAAATAAATCCAGAAAAACGCATTTCAAAAAAAGTTATAAATTGATTTGCATTTTAATGAGTCAAATAAGTATTTGACCCCTTCACAAAACATGACCTAGTACTTGGTGGCAAAACTCTTGTTGGCAATCACAGAGGTCAGATGTTTCTTGTAGTTGGCCACCAGGTTTGCACACATCTCAGAGGGATTTTGTCCCACTCCTCTTTGCAGATCCTCTCCAAGTCATTAAGGTTTCGAGGCTGACGTTTGGCAACTCGAACCTTCAGCTCCCTCCACAGATTTTCTGTGGGATTAAGGTTTGGAGACTGGCTAGGCAACTCAAGGACTTTAATGTGCTTCTTCTTGAGCCACTCCTATGTTGCCTAGGCCTTGTGTTTTGGGTCATTGTCATGCTGGAATACCCATCCACGACCCATTTCCAATGCCCTGGCTGGCTTCAATGCCCTGGCCCTGACGGTGCATGGCCCCGTCCATCGTCCCTTTGATGTGGTGCAGTTGTCCTCTCCCCTTAGCAGAAAAACACTCCCAAAGCATAATGTTTCCACCTCCATGTTTGACGGTGGGGATGGTGTTCTTGGGGTCATAGGCAGCATTCCTCCTCCTCCAAACATGGCGAGTTGAGCTGATGCCAAAGAGCTCAATTTTGGTCTCATCTGACCACAACACTTTCACCCAGTTCTCCTCTGAATCATTGGCAAACTTCAGACAGGCCTGTACATGTGCTTTCTTGAGCAGGGGGACCTTGCTGGCACTGCATGATTTCAGTCCTTCACGGCATAGTGTGTTACCAATTGATTTCTTGGTTACTATGGTCCCAGCTGCCTTGAGATCATTGACAAGATACTCCCGTGTAGTTCTGGGCTGATTCCTCACCGTTCTCGTGATCATTGAAACTCCACGAGGTGAGATCTTGCATGGAGACCCAGACTGAGGGAGATTGACAGTTATTTTGTGTTTCTTCCATTTCCGAATAATCGCACCAGCTGTTGTCACCTTCTCACCAAGCTGCTTGGCGATGGTTCTGTAACCCATTCCAGCCTTGTGTAGGTCTACAGTCTTGTTCCTGACATCCTTGGAGAGCTCTTTGGTCTTGGCCAAGGTGGAGAGTTTGGAATTTGATTGATTGATTGCTTCTGTGGACAGGTTGTCTTTTATACAGGTAACAAACTGAGATTAGGAACACTCCCTTTAAGAGAGTGCTCCTAATCTCAGCTCCTTACCTGTATAAAAGACACCTGGGAGCCAGAAATCTTGCTGATTGATAGGGGATCAAATACTTATTTGACTCATTAAAATGCAAATCAATTTATAACTTCTTTGAAATGCGTTTTTTCTGGATTTTTTGTTGTTATTCTGTCTTTCACTGTTGAAATAAACCTACCATTAAAATTATAGACTGATCAAATAATCCCCCCCCCCACTGTGTGTATATATATATATTTTTTTTTGTTTTTTTTTTACTTGATGTTTTTGATCATTTTCACAAAAATGTCATGGCTTGCAGAATATTTTGTTGTATTAATATCTTAACGCAATATCTCAAAAGAAAGAACATTTTATTAAATTTTATTGAAGCTTCATGCATTTTTTTCAACATCTGAATGTGGGTAAGTTTCATAAAAAGTCAACATTTTGAGCAAAATTATGTTTGATGATCTTGCTATTTTACATATGCATATGCATCTGCATCCATATTCGATAATTTGTTTTGCTTCTTCTCCTGTTTTAATCCTTAGATTCAGTGGTCTTTCAAAAGATGTACAACAGCGCTTCCTATTGTGAAATCTGTGACAACATGGAACACCAGAAAATTCCACCAATGGCAGGGAAGTGTTTATCATTTGTGTTTTTATATTTATTTGTATGAAGCAGCTTGGTTGTAACAGTAAAATGGCACAAAGCACAAAAGTGGGCTGAACAAATAATACATTTCTCATTTCATTTATAACACTTGCCTATCTCTAGTGAAATTACATTCTACAAGAAATTGGTCTGTGATTGAAAATATTAGCTAGTTCTTAATTTTGTGTTCTGATCTTCAAATGAACAGATCAAACAATGTAGCTCAGGCATAGGGAATCCGATAATTTTTTTTATTTATTTTTTTTTTTCTCTAGGTTCAGTTTGCTTGAGCCCTGCAGCTTGCAGACAGAGAGGGGAAGGACATTCGTTCTTTGTCTGATCTTGTCCTTGTATGACAAATAAATAAATACAACAAAGAACTAAATGGAGGTTTTGAGACTGAATGTCACGATCTGCAGAATTCAACTGAAAACGTCCCCTCTGGCCTCGGTGAGGCTTTGCTCTTTAACTATTATTTGAACAAGAGTCCAGTTAAACATTTTGTACCTCTCTGCTGAAAGTTAAAAAAAAAAAAAAAACAAGCAAAACAAAACAAAACAAAAACAACAACAATAAATAAATAAATAAATAAAAACATACCAAACTGAGCCGTGCTGCTTTAGCACAGAACTGGGTTCAGCTACAGTAACCATGTAATGAAACTGCACCAATTTATGAGTGATATTTAAATTGCCAACAAAAACGTAGCATCTAAGCTAAGTGAATTGTTTCCTTTTGTCATGTTCTTTTTGTTTTGTTTTCTTTTTATTAATTTACTTTTTTTTTTTTTTTGCTTCATACCAAACAAGATTTAGCAACAAGCCCATTACAGCAGTGTGCGTTCTGTCCTCTGAACTGTGAAATAAAATGGATTCAGTTCACAAGCAAAGTCCTGGGATGAAAAATTAAACATTTACCATGGCAACACGCTTCATTTGGCATCTAAAAAGGGACTGCTGGGACTTGTGATGACGCTTTGGGTCAAAAAAAAAAAAAGCAAAAGAAAATCATAATTTTGAAAAAATGTAATTTCATTTATTTGCCTTAATCTGTAAATGGAATTTTTGCAGTACAGGAAGTAGGCTACACAAAACGGTAAGGTGGCAGTAATGCATAATTTCCAGAATATAAAAAAAAAAAAAACAACAAAAACAAACACAGTCGTTTATATTCCTGAGCTGAATTTGTGGACAGAAATGTGGTCTTGTTTGATTAGGGTTTGACGTAAATGGGGTAGATTATTTTCTTGTTCCTAAATGAGAGTGCTTTAGAGACCAAACCACAACAATATGCACTAATATGGATGATATGTAATTATGAAAAGGCAGATGATTTGCGTAGTGATTTCAGGCATGTTGTGGATAAGATGTGAGATAGTTCAAACAGTCTGTCAAACTGGAGGGTCTTTTTAATCATACTGGATGGCCCTTTTAATCACACTAAGCAGCTGGGCCAGTAAAGCAAGTCTTTTTGATTCATTATGGCAGGCGAGCCAACAGTGAATTCTAAGAAGACCTTAAAAACTTGAAAAACACAGATAAACATCTATCTCATTTGTTCTTTACAAAAAAAAAAAAAAAAAAAAAAAAAAAAAAAATATATATATATATATATATATATATATATATATATATATATATATATATATTAGCTATAAAATGCTGTTGAGCCAGTGCAGATCTGTAAGTGAAGTTTAGCATTTCAAGACTTTGTCTGAGGCACTTGCCATTTTAGGTTGATCCAGTTTAATTGGAGCAATCAAACACACTTTGCGGGTATTGATCAAGTATTAAGAGTCCTCATTCTCAGATTAAATAAGACATTTATGAGATTTAGTTTTATGTTTACAATTAGCTCATGAGAATTGACCACCATTTTGTTCCTCCAGTGTAAGTCGCTTTGGATGAAAGCATCTGCTAAAATTCTAAATGTAAATGTAATAATACTGGAATAATGTAATGTAACTATAATGTTATAACTAGGGCTATAATGCTATAAGTAGGGCTGTTAACACTAACATGCTGTATGCGATTAATTAACACTGTTTATATACTGTATATCTACATTATAACTTTAATTCTGTGTTGTGTGATTTTTAAAGGGGTCATTGGATGCCCATTTTCAAGTTGATATGATTTTTTAGGGTCTTAATGAAAAGTCTATAACATACTTTGGTTAAAATTTATCAATGGTAGTGTAAAACAACAGTTTTTACCCTGTCAAAATCAGCTCTGTTTTCAACTAGCATGTTCCTTTAAATGCTAATGAGCTCTGCTCACCCCGTCCCTCTCTTCCGTGGGGTGACGAACCATTCTCATGATGCTGTTTACTTTAGCGCGGAACTTGCTAACTAGCACATTATTAGGAAAGGTGATTTGCAAAGATTCATAAAAGAACCTTATACTCAATTCTTCTGTAGGTGAGGCTGGATCACGAATGATTCGCGCGAACATGGACACATTTAGGCAGATCGGGGGGCACATTCCCTTCAAAAACAAAGGTAATCCATTGAGTCTTCAGCGGCTCAGATGTCGGAAGTAAATGATGACTGCTATATTCATTATTACATCCAACAACAGAACACCTCAATCGCTTAGGAGCCATTCTTGTCTACTCCTGCTCCAGCGTCGAAACAATGGCGGACTGATGACAGCTCACTCAGGGCGGGTCTAAGGTAAAAGGTTAGTGTCAGTCAACAATCGTGGGAGGGGCCTGGGTCTGTGTGACGTCACACAGACAGGCATCTGAGAATGGCTTGATGAGAAAGGGGAAATGATTTAACGAGATTAAAAAAAACAAAACAAACAAAAAAACACTGGGTGGATCTTTATCATTATATGGTGGTTGTGTACACACACTGCCAACACACATTTCAATTCAAACAACTTGTAAAAGTCCATGTCGCATCCGATGACCCCTTTAAAATTTGATAGGAAGATTCAAAGCTAATTTAAACTGATCAAAGAAACAGCGCTATGATTCTCTGTAAATGGAAAGAGACCTTCACTCTTGAGAATTTTAATTATTATCAGAATTGACCAAATAAAATATCACCCACTGCCATTCATACTGTAGAAATGGTAATGTAAACACCAGCAGAGGACTAATGAGCAGGTCATGGCAGTGCCAAATACATCTTTACATATGTAAAATAACCTTAATACAGTGTGGGGGAAGAATATGGAATTACTGCAGCTTTGCATTAACATGTTTCGTCTATTTTGAGAAATAGGTTTGTTGTGTGTGTGTGTGAGAGAGAGAGAAAGAGAGAGAGACAGAGAGAGAGAGAGAGAGAAATTAAAGCCAATTAAGTGCTTTAAAGAATCAACATTCTTAAGTGTCATGAAAAATATTAACTGCTTACAGTATGCGATTTTTTAGTACATTTCCAAATGCTCTGCAAATCTATTCATATGCACGCATAAACATTTTAGTCTTTTACATTATGATTTATTTATTTTATTTTTTTTTTTTTTATAAAATCATTTCTACTTGGCATTATTCTCTTCTTTATATTCGACTACTCAATTATGAGAATATATAGTGCACATGTACAGACACTATGTGGCTTACTTTCCATGATAATTATAACTGATAATGCTTTAAATTATCAGTTTAATGAGAAAGTACTGTGCTAACTAATTATAGGCTATTCCTTACTGTAACATTAAAACAGTTGTGACAGTATTGTCTCATGTAGACAGACTTTTAACATAATTCATATTCTGGCCAGGATCAATGATTCGTTCTTCCTCAAAAGCACCCATTGTGCCCTCACCTCGGGAAGTTGCATAAAGCCAGTGAATCAAATTAGAGTTTGCCAGATCAAGAAAGTGCTTTCTTGTTCCTGTGCAGCATTCAGTCAGTGAACAGACTGCGGAAACTGATGTCGGAGACTGAGGCTAGTTTTTCTGTATAAAGATTGATTCCCCACACCATCTGAAGTCAAATTCAAATGACGTCAATACTTAAACGCAAAAGCATCATGGGCCACTTTAAGTACTGCGTAGAATATGCATTCAACAGTCTTTCTTGTTATGGTTCTTGCATAGAGACCACCCACATAATGCAAATTGTCTGGTAATAATATGCTGCAAAAAGTCAGCAGCCAAAAAGGTCAAAGCTGTATGTGACCTGAGGTTAATACTGTAGCTTAGTATCTTTCCATACAATTCAAGGCACGCATGAAGTTGATTAAACATAGCCTACACTTTTCAGCATACAGCACAATTCTCTGAAGAAGATAGCGCCTAATTCTTTCTCCTCTTTTCACGAGAAAGGCAGATGCCTCTGAATCGGAGTGAAACATGGCTATTCCATTTTCATCATGTTAGACACTTCTGCTTTCATCCACGTTGGGCCGTGATCATCAATCTCTCCGTGACAAGAGCCCCTCTGCCTAATGAATGCTGATGCTGAATTGATTTGTGGATGGGATGAGTTAATTATAGATCTCCGTCAGGGTCCCTCATAATCCTGATGGCCCCACAAGAGCCTTGGATGGGCAAGGATACATCACTTCCTGTCTCTGATGATGTGCTGCCATGAGAGACAAAATGAGATGGACTGGGCGTTCCCTTTACTGGAAACTTGCCTGAACTCTTAGTCATCTAGAATACCATAGATCCAGAATGTGCATATGCCCTGCTAATTTCCCATTTTCATGTACACTTCATAATACTGTAGATGGCTCCTTACAACTTTTGTAAAGCTGCAGTGTAATTTCTGTGAGAGTAGCGGCACCGAACAGAATTGTCAAAATAACTGTTTCTCACAAACAAATGCAGGCAAATATCAGGCAGCAAATGCAAAATAAATAATTTGCCTTGTTTTGCAAACACACATTATAGTCTGAGGGACTTTGCTGTCACCCCAATAGTAGCCATATAAATTCTGCTGCTTCACTTTTGTGAAGGTAAAAATATGGTATTGCAGAATGTAAAGTCATTCTTGTGAATAGCAGGTATTATAAAACAAGTCATAAAATGCCTGAATTGGCTTCATTTTATGATAACTTTCTTGGAGCTGCATAAATAATATGGTCGATGAGATGAGAAAATACTTTTATTGCTGAAATTAGGGTTAACTAGAAATAATTTTGAATTTAATTCACAAATATTTTTTTCTTGTTTTTTTTTTTTTTGTTTTTTTTTTAAATTTATTTATTTTTTCCTCGTGCAGATCAATGAATGGCCATTAGCAAAATAATTGCCCTGGCCTATCCCAATATTTATTTGGCCAATTAGAAAGAATCGATTGGTTAAAACTTTTTTCCAACACATTTCCAAACAGTAATTTTTCCTTTGTGTAATCTCAGAAATAATAATGCACAAGGAAGCACACATCACACACACACACAAACACAAAACTGTTACAACACTGGAAATTTTATTATCCTTATTTGTGCTTGTTATTTTTCAGGCTTGTTCCTATGTTTCATTAATCTTAATTTATTCAGCATAAACACAGATGATCTTCTGTTTTCATCCCTACACTCGAGGCAATAGACCCTGCATTATCGTTGAGAAACACAAGTTAGTATGAGCCAAAATCTGTCTTGAGACCTGTTTCACTGTTTCCCGCTCCATATTAGAGCGATTCCAGCTACTTAGCAGCACCATTACCCGAGTCCCAAATGTTCTACTTTTCCCTTTGAACACAGTGATACAATGGATGGATTACAATGTAGGATTCTGAGACAGTTAAATGTCCAAACATGTAAAAATAAATAAATAAATAAATAAATAAATAAATAAAAATCAGAGAGAGGAATGTTTGTCTAGATGCATCCTTGTCCTATGGAACCCCTCCAAATATTTGCCCTTTCCAGGACTCCACTAAAGTAGTGAGAGCCAACTGTTATTGAATTAGAGTTACAAACTCAATAATCATGACATCATATTTGTTTGTTTTATAAAGAAGGATTGCACTCGTCAAAGTGCTCAGAAAAAATCAAGGTTGTAGTGTTGCACATTACTCATTTACTCATATGTCATAATGTAATTTGTTTTGGATTTTTTAAAGGGCTTTTTATATGAAATATGTGTGAAATGTTATTAATTTGATTAATCAGTAATCATAACATATAAATTAATGTTATTATTTTCATATCTATTGACAGTGCACTTTAAACACATTGTTCAGATTTGACCAAACCAGGCTCCATGGAAAAGCATGTCTGTGGCAACATTCTGCAAATGATATTAAATTGCTTCTTACATATTTCACAACACTTTCAAATTGAAATGTCCACTGAGTGGTGTGTTAAAAGTATGTTTAATTTTATACAGAACAATTGAGGGTGAATCTGACAATGTTTTATTATGTTGGTTGTTGTACATATTTCAGCAGTTTAGAAATGAAATGTCCCATTAATGGTGTTAAAAGATGTATAGTCTACTACAAAAATTGTATACTATATACACTAAAACTAATCAATACTATTTACAAAAGCAACACATTTGCTGAAGAAACTCATAATTGCTTGCTTTTGAGCTCTTTTATCATGATTTGAGTTTCACAGAACTCATACACGTGCACTCTGCAGAACAAGTGCAATGGTGTACCAGGTGAGCTAACAAGCAAGTTTACAATGGCAGATTAGCTATATATATGGAGCTGGTGATGTAATGCAAATGTCAAAATTTGTTAGTTTACAAATCATGCACTATGGTAAATGTTTTGAGGTCACTGTGTAAGGAACCACACAAAAATAAGTCTTTATTAATTTATAGTCTAAACCTGTAATCATAATTTGTGTGAAATAAACAACAGTTGTTGGTGTTTTACTGCCACTAGTGTTCATTTCAGATGAAATCTATAGGTATGTTGTATGTTGGTAACATTTTGGAATACTGTTCCATCATTAATGAATAACCAAGAACACATGAGTAACACAATATTAGCACTCTAGTAATTACTAGTATCTAACAAGAAACTCTGATTAATGAATTAATAAGTAATAGTGCTTAGTCAAATGAAGTAGTTCACAATTAACTAATCAGTAACTACTATTTTTTCATACCTCCCTAAGAACTACTAAGAACTACTGTATACAGGTTCATAATTAATATGAGTAATGCATAATGTATAATTAATTCTAAAGTGAAGGTCATGGTAACCCACTAGTAACGAGTCATTACTTGCAACCAAGAAATTTGTAGTTTCTTTAGAATGATTTGGTTGTACTTGAGTCATTACTACTGTGTTACCATCTTCACTTTAGAATTAATTATACATTATGCATAATTCACATTAATTATGAACCTGTATACAGTACTTCTTAGTAGTTATCAAGGATATATGAAAAAAAAATAGAAATAGTAGTTATTGATTAGCTAATAGTGAACTACCAGTTTCACCTGAGCACTATTACTTACTAAATCATTAATCAGTGTTTCTTGTTAGTTAATAGTAGTAGTAGTAACTAGAATGTTAATAGTGTATTAGTCATTTGTTCCTGTGTAGTTATTCATTAATGATGAAACAGTATTCTAAAGTGTTCCCAGAATGTTTTTGGAGTTTTGCAAAATCTAGGTAGAGACAGGTTTTTCCAACGAGCCTATGCTGGATGTGACACATGCATGTAGCACAATCCTTGTGCATGCTGGCAGTGAAGCGTTCTGTTGCAGCACTGGTGCTGGTAATCTATGTCCTTTCCTGCAGCATGCGATTGATTTATGCAGAGTCAACAAGCTTCTCATTGAAATGGAAAGTGATTTATCGCACACATGTTGTGCAGTAAGCGCTTTTGTGGATTTACTTATGCCGTACAGCCGTTGAACATATTAGGTAGCCAAGCCAGCAATCACAAAACAAACCCCTCTGTGCTCTGCGCTACATATTCTTTTTAGAGATCATAGACTCCCTGTGGAAAAGACATAATTTATCTAAAGAACATTTATTCTGAGGATTGTTTATAAGTGCTCAGGGAGCTATAAATCTGTAATTCTCTGCACGCGCTTGCATGATGATTGCAGAGAAAAAGAATGGTGGCATAGTGAGCGGTTCTGAAAGAAAAGGATTGTATCTGCAAAAGGGTGTGTCGGTAGTATACTGAAGGGCGTCTCAATCAATAGCTGTGTTCATCATTCGAATGTCTGGCCTTCGTTGGCCCAGGGTTTGTCTGAGTGTCTGAAAGCATCTAAAACCCAGTTTCTCCATTCAACAATGTCAGTTTCTCTAGATCTCCAGCTTTCTAAAGCAGTGATCCCTGCCAAAAAAAAAAAAAAAATAATAATAAAAAAAAAAAAAAAAAAAAAAAAAATATATATATATATATATATATATATATATATATACACTTCAAGTTCATTTTATTAAGTAAATTCAAGTTCAAGTATAGCTTCCTAGTATGCTTTATGTGATAAGTATACTAAAATAAATATACTGCTAGTATTCTTGTAAGTATGCTATTGGTATGATAGTGTGATATATGCACTTTAAGTAGTGCTGTATTTTAACACAGAAATGAAACCTAAACCTAAACTTTTAACACTAAACTTTTGCTGCCTCGCAGGTACTAATATTTCCTTTATAAAATGAAATATAGTAAATTCTCTAGTTTATATGAGACTACATGAAATGTAGCAAATCACTATTAAATAGTCAGAACAGCTGAGGACAGTAAGAGGCTCTGTTATGGGAGCGCATCTTAATTTGCAGCACCTCTAAGGCACATACATATTGCAGTTCCTTAGGTTAGTGGAGAGAGAATTTTGCACTACAGAGGGTTAGACGATAGTAAAGAGAAGCGTTTAATGTAGATGGAGGTCGCTGGTCTCTGAACAGGGGGCCGCCAAGGTGCGTGGAACAATATTTCATTAAATGATAAGCACAAACTTGAACTACTTAATTTCCTTTGAGTTATCTCTATGTACCATTAGCAATTTTGCACTGTGAAATTGATAAAAATGTAACCAAGGGACAGTAGTCGTCGTAGAGAGAGAGAATAAAAGGCAGACAGAGCGTGTATTCCATTGTGCCCCTCTTGTTCAGTTGGAAATAGCCACAATCCTGTGCTTAAATAGGTGCGGACAAGTTCATCAAAACTGGGATCTTTAACCGCTGAGCATTAAAAACACTTTCGGCTATTCCAAGGGCATTCATTGAAAACTACACTGAATCTTTCAAAGTCCTTATTTCGAGACACAATGGAACAAAAATGTCTTGTGGCCTCTGAGATGAATAGCATCCACAAAACTGTATATAGCTTCACTCATCCATTTGAATTAAATTCCTTCTATAACTTTCTAATTATATTTCAATTAAACTGGTATATATGTATTTCTCTCAGAGTATCTAACTGATAGTGAGTTAAAAAGAAAAAAAAGAAAAAGAAAAAACTACACACAAAATACCAGGTTATGGAGATCATATCTGTCAAACTCAAATTAGGGAAAATTAATTAGAAAAAGTGTAAATTAAAAAAAAGTATCACAAATTCATTAGGCTTCTGCTATATTCTAAGTCTTCTAAAGTCATATGATAGCTATGAGTGAGGAACTGACAAAAAGGTAATTATTCATTTCATTTATATATATATGAAGAGTTCATTTGCAAAAACAGATCCATTTTTACTCCATTTTTAACTATTTTCAACAATCATATTTTTTTTCATTGAGCATTCCAATTAATCTTAATCAAACTGCTGTTGGGTTATTTTAATTAGGTTAAAAAATAACTAAAAAATTCAGCTAACTAACACAATAAAACACAATAAAAACATGATAGCATAATAAAAAATAAAAAAACATGATTTTTGAAAAAAAAAAAAAAAAAAACAGTTATCTGTTTTTGCAAATAAACTCATATATATATACACTAAAACTAATCAATCATATATATAAGAGTTTACACACACACACACACACACAGGCACGGATGAGCTTTGGTTGTAGGAAAGATTATCCAAACCAGTCTCACAGGAAAATGTAACTATTTTACGAGGTGACGATTTTGTATGAAATCATATAATGTGATTTAGGGGAGAGAAAAAAAAATAGCCACCTCTATCTCCTTAAACATAACCATCACTGGGCCATAAACAGATCATACAAAATTAATTCCCATGAGACTGTGTTTTTGATATTATCAATTAATCTCAAGTCTTTTTGGAGCTTACACATTGTTGTTGCATGTAAAATGCCTGTGTTGTTGTTATATTTAAAGACTCTTCAAAAGTCTTCTTTACTTTCAGACATACTTTCAGACATTTCAAGCAAATCTAGATGAACATTGCCGTTCAGAGATATGTAGTCAAGAACAGTGATAAATGGGCTGGTGTGAGGGCTGGTGATCTGTAATGGCTGGTCTCAATCACCCGAGGTCTACTCTGTGTTCTCCACAGCCCCCAACAATGCTGCTCTTAATGGGTCATTATAGACCTATGGATTGTCATCTGTAACCTGTGTCTGCCTGTGTCTGCAGCTCAGGGGAACGATGGGATTGCTGTAAAGACTGCTGTAGAAGACTGGAGCTTAGACACACTGAAACACTGAGGGGCAATGGCCATGACTGAGGTGTAACTGAGATCGCTGGATGTTAGAAGTTTACTCAGTTAGTGATTTTGAATATGTCCTCTGAGGGTAAATGTACTATTTGCTGCTTTCAAAATGCCATAGGTGCATACTATAAATATTGAATATTGTTATTTCAAATAGGATATATGATGTGCATAGTGTGTAACTCTAAAAGTTTTAGCCTGCAATACATAAATGATACAAATATTTGGTAATACTTTATAATATGCTCCCATTTTACAGTATATATTAATATTTTTAAACATTTTTTGATAAACAGTCAACTTACAATAAGGTTGCAATTACAAGTTATAAACACACAAATTTGATATATGAGGTCAGAAACAAGGGTTGTAATTGTGAGATAATGTTGTAAATGTTAGATATAAAGTTGCAATTACAACAAAAAATAAAATAAAATTGCAACTATGAGAAGTTTGCAATTTCAAGAAATGAGGCTGAAAAGATATAAACTTGCAATTTTGATATATAAAGTCACACTGTGAGATAAATAGACAATTCTGAGAATAAAAAAATAGTCAGAATTTTAAGATTAAAGTTGCATTTGCCTCTTTTTTGCTCTAATGTGAAATGGGGCTTCCATAGCAAATAGCTAACTGACTATGTTGCATTCTTAGTATTTCATTCCGTTTCCACCAGTCGTTTAGTGAAAATTATTGCAAATGTAGTGGGTCATTCACATATTCTATAGAAGCTGTGTATAATGTGTGCAGTTTGTATATTGTATATTACATTCTTCTCAGTGTGCAGTATGGGAGTGTGCTATTTCAAACACACATTATGTGGCTAAACTACTCAAGAAACTCAATGGCAGGGTTCATAATTTAAATTCTTAGAAATATGTGACAGATTCAATTGCTGCCTTGAGGCACACATTAGTCTATACTTATACGTGTCATTTCTTCAGAGCGTAACATGCAGTATGAACTGAAAGTTTCATCTCCACACTGTTTGTGAACTCCATCAAAGCAGAACATCACTTTCTCGGGGAGGGTGATTTGGAGGATGCAAGTTGAGCAAAGCCCAACTTCAAAGTCTCTGTCATGACATATGGCTGCATAGAAGAAAATCCAAAAACTGACCTGAAAAAGACTATTAAAATGCATTTGAATCAGAATCAAAGCACAGATACAGATATACTAAAATGATTTTGAAAAAGCCATCTCACAGAAGGACCAGGCACACTACAATTTCCCTTGGTATGCAGTGTTGGGCAGTAGCGTCGCTACAAGTAATGACGCTAGTAGTTTAATTACATTTCTCAGTAGCGTGGTGGTAGCGTCGCTGTTTTCTTAATCAAATAGCTTTTCAGTAGTGAAGCTCTATTTTTGATCAAGTAGCGCGGTAGCGTCAACAAAAGCTAACGTTACATTTTGCAAAGCATTTCTGAAACTCAAGCTCAAATCAGAAATATAACAGCTAAGGATCACTGATCCTGGATCAGTAAGTGACACCACCGCCACTAAACTTCATAACTCCATTGGCTCCTCAAACTGTCAGTCAAACCTCATTATTCCTCCCGCCTCTCTCATGAATGAAGTGCGGTGCGCAGTTTGGAGCTTCTCAGCTTGTTTGCAGTCTGAGGGTAAATAAAGAACTGTTGATTGAATAAGTACAGCGTTTTCTTTACTCAAGAAACACTATTTATAAAGGCGAATGTTTTTTTGTTTTTTTTTGTTTTTGTTTTTAAGGAGCAGAGAAGAGTGTCTTGGTCTATCGTTTGTTGTCAAGTCACAGCCACATAGCTTGTGCGAAGCATTGAATCTTTTATAATATGATATTTTGGCCAAATAACAGAAAAAAAAAAACAAAAAAAAAAACTGAATGCCCACATAGCGACAGAAAACTGTATAACCTGCAAACGTAATAATAAGCAGCAATGACGGGGAAAAAACATTCGCTGGTCAAAAACTTCATATTTGAACTTGATTTTGGTAAAATGTTAATTATATAATGACACATGCAACGATGCAAATAAACGTAGCCTATATGTAGGCCTATACATTTATATGGTAACACTATACAATAAGATTTCATTAATGTATTAACTAACATGAGCGAACAATGAACAATACATTTATTACAGTATTTATTAATCTTTGTTAATGTTAGTTAATGAAAATGAAGTTATTCATTGGTAGTTCATATTAGTTCACAGTGCATTAACTAATGTTAACAAACACAACTTTTGATTTTAATAATGCATTAGTAAATGTTGAAATTAACATTAAGATTAATAAATGCTGCAGAAGTATTGTTCAATCTTAGTTCATGTTAACTACACTAGTTATCTAATGTTAACTAATGAACCTTATTGTTAAGTGTTACCCTTTGTATAAATGTATCTGTATACAATAAAGCCACAATACCAACTACCAATAGGAGGTTTCCGGCTGAGAGCAAAAATTTATTTTGTCTATGTCACAATATGAGGTAAATCCAACCCTGTACATGATACGTTTTGTTGACAAATTGGTTTGGAACAGTTGTTGAATAAACAATTAACTTGAACTATCATGCCTGTATATCTGCTTGACTGACAGTTTTATTGATCACTGAGAGAGCATTGACTTGGTATGATGTTGGTTCAATATAAAAATAATTAAATTAAATAAATTAAATAGCTCAGATGTAGTAAACTACTTTTGCCATGCTACTGTAGCTTAGCTTGCTACATTTCCCAGGGCTGTAGTTTTAGTGTATCGAAGCTTAATTTAATGAAGAGTAACTGTTAGCTTAGCTCACTACATTTTCCATGTAGCTTGCCCAACACTGTTGGTATGTAGGAGTTAAGCAAGTCTATGTGCTGCTGGTTGCTGTTGTAGGCTTTCGTACTTGACTTCTGTATCCAAGTGTATTAGGATCACTGTCCACACTCCACACTTTTTTGCAGCAAATCACCGGCAGTGCTATATGTAATAAACTATTAATTAATAGATGATTCAATCTAGAATTTTGGAACAAAATTTGGAAAGATTTTGAACAAATACTTAACATATTCTTATTTAGGTCACACAAAATAAATCTGAACAGACGTTTGTAAGTTAAAATTTTTACAGTGCATGAATTGTATCTTACAATACTGTATCACAGTATAAAAAGAAAAGTGCATTTTTCACTTCAAATCTAGCATTTGACTCTATTGCTCATAACCTCTCTGCTCGTGCTTTCACTTGCTAGCAGTTTCTCAATATTTCATCGCAAATGCTTCCTCTCACAGCAAGTTCTTATACTGTATACGAGGGAGACTTTCACGAAGCCTCCAATGAACAGTATAATCAAATAAATTCACCATGAACTACTTTTGGTGAACAAAAGTTTCTCCATTGAACCCAGCTTATGAAAAAAACAGAACGTATGGCGGTAATTACAGCTCCAACAAAATAGTTTCAAATGTGCTTAAAAGTGAAATTTGAACAGAAAGGAACAAATGTTCAAAGATTAAGTATAATATGTGCAGACAATAACAGACTGAGTGCACTCAGCATGGGTGAGTCTGATGACTGAGTATGATTTATCATGGAAATGATTATGCATTCCTGACATACAGTATGCTGAAGAAATGTATCCTCATACGGCACAAAGACTGTCAGTGCTACTCAATAGTCAATGTTCTTCCTGCATTATTAAACAGTTTTTGGAGTCAAGTCAATATAAAAACACTTGACTAAGTTGAGTGCCTACACAAACTCCTTATAAGTGAGACCAAATGGACCGTGATGTCATTTACAAGCATTTATTAATATTAAGGATGTCTGAAGTCGACTCCAAATGTCAGACGGAGACTAATCTAGCTTCTGCGTACAATGGGTGCTTATAAATAATGCATGTGACCGCTAATGAGGGCGACATGGATTTCTCCTTCTTTTGCAAAACGGAATCCATTTTTGACACCAAGTCAACTTTGTGACCTGTCAGTCTGGTTTCATCAGACCCCATATTTAACCTCTTTTATGTCTGGTAAATGTATGCTAAAATAAAACGCCTAAGTAACATGTTTTATATGAAGGGCATGTGATGAAGTTGACCTCAGGTAGCTGTATGCAGAACTGTAAGCTTTGATTGTGTATGGTAAGACAGTGTCATGCATTAAAACTAGTCTTTGAAAGACATGCAAACTAAGCACTTTTCATTCATTCATGGACTTTTTAGCTACTTAGTTGCCTTGCAAGGAATTATCAACACACTTATTCTTCTTTTTATTAAATATAATGTGCATACTTCCTTTGTGTCAATGATTCTCTTATCTGTTGAAGGTAATAGATTCTGTTCACATTTTTTGACACAATTTATTATTATTTTTTTTTCTCTCTCTTTCAGCCAAACAAATGGTGTCCCTACCAACTGCCTCAAACAAAACAACATTTGATGCCATGAACCTGGCAAATTTGTCAAATTCAGCAACATCTGCAGTGCTCTTCATACCCCTGGAAACCTGTGCATCTGGTGTAAAGATTTTTGTATGCAATATGAATAAGACTGCAGTTGACGTAGCTTAAACTTATGACAAAACACTTGTGGCTGTGCAAAACAACTAAATATGGTGATTCTGAACTTTAATTGACAATGTGATTGCAATCAGCTCTTGTTTAGTCACACTGTTACATAGACAGTATATTGTGGTTTTACATTGATTAAGAACAATGTGGAAAAAATATGTGAAAAAATGTTCAGTCTAATGCATAATAACATAAACAGTTCCTCTTAAAATGACTGTGTTCTGATTAATGTATCTCTTTGCACTCACCTAAAAATAGAGCCGGCAGGACCAATTACCCTCTATTTGCCACCTGGGAAGCCTGAACTCATGCCAACAGCCTCTCTTCATGCCATACAGGGAGCGAGCTAAGCGATCGGTCAGAATCCAACACTTCCACCAACTGTGCATTGCACGTTGCAGAAAAATAAGGATACAGATGTTTTCCGGTTATCTGATATCGCAGATATCGCATCAGCCTTTTCAGCAAATGTGACTTACGACCAAGACTTATTCATCCACCAGAGATAAGAGGACACCAACTATTTTCTATTTCCTTTGACAGCACAGTGATTTATTTTCCAAAGGCCCTGTGTAAAACAAAGAGTGTGCTGTGAGAATAAATGCAGTTAGGATGTTTCATTACAGCAGTGTTTAATTCATTTACAAACCTTCTAATTAGCATAAATTGCTCATTAGTGTAGCTAAAAACTGCAGTGATGCAAAAGAGCTAAATATTGCATAACAGACAGCTTTAAGGCAAATAAATAAATAAATACATAAATAAATAAATAAAATTACCCCTCAAAATGGGTATTATTTGTTCATTCATTAGAGTGATCTAACCACTATGTGCATGACAGAATGAACAAAAATAAACACAGGAAGTAAAAGTGTGATGTCTAGATCTGTTTTTGTCGTAGTTATTCTGTAAGGATAGTGCCAGTAATTAGATGCATCTTAATAAACTGTGTTAAGACTGTAAAGGCGCAGTGTGCAATTTGCTGGATGCTAAAACGTTTTTTTTTTCCTCTCTCAGCTTAATATGCAGTGACAACTTTAAGTAAGCCATTGCTTTCTATGAAAAGCATAGAAATCTGTGAGTCTCTGGATCTAAAATGACCATAAAACAGTAACATTGTCTCCAGTGCCGATCCTAGACTTCGAGGGGCCCTATGCAAAACTGTGTAGGCGGGGGGGGGTCTTTCAACTTGTTTTTTTTCAGTCTCGAGCAAGAGACTGTATGACATTCACGTTACATGATTTGACTGATTTTTACATAGAGAGGGCGACAGCGCACTTATTAAAAGAAATTAATATTCATGTTTTCATAACCGCTGGCCAAATTCAAAAACGAAACTAAAATTAAATCTTATTGGAGAGCAAGGGGGCCCCCTGGTGTTACGGGGGCCCTACGCAGCTTGCGTACTTTGCGTATAGGGAGGATCGACTCTGGTAGTCTCAACCAAATAGCATGAAAAGTCAACATGTGATGTTTAGACTCTCTATAGGTCAGATGTCTTCATTTCAGAGTTCAGAGTTCGTAAAATTTGAATTATGGCTCTTTTTTTTTTTTTTTTTTTAAATCTGTCACAGTTTCAGATGACCAGAGTCTATTCAAATAGACATGAACCTAAAATCAATAACAACATAGCACTGATATACATTTCAAGGTTTCTGTTAAATGTCATTCTTCCTTGAGTGTCTTCTCTTTCTTCCCTGTCCTTTTTTACAACAGACCTTTGTCAACAAAACAATAAAGGGACAACTCAAAAAAAGGAGGTTACAGATAAAAAATAAATAAATAAATAAATAAAAATACAGCAAAAGCACTCGTGACTTGAGAAACTTCATAAATTGTAGTTAATTAATTACATATAGCGAAAATAAATAAAGGTGAAAAGAGGGTTGCAAAATAATCTCAGTTTATTTAGCCTGAAGTAACAAATTTGGTTATCTGAGGACATGCACTAATAGAGATCACGTGTATTCCGGCTGCATTCATGAAAGTCAACATTGTGCAACCACAGATGTTGTGAACCTGCCCTGCTACAGTTTTTATTTATTTATTTTATTTTTATTTTTTTGCAACTATTACAACACACTTGGGTTATTAAGTAGAAACAAAATGGAAATCCAATACTTATTTTTTTCCACATGCACTGATGCTATTCTTGATGCTATCATTCAGTATCTGTCTGTGGCTGCAGAGCTGATCGACATAATTAGTGATAATGCGATAATTGTTCCTGGAAATCTGTCGAATGCCCTCTGATGCCAGCTGTGTGCTCATGTAATGGAGACCAGCTGGTATGAGATAGCTGTGCAGGTAACCCTCACAGCCCTGGCTTTAAGAATCTCATGCTGGTTCAAGTCCTGCTCAGAGCAGGCCAAGTATTTAATCTTGCGTGTCATTGAAAACTTAAATTCACACTGCAGGGCTCCTGTTCCTTATCGCTGTCCCTTTAGCTCTAGGCTAGGTCAACATTTGATCTCCAGACAATGACTATTCTAAATTTAATGTGCTCTTAATTTTACTATGAGGCCAGAAAAAAAAAAAAATAAAAAAAATAAAAAAAATACCAGGAGGCTGAACAGGCTCTTTTGGAACAATCTGCTGAAGGGAAATGTGACATCTAGTTGCCAGTCCCTCTGAAACCTGGACAGCCCTAATGAGGCATGTGTTTATCTCAGCCTTCCTCCTCATATGTGTATGAGCTTACACACCACTAATTATGAGAAAAAAAAAATAAATAAATATTTTTTTTTATTAGAATTTTTTTATTAGACAGACATAACTTGATTTACTAAGGTCCCAAACGAAGGGTACTAATTTACTGAAGCAATCTAACAAATTGTGTGTGTTATTTATGGGTGTATTGTGAGTTACTAAGAATAATTGCACAAAAACATATACATGAAAATAGGTTTTCACCCTTATTTAAAGGAGGTGTTTGTGTGTGGTAATAACAAATTTCAACCAAGCAGCTCACTAAATATCAGAGATATGCAAGCATGGAACAGAGCGCAGGGGTCGCATGGCACATTTTTTTAAAAGTTGAACTACTTTAAAGTAGAAGTGAAACAGTCAAGTTTTCATTATTTAGTAAAGTGATTTCCACGTTAATTAAAAAAATATATAACAAACACGATTAATGAAACCATTTTAGAGAAAAAAGGATGTTTTTTTTATAGCTTTTAGAGCAAGGGCACCGCCATCTTGCAGTACCACCATGCATGACATCACAGGGTTGGTTCGCTCCGTTGGCCAGTGTAGAAATATGTAAAGTATTTCTTTACTTTTTGTACACACGCTTGTTTAAATGGAGGAAGACAAACTTGAAAGGACTGTTGAGCCCATAATAAGTGCAACTGCTTATGTATTTGAGCCAATACAGCGAGGTGACCGAGCAGTAGCCTACTGCCGTTACAGGAGGAAGTCGTTGTGAAGCTGCTCTGGTTTGGGGTGAAGAGCGGGTCGGAAACAAATCCCATTTATGTGGATACTGTCATGGTGCACACACACGAGGGAAACGAGGAGACAAGGATGAACTCAAACTACAGTCTTTAATAAATCCAAAACAGACAGGGCAAAACAAGGCAAGGCTGGGACACACAGGAACCGTAAGCTTGAGTTAGCGGCGGCCGGCGGGCTTGAGACAGCGGCGGACGGTGCGCTTGAGTGAGCCGCGGACGGCGGCGTTGATTTCCCCGTGAACGGCAGGCTTGAGTCAGCGGTGGCCAGCGGACTTGGGTGAGCCGCAGACGGCGGGCTTGAGAGAGCCGTGGACGGTGGCGTGATTTCCCCATGGCCAGCGGGCTTGAGGGAGCCGCGGACGGTGCCATGATATCCCCGCGGACGACGCGCTTGAGGGAGCCTCGGACGGCGGCGCTGATTTCCCCACGGACGGCGGGCTTGAGAGAGCCGCGGACAGCGACATGATATCCCCGTGGACGGCGGGCTTGAGAGAGCCGCGGACGGCGGCATGATATCCCCGCGGACGGCGTTATGATATCCCCACGGACGGCGGGCTTGAGGGAGCCGTGGACTTGCAGCACTAGCGGCGATCTCGCCGAACTCCTATGCTTTATTAGCGGGCTAGCGTGGGATGACGAGCGGCGACTTCCATGCCACGGGACAAACACACAGGAACAAACTCAAAAAAAACAAACAAAACAAAAACAAGGTGAAGGGGCGCTGCTTACTGTTTAGGTCTGCTCTTCTGTCACAGTGCACACACACGAGAGAAACGAGGAGACGAGGAGGAACTCAAAATACAGTCTTTAATAAATCCAAAACAGACAAGGCAAAACAAGGCAAGGCTGGGAGACACAGGAACACTGGGTAGTAACGAGTAGACCAGACGAAAATGAACAGAACAGGCAGAAAATAAATACACACAATAATTAAACATACACACCTGAAAGAAATCATAAACAATCAAACTTGACGAGGACAGGAACAGGAAGGACCAAATATGGGCAAGGAGGGAAACACATGACACACACAATGGACATGACTGACAGATACTCATCAAAACAGCCATTAACATAATATTCCGTGCATTTGCTTAAACAGGCAAGAAAGTGGACTCAATTTGGTACTAGTGTGCAGTCCGAGCCGAGCGAGTGTGTGTGTGTGAGTGTGCAGAGAAACAATCTGTCACAGCGCGAGTACCGCATTGAAATCTCTTTCCTGCTGACTCGCAATTTAAATGGCTTAAAACAGTTTAATGTTTAAACTTACAAGGGTTAAAACACACGAGAATGATAAAGCAGCACAAGCCCGATCATTCAGAGAGGTGATTAGTTAAAACACTGCATTCTCCTAAACAGGTACATTCGCAGCTTTTACATAAATACTGCTGATCGTTCCAGTGTAATGCAAATATGTCTGAAAGGTCTGACATAACAAGGTGCCACATGAACGATACTGAATGAAGCATTGTTTGTTTACATCACGTTGCGCCTCACGCTATGAAAACGATGTTTGGGATATAACTTAATGCTCAAAACTTAAGTGAAATAGGCCTAGATAATGTGATTTAGATATTGATATATATATTTATGTTAACTATTAAATTATGGTCAAAACCAAAATATTGATGTGTTAAAATAACATTTATGTGTTCAAAAAATAATGCCTATATTACTTAACTGGCCAGTGGAGCAAACCAACCCCGTGACGTCACACGTGGTGGTACTGCAAGATGGTGGCGCCCTTGCTCCAAAAGCTATAACAAAACATCCTTTTTTCTTTAAAATGGTTTAATTAATCGTGTTCATAGCTGTAAATGTACAGCAGTTTACTGTTTTTAGTAAGCTTCGTTTGTAATACAGTATCACGTGGAGACAATCTGGGATTGATTTTTTTTTTTTTTTTTAAGTTTTTAAGTAAAAAAAATAAATAAATAAAAATGCATTTTACCTTTTCACTTTTGACTAATATAATAATGCAATTTAATGCAATGTCTTTGAAGGGGGCCTTCATTGGGGGGTCTCATGAAATACTGATGTGATTAATTCAATTAAACAATTGGCATTTTACATTTAATCGCATTTAGTAAATTATATATATATATATATATATATATATATATATATATATATATATATATATATATATATATATATATACACATTATTATTTATTTATGTTCAAAGAGAATACTGCCATTTTCACTTAGTGATTTTTGTTGTTATTTGCACTTGCTGTAGCATTATATCATTAAGAAAATACTTCTATTTTCACTTTGTGTAAATAGCATCTTATTGCTATTTGCACAGTGCAAATAGCCTCTGACATTCTTATGTATTCCTATTTATAAGATTATATGATATTGTTACATTATTTTGAGAATGATTTTAGAGCAGAAGGTGATAATCACCTCAGTTCACAAACAACAAAGAGAAAATGCAGCAAGTCCTTTATCCTGAAAAGAAATCAGAATTTCAGACCGCACTTTACCACGGTTCAAAACCAATGCACAACCAGGCCCATCAAACCTCTAAGTGAGCACTGGGGAAGAGATGTGCACCAGAGAGGCACAGAAACTAAGAATGAGAATAGCAATGTTGAAAAGACTGAAAAAGAAATACATTTGCTAGGTAGTATCCTGTTTATTTGAATATGAGTTCACTTCATAATGTTGTGTGCTAAAAATAATTTTCAATAAAACAATGGTCAATTCCTATTATATTATGTGTGTGTCAGCATGGGGCACATTTACAGGTGCATCTCAATAAATTAGAATGTCGTGGAAAAGTTCATTTCAGTAATTCAACTCAAATTGTGAAACTCGTGTATTAAATAAATTCAATGCACACAGACTGAAGCAGTTTAAGTATTTGGTTCTTTTAATTGTGATGATTTTGGCTCCCATTTAACAAATTCACTATCTCAACAAATTAGAATACTTCATAAGACCAATAAATAATTTTTAGTGAATTGTTGGCCTTCTGGAAAGTATGTTCATTTACTGTATATGTACTCAATACTTGGTAGGGGCTCCTTTTGCTTTAATTGCTGCCTCAATTCGGCGTGGCATGGAGGTGATCAGTTTGTGGCACTGCTGAGGTGGTATGGAAGCCCAGGTTTCTTTGACAGTGGCCTTCAGCTCATCTGCATTTTTTGGTCTCTTGTTTCTCATTTTCCTCTTGACAATACCCCATAGATTCTCTATGGGGTTCAGGTCTGGTGAGTTTGCTGGCCAGTCAAGCACACCAACACCATGGTCATTTAACCAACTTTTGGTGCTTTTGGCAGTGTGGGCAGGTGCCAAATCCTGCTGGAAAATGAAATCAGCATCTTTAAAAAGCTGGTCAGCAGAAGGAAGCATGAAGTGCTCCAAAATTTCTTGGTAAACGGGTGCAGTGACTTGGACACAATGGACCAACACCAGCAGATGACATTGCACCCCAAATCATCACAGACTGTTGAAACTTAACACTGGACTTCAAGCAACTTGGGCTATGAGCTTCTCCACCCTTCCTCCAGACTCTAGGACCTTGGTTTCCAAATGAAATACAAAACTTGCTCTCATCTGAAAAGAGGACTTTGGACCACTGGGCAACAGTCCAGTTCTACTTCTCCTTAGCCCAGGTAAGACGCCTCTGACGTTGTCTGTGGTTCAGGAGTGGTTTAACAAGAGGAATATGACAACTGTAGCCAAATTCCTTGACACGTCTGTGTGTGGTGGCTCTTGATGCCTTGACCCCAGCCTCAGTCCATTCCTTGTGAAGTTCACCCAAATTCTTGAATCGATTTTGCTTGACAATACTCATAAGGCTGCGGTTCTCTCGGTTGGTTGTGCATCTTTTTCTTCCACACTTTTTCCTTCCACTCAACTTTCTGTTAACATGCTTGGATACAGCACTCTGTGAACAGCCAGCTTCTTTGGCAATGAATGTTTGTGGCTTACCCTCCTTGTGAAGGGTGTCAATGATTGTCTTCTGGACAACTGTCAGATCAGCAGTGACAGTGATTCCCCATGATTGTGTAGCATAGTGAACCAAACTGAGAGACCATTTTGAAGGCTCAGGAAACCTTTGCAGGTGTTTTGAGCTGATTAGCTGATTGGCATGTCACCATATTCTAATTTGTTGAGATAGTGAATTGGTGGGTTTTTCTTAAATGTGAGCCAAAATCATCACAATTAAAAGAACCAAAGACTTAAATTACTTCAGTCTGTGTGCATTGAATTTATTTAATACACGAGTTTCACAATTTGAGTTGAATTACTGAAATAAATAAACTTTTCCACGACATTCTAATTTATTGAGATGCACCTGTAAGTGCACTGTCTTTTCAAAGTCTTGGTTTTGGCACAATGGCCATTAATTAATATCTGTATATCTATGATATTCATTTGCACTTTAATTTTTAGTTTCTGAAATTACTTTGATAAATCATTATTTTTTACTTTTTTATTTTATTTCTACTATATATAATTATATTTCATTTTAGAAATTTAGCTTCAAGTTTTTATTTTAATTTGTTATTTTATTTGATTTTAGTCAACTTTTATTTTAAGTAACTTTAAGTAACTACAGTTATTATTAGTATTATTTAAACTATGTAAAATATATATATATATATATATATATATATATATATATATATATATATATATATATATATATATATATATAATAAAAATGGAGAACAGAATACTATTTGTAGCCCAGCAATCCTTGCTGTGTCCAGAACCAAGGAAGAACGGATGCATTAGTGTTGCATCTGCCAAAGGCATGTCTGCTAATATTTCACAGCCAAGGTGCAGAGATCTCACAACCAGCTAGAAATGACGAATGAGGATTAATCAAGCAGTTCTGGGATCATGTCTAAACCGGCAGTAATTTACACTGGCTAGACGCAGAGAGATCCCACGAGTATATCAGGCATCAAAAGAAAGGTCGGCTACATCACTGTCATAATCTCTCAGATGCTCAGTCTGTTGAAATCACTGCAGGGGATCCAAACTGCCCAACACCTGTGTCAAAACAGACCTGCAGTGACACTTTACAGCCCAGAGAGGCACTTTAAACATGTCGGTATCAATATTGTGTTTAGGCAATTATTCACAGTCCAGTGCTAAGCTCCTCAAAGGAATAATGCCTGTTTTGTCACTTTGAACCGATAGCAAGAGGCCCACAGCGTCGCTGCCATGCATTACAACAAAGTGCAAACCGCGTGACCTTGCCGCCCACTGCTATCTCTGAACCTCAGTCACCCGTGTGTTTTCACGGACTCAGCCAGAACGCCGCAGGGAGTGAAACACATCACTCATGCTGTGCAAAGTTAGCTGACCCTGTAAGTTTTTGTGGGTATCTGCTGTTACACATACACATACAGATTCCCTCACACGTATACTGACAAAAATACCCATTCTCTTCCACCTCTGCACTGAACTGATAAGCATATGACGAGGTCTGTCAAGAAAAACCATGAATGTTTTTTACTCATTATTTGAATTTCCACTCTGTCTTTCTCTCTCACACACACACACAGACACAAATAAATCATTAAGCTAACAGTGTGCGTCCTAAATATAATGCCAGATCATTTGAGGATTAGCAATTTTAGCCATTGTCCTACCAAATTCACATTTCTCATTTATGATGTAATGTGACCTACTACAGTACATTATCTACTGAAAATACGGTGCTTGCCTGTGCAAAACTAACCACTGCTATACGCTAAGTTGTTTCTGTGCAGTTGCTTTGATATTTTAGGGGATTACTACACCGTCAGATTCCCGTTTTTGAGAATAAAAAAAGCATATCAAGGAACACAAAATTAATACCCATTGCTCCTGAGGATATATCAGGGTCTTATGAAGTGAAGTGACTGGTCTGTGGAAGAAACTGAAGATTATTTATAACATTATTACCTCTAATCAATAGCCTCAAGCAAATGGTCTGGAGTGATGTCTGGTTTGCAAACAAATCAATCTGTGAACTAGTTGAACCAGGTCACCAAATCGGACTGAACCATCTGAAAAAATTCACAGCTCAAGCAGCACTGATCTACAAGTTACTCAAATAAAATTCACTTTCAGATCGTTTTGCTTCATAAGACCTCAATGTATCGTTGAGATATATTGCATTTTGTGTACCTTGATACCTTTTTTATTCTCAAAAACAGGCAACTGCTAACTTGCATTTTATGAATCACCAAGGACCAGTTTCATCTAAAAAGTCACCTACATCTTGGATGGGCTTAGGGTGTGTAAATAAAAAGCAAATTTTCAGTTTTTTGCATCCCTTTAAGTGCATAATTTACTTTATATAATGCTTTATAAAAAATCAGATTGTTTCAAAGCAGCATCACAGTAATAAACAGCAAAATAACACTGTTCGTGTTGTGAAATTCATTATTTATGAAACAACAAATTTAACAGCTTCACAGAAGACAATCATGGCAATATTCAGCTCAGTTCAGTTAAACTGAACATATCCATAGTACAAATGGTTACACATGTGGAAGTTATGATTATGGGGTTTGTTCTAATCATGATCCAAGTGCAATAGCAATAGTGATGCTTGCATTAGCAACTGGATGAGTAGTGCATGCATGCTCTCGTTGCCATGGCAGCCAGGCAATCATATCCCTTGCTCAGCACCTGCTTGGTGGAAATGAGTTTGCAAGTCTAAGAGTCAGAGGAAGGATGAGTTTAGAAGTGAAGTGTGCACGTTTTTAATGTTAAAATGTTTCTTCTCTCTCAACTTATTGTGCATCTATGTTTTTAATAATCTGAAGATCCCTTTTCACTATAAAGGGCCTTGTGTGCAATGGAAAGGTTCCATAGATGTTTAAGGTTCTTCAGGGAATCATAGATAAACTTGTTTGTAGGGGTCCAAGTAAGGTTGATACCCTTGAAAAGTTTAACAAATTAACACAGCATCAGTGGCTTTATGGTGAATGTTAAGATAGACATAACTGTTCCATAATGCACAGTGAAAGCATGACATTCACAACTTCTTATCTTGATCAGTATACATCTTGCCTGCCATAGATTTATGTGTATATAAAATCTTGGAAGGGTTTCTTTTTCCATGGCAAACACTGCACTCAGTAGTTCTGAGACATAAACTGGTACATTAAACCCTATAAAATATGTCAAACTATAGACAGAGAGGGGTGGAGTGAGACATCCATTAGTGAAGGGTGTATTTTACAGAACAGGAATTACAGTATATGAGCCCAGGATACGAAAATGTGATGGCCTGATCATCACTTCAAAACACTGTGATTTGTTTCTGGTGATGACATAAAGTCAGGTGTAGTCAAGCTCAGACAAAATAGCTTGAGTATATTCGCCGCCTTACTGGTACGCAACCACTAGGTGTCACAGTGCCAATTTTTAAGAGTCTGCTAGGAACAAAATGACTGAAAATATGAGCGAAATATGTTGAATCAAACTTTTTAAATTCTCAGACTTTTGTTTGATGCACTTAGTTGGAGGTAATCTAGACATTCATGGAAGATCTGAATATTCTGCATTGTTTTCTCAATTTATGAGTCTACACACATTTCCTCTGATTTCTTTTTTTTTTTTTTTTTTTTTTTTTTTTTTTGCGGAGACTGCTGCACCACCAGGTTCCAAAATTAACTTATCTCCTGCATACACCTGCCAATGAGAGAACTGAGAGCATTACCATCCAAAAATGTTTCTTACTGTGCAAACTTGTATTTTCATTTCAAATCTATAGAGCCAAGAATGTGTCTGTAGAGTTAAATATAAGGAAAACAAACTTTCAGGCTTCCTAGCTCAATGTTCGATGGGAAAAATGGTTGGAATAAGGAAACAGTCACTGAGTGGGGAACCCCGCATTCTGAACAGAACAAAGACACAGGTTGGTCCCTTTACATGGCAGACATATGGTCTCTTTTTGCCTAAACCAACATGCCCAGTCCAAAATAAGCTGCAAAGTGGACCAGACTTAATGCTGATAGTCAAAAGGCCAGTTATGACTACTACAGATGAAATTGTAGCATTAATATGTCTCTTGATCGCAAAGTATATGTGGCTTTTTCATTGCATCAAAAGGAAAAAACATTTGAAAAAATAAAAAATAAAAAATACACACACTACAATGATTTTTTTTATTTTTTATTACTAATTGTTTTTTATCCATTTGTGTGGTCATATTCATCGTTTTTTCCATTATTTTGTCCTTAAAATCAAAGGCTGGACAGTGAATTTTGATCTCATTTTTGTTATGCCCCTCAGATACAGTTAGTACCAAATGTTTTGAGGAAGTGCTGGTCGCTGTGGCCTCATCTCTGTATTTATGCAAGTCCCTCGTGCATTGAAGAAGGCGCTGTAACCAATTTAATGCATGACTCATTTTCACTATTTACTTGGCTTTGAGCGAAGTAACACATTTGAAAGTCATGTAAACGTGTGTGTGTGTGTGTGTGTTTGTGTCTGTGTGAGAGAGAGAAAGAAGCACCAGCCGTGGGTTGTAAAGGTCAACAGATGGCATGAGCGATACTTGACTCTCATTTAGTTGCTGTTTTTACATAAATCAACATTCCTCAGCAGCATGACACAATGATGCATTAATGAAGAACGCTTTCACTGAACAAAACAGCTAACAGCAAGACTTTACAATCACTACACAAAGCATTGCTGCCTTGTAAGCACATAGCCCCATTATACATACTTAACATGCATTTCTGCATTATTCTGGAGGTAACAAACCTCAGTACTCAAGGGTGTGATACTCATTTTTGCCAAACTGGGTGCATTATTTTTCAGTCTTTATGAGGGAAACATTGCTGTGGCCACCAAAGCATCTTTCTGATGCTGTTTTCTCTTCATTTTAGGGGCTCTGTGAAGCCTCTGCAATTTCAAGGTGTTAAACCGTTTTTGACACTGGCAATATTAGTACGTTTGAATGATGTAAAACAGAGATGTAAAGAGAGTTAAAGTATGAAAAACATAAACTGATGTTATTGTTGTGTACATGTCACAGAGGAATATGAAACGAGAAAAAACATGATGCAACACACGTTAGAAGTAATCACACCAAGACTGCAGCTGTCATTCATGTTAAAAATATACATTAATACATATGTATTTTTTTTGACATACTAGAACAATCAAACATTTGATCCTCTTTAAAATGGTGCCTATTAATATAGTTGATATGCTTGAACAAAACCACAAAGACAGTTGAGTTTTTCACTCATGTGTTCAACAGACATTATAAGATTTTCTTCTGTGGAAAAAGTACAGTAAGTACATCTTGGACCTCAGTAGATTGTATTGCCCCCTTTAGCAGAAATAACTTATTGATGGTGTTTTGCTATAATTGTGCATACTTGTTATCTCTGACATGTGCTTGCTGGAACATTTGACCTCTCTTTCATGCAACATTCTTTTAACTGCAAGATGTTTGACAGTCTTCTTGCATACTGCCCGATTGAAAACCCCCAAAACATCTCAACTGCTTTCAAATCCAGTCTTTGACTAGACCATTCCATAACCCTTTATTTTTTCCTTTCAAGCCAGTCCTTGGTGGATTTGCGAGCGTGTGTTGAATCCTTATTTTGTTGAAAGGTCAACTTTCATTTTAACTTTTGGATAGTTGGCCTCACATTATGTTCAAGCACTCTTTGATATGATGCAGATTTCATAGTTGAAACAATGAATGCAAGCTGTCCAGTCCCTGAGGACTAGACATTTCTACCACTAAACTTCACAGTTGGTATGAGATTCCTTTCCAGAAAAGCTGTTGTTGGTCTGCGCCAAACATGTCTGCTGTTCTTGTGGCCAAACAACTTTGATTCGTCTGTCCAAAGCACATTATTACAAAATTCCTGGTCTTTTACTATATGCTCATTTAGTCTTGCTCTAATGTTCTTTTTAGACAGCAAAGGCCTTGTCCTGGGAAACCCCTAATGCAGGTCAAATTTGTGCAATCACTTTATGATTGTAGAAGCATGTACTTTGCCGAAAATTTCCATGGGTGAACTTTAAATTTAATGTCAGCACCAATGTTCCCTTAATTCCACATTGGAAAAAACCTTTTGACAAAAACATTGTATAGTATAGTCATCTTCATATGGATTTAAATAATTTATAAATTCATTATTATAAAACAATTAAATATTAATAATAACAAATATTAATAATAACAAATATCGTCTGTTTTTCTCAACGTAAAACTCAACTTTTCACAACAACAAAGAAAAATAGGGTAATAATGCTGTTGTCCTTATCTCATGAATTAATGTTGTGTATTTCAGCAAAGATTTCAAACAGCTTCAGTTCCATACATGTACTGCATATAGAGCTCTCTTCTTCCATTTAGCTCTGAAATAAGACATTGGTTGCTGTTTCTACATTTTGCCGAATCTGTCTTGAATTTGTCTGAATTTCGCTATCTGCAATGTCGTCTAAAAGCATAGAGGGAATACCGCTCATGACTGAATTTTGCATGAAAAAATAAAAAATAAAAAAAAACATATGGTAAGCTACAGCCGTCTGAAAGACTGAACATAACCAAGGCTTTACAGAACTCAGACAATCAAGATCTGATGATAAAAACTGAATTGAACTGAGACATTGTGCTGTTGCACAGAGAAATGTTCATGAAAGCATGTTGAAACTACTGTACATAAAACACTGTTCTGTCCCCTTTACAAGAAAAAAAAAAAAAAAATCAAAAATGAAAGACAGAAGTCTAATTTACATTTCAAAATTGGAATATTTTTTTTCTGTTTTATTTAGAGTGACATCTGAAGAGTGTTTTTACTGAAGCACCTGCCAGGCTGTCAAACGATGGCAAATTAATGACAAAGATGGACTTACTTGTCCATTCACTCTTTTCTGTTTTGCTTTATTGTAATTTGTTTTCCTTATCATGTCACAGTGCATTTCAGCTCACCTCAACAGCTCCTATTCATCTATTTGATGTCTATTTATTTGGAGGAAATAGCAAATCTGTCCCGCCGAGCCAGTGCGGGCCATCATACAGCAGAATAGGTGGGAGGAGCAGCCAGGTGTTATCTCTGTTGTGACTGAGGAAACGAGGTGTGATAAAAAGAGGATGCCAACCTCTCTATCCACAATTTATCTGCTTTTTCTTTTATCGGTTATTTATATCATCACAAAGATGGATGTGATCTACTGGAGCGCCCCAAGGCACACAGACCTCACCTGTGAGGTGAAACGGATCATTAGAAAACTGCAGAAACCAAGCCTGGTCACTAAACTGTGAGAAAAGGAGAAAATGGATTTTCTCCAAGAGATTCAGTGTTTTCATCTACTATGAGAGTACAGTGGTGAAGGTGATGTGCGTGCGTGACTCAGTGAATAGCACAATAAAACAGACACATGACTGTATAACAGACGACTTTGATGCTGCACTGTCTCTGCTGCGCTGGTCCGCTGAGTAAAATGGCCTCATTAGCTGGACAGTCTATAGCAGGAATGATCAGTTGTTCAGGCTGTGATGAGAAGGACCCGACACACACAGGCTGACTCAGAGACATAAAGGTGAACAGGAGTGAGTTTGACTTGAATAGGATGTAAAACAAGAGGAACTTCTGATTTATCAGCGGTCGTGCATCACCTCATTTGAGTTATAAAGTATTAATAAAACAAAAATTTAATCCCACCAGCAACAATACTAATGAAACTTTCAACTAATATCCTGTAGCGCTGAATTCATTCATAAAATTAGCATTTAAAAGTTTTCACACAGTATATGACTGCATTACAGATGCATAAGGCCTTATTAAAGCCTTTTGTCTTTTATTTTTGTGGACCCATTTCCAGTCATAAACTTTCTACTCTCTCTGATTTAATTCAGTAGTTGATTGAATGCAAGAACTATTTTTTTTCCCAAGTCCTGCAGCTCTACAATGATCCTGCATTAACACCATTTTCTAAATGTAACGTTTTTTCCCTCTTTCTGCCATTTTTATTAAACCTAAGATCCAAGCCTAATTGTAACCTGCTAGAGTAATTGTAATTGTAACCTGCTAGAGCTGATACACCTGCTGTAGATGACTATTACAGTGACACTATGGCAGCTTTTGTCGTGTGATATTTCTGAAAAGGCTTTTTTTTTTGTTTTTGTTTTGTTTATGAAAAGAAAATAGCACCACTGCAACAATTCTGATCGAAAAATTATACTTTATCTTATGACAATCCAGCTAGATTATGGTGATGTTAACATAGACTTTCTTGTGACTGAGAAAGCAACATTTTAGCTTAATGGGCTTTCTTCCTTTCTTTCTTTGTTCTTATTTTTAAATAAATAAATAAATTTAATTAAATTGTTGTCATACAGTAAGAGTGCACAGCTTCTCTTCAGATTTTTACTGTAGACTTTAGTATCTTGGCAAATCTTAGCAGTTTGATACATTGTTGAGGTTTCTGCTTTGTGTGAGACTTTGTTCAGGTTCAACCACTTTGTTGTGTTCCTGTTTGATATTTGGTTATGAGTACTACAGTACAACAATGCAACAGCACATTAAACTTTCATCCATGGGTGCAGTGTTGTGAATGATAGATGCATTTTATTTTATTTTATTTTATTTTGTAGAGTTACTGTAATCTTTGATTAACAAATCTTACATTTGAACTTTGGCGTTTGTGTATCCTTCTTTTTTGTTGCTTCCCTTGAGCCATGGGTTGTAACAAAATGGGGGCTCGTCCGGGATCTTTCACATATTTCCTTCTACCATACACATCAAATGCAGCTGTTTATCTGTCAAAATACAAACACCATTTGAATAATGAAATTCACATCATGAAGCAGAAATTAATATTGATTAATGGGGAGTGAAACAAAAAAGAGTGAAAAAAGGCCATCTGTGCCCTGCCCAGCCGACGCTTAGCAAAAATCAAACGCACTTGATACGACTGTCTGTCACATACATATAAACATAAACCATGGCATCAGGCAGAAATGATCCTCTTTCTATGCTGTTATTAAGACCCACATTTTTAAGTCAGGTTCACATTCACCTGAAGCCGTATTAGCCAGTTCTGCACCGCTGAACTGTACGATGACATTGGTAAGTGCGGAGCTCATTATGACATCACCAACCATGACAGGCTGATGAAAAACTCAGATTCCACAAAACTTTGCCCTTCTGCAGCTCCTCAGATCAATGGAGGGAATAATGGTCCTTGAGACAATTTTCAAACTTCGGAAAAATGTCCAGTCAGCTGGCAAGAACGTAATTGAAAACATGGCAGTATGAACCACATGGAGGCTAGTATATGTATCTAAGCATTAGATGTGATGAACAGAAAAAAAGGCATGAAGATTAAATCAAGACATAGTAGCAGTGTACAGAAAAGTATTAAAATACTTATTAAAATACTAAGAAAAGTAAAAAAAAATAAAAATAAAACTTATAAAGTGAAAACATTTGGTTTTGATTTTATATATTTTGCTTCTCGTGGTAATTTAGTAACAAAAGCATTTTGCAAATATACTGCATTTATATATTTCAGTCATGACAACTCTCGGAAAAGTTTAGCATGGTGATGGATATGACAATGTTAATGTATTTGGTCTTGGCGGAATAGATCTTCTACACTGCTGCTGAATTGCTTCTGCTGTTGGTTATTGCTGTAGTTGTAGATTATTGCTGCTGCTGCAAGCAAGTACAGGAACTTGCTACTGCCAATGCATATGGCGATACAGTGCCGTATCGCCATATGCATTGGCAGTAGCAAGTTCTATTTAAGACATACTGCTGCTGCACAATAGCATGTAAAATAACCCGTAGCAGATCTATACAGGTGGAGCTGGGGAAGGTGGAGGGCATCAGAGAACTCTGAAAGCGCGCTGCAGGAATCTCAGTGGATACTAGCCAGCCATATAAATGCAAGGCATTAAGCTCATTGGCTGCATGTCCAGCATGAACCAATCAGCTTGTGCCAAGTCGTTTAACTCTCTGAATATCATCAGTTACGTTAACACCCGTCAGCTTGCGCAATCTAGAGTTTCATGGCTGAACTATTTATTTCAGTCATGACAACTCTCGGAAAAGTTTAGCATGGTGATGGATATGACAATGTTAATGTATTTGGTCTTGGCGGAATAGTCCTGCTACACTGCTGCTGAATTGCTGCTGCTGTAGATTATTGCTGTAGTTGTAGATTATTGCTGCTGCTGCAACCAAGTACAGGAACTTGCTACTGCCAATGCATATAGCGGTACGGTGCCGTGAGTATTTAAGACATACTGCTGCTGCACAATAGCATGTAAAATAACCCCCAACAAAGCTGGGAGAAGAAAACAAAGCAATTAATTATGTATGCTGCTGCTATACAATAATATGCTTAAATCATCCCTATAGGCAGAAGGGATATAAAAGATAAAACCCCCAGAACAAGTAGATCTATTGCCAAGACATATGTACTGCTGCTGCTCCGGAGAGCCGTGAGACTGTGTGTTTGCTATCTATGTAAGCCTGGGCCAGCTTTGCCAAATGTCTTAACGCTAGTGAACTATTGCTATGTGTACCTGATCGGTTGACCAGATAGCTTAAACTATTGGCCTGAGTTAAATGTGTTTCTGGGCTAATGGAGCCCAGATAAATTAACTAGTGGCTTAGCAATGCGAACCTGGGTGATGTACCCTTAGGTTTATTTAACTAATGATCTAAATAACTATGTGTCTCTGAGGCAATAGCTCAAACTTACCTAGGTAGAAACGTGCAGTGTGTGTGTCATTAACAACAGGAATCACACTGTAGGCTGATAGATTAGGTACGCCCAGCAACCACCTGACTCAGGCTCGGGCAGCCTGAGCAAATAGTTTTAAATTTGTCATTAAAGAGCTGTAATTTATTTTTTATTTTTTATTATTTTATTTTATTTATTTATTTATTTATTTTTTATTTTTATTTTTTTTTTTTACGTTCATCAACGTTACTGCAATGGAAATACATACCTTTAACTTAGTAATAGCTAACAAAATATTTAGCAAAAGAAGAATCACTGTACACCCCGTAGTTGTGGTGTCATATGCCCAGGACTAATTCTGCCTCAAAGCAGCTGCTCAATTATTTTGGTCATTTAAAATATTTATATTGCATATGAGAACAATAAATGTTTGCATTGTATGAACACATCATTGCTAAATGCATGGCTCGTTCCGGAAAGGTCTTGAGCAAGACACTACAGTGACTATGTTTAAATGCAGTTGTCTGCTTTTATATTATTGTGTCCAAATTAAAATTGCTACGTAGAAATGCTGTGCATGCTGCTGCTGAGAAATCTCGATGACTGAATGCCTATGCAAGCTGCTACTACCGCATAGAGACTGACTGCTGAGAGCTCCATTAATTAGGCATATAAGTAGCTAGGCGAATGCCTACTTTACTCTAACATGGTGTCTACTCCAGACGCGAGTGGCACAACATGACAAGTCAATAGACCCGTTACGATAGGTAAAGCTGTCCACAATGTATGCAGTGTGATACGGCCAATGGACCAAAACTTCTGCTACTGCTGCTATTGATAATATTCACTAACATTTCAATACTGAGTTGAAATATATGCTGTTGCTGTGAATTATATTCACAATGTTGTAGTAGGAATTTACTGTGCGAGCTGTTGTGGTTGTAATATTTAATCAGAATTTGCGAAGCATAATCTACTGCTGCGCGAAACCTGCTGTAAGCCCTGTTTAATAAGCGAAGTAATAAATGCCTGTTGCACTTAAAAGTTAAGTAACCCTCCATGAGTTATCACAAAATTTTCATGCAACTAAAGCGCTTTCTGCTGCCGCTGCTATATTAGCAACAGTGATGATTGGATTGCCATGCAGACTGCCGCTAATATTATTTCTAGCCTTGCATCTGAATTCGCTATGCATGCTATACAATTTGCTAACAATGCGATCTGAATAGCTATGCATACTGCTGCACAAAAATACTTAGAAAAAAATACTGTTACTGCCCCTTTATTAAATACCCAAACATGACCGATTAATGCGTATTTCACTTTGGAGAGTTATATAAACCCTGTTGAATTGAATAGCAAAGTAATGAAATGCCTATATCACCTAAAGTTCACTACCATCCAAACGTTATCTTTTCAGTGAATTTCATGTGAGTAAATGCACTTTCTGCTGCCGCTGCTATATTAGCAACGATGATAATTGGATTGCCATGCAGACTGCCACTAATATTTCTAACATTGCGTCTGAATAGCTATGCTGCTACAGCTGCACGAAGGTACTTAGAAACACTATAAGTGTATTTATTAGCAAGCAAACACAAGCAAATGATACCTATTTCACTTTGAAGAGTTCAAAAAATCTACTGTATGCCTTGTGAAATAAGCAAAGAAATAAAATGCCTATTTCACTTTAAAGAGTTACTTACCCCATGCGTTTTCACTGAAATTTCAAGCAACTAAAGTACTTTTTGCTGCCGCTGCTATATTAGCACCAAGATTGACTTCCTGCTGCTAATATTATTTCTAACATTGCATAATTTGCTATGCATGCTGCTGCTATTAAATACGCTATGTGCGATCTGAATAACTATGCATACTTCTGCTACAGCTGCACAAGGTACTTAGAATTGCTATTAGCCCCTTTTAAATAACGAAACGCGAATGATGCCTATTCGCTTGAAGAGTTCACATACCATCCATTTGTGTCACTGAAACTTCAGCAATTGTAAGTCGTTTTGTATGAAAGCCTCTGCAAAATGAATACACGTAAATGGAACTACGGTCTACCTACTGCTGCCACAACTAAACGCTTCCATTTGCTATGCAGACTGCTATTAATATTTCGCTAATAACGCAGTCTGAAATTCTATGGATATTACTACTACGCTCCATGAAAGTACTAGAATTGCTGTAGCCGTCCATGCATAATCACTGAAATTTCATGCAACTAAAAGTACTTTCTGCTGCCCCTGCTATATAAGCAAATTATAATTGGTTGCTATGCAGACTGCTGCTAATATTTATTTCTAACATTGCATCTGAATTTACTATGCCATTCTGCTGCTATTAAATTCGCTAAAAATTGCGATCTGAATAGCTATGCATACTGATGCTACAGCTGCACGAAGTACTTAGAATTAATATGAGCATCTTTATTAAAGAATGAAACGCAAACGAATAATGCCTATTTCGCTTTAAAGAGTTCACAAAATCTCTGTACACCCTGTTAAATAAATGAAGTAATAAAAGCCTATTTCAATTTTAAAGAGTTACTTACCCCATGTATTGTCACTGAAATTTCATGCAACCAGACTTTATGCTGCTGCTGCTATGAACAACAGTAATAATTTGACTTGATTTGCTATGCATGCTGCTATTAACAATTCGCTAATATCGCGATCTGAATTCTATGATACTGCTGCTACACTCCATGAAAGTACTAGAATTGCTGTAAGCCGAACTGAATATACAATTAAATGCCAGTTTAGGAGTGTACTATTAGCTACATTGTACATAGGCTACTGATTGGATATGATTTATTATAAGTAGTATCTTTATATTTTAAACAAATTCAAGAATAATTATCTTTAAACTATCACTAAGCATGACTTTCATCATAAACTCTTTACTGTTACTGAACCAAGGTAACGAGTGAAATAGAAATGTGGCCCCTTTAAGACGAGCGCTCCCTCTTCTGAACTGCATTGCGATGCGGCAGGAGTAACGTACATGTATGAGCTAGTATAATTTTCTGTTGCTCATTAGTTGTTATGGTTAAATAGGTAAGGCTGATGGCAGTATGATGTTTATGAAGATGGTTATACGGGTTCACCTTGCTTAAACTGTGAAACGCCAACTGCAACCAACCCCACTAATGAGGTGTGCATCTGAAGTGATCCGTTCGCGTTTAATGTAGAAATGAAACCCAAAGAAGATATTAAAAGCATTGCGATTTCGGTCAAATAAGGTAATCCCCAATTCACTTTACTGTTCTAAAATCCGCGACGCTTCACGTTGTATTCTCACATGAGTTATTACATGACAAGGAAAACTGCTTGCTGCTGCTATCTGAACACACATGCCAGGTAAATTACTCCTCACGCAAATACCCTGCATGAACTTTTACATCTTGTATGTTTTCTAGTTTAAGAATGAAAACTGACAACGCAAAATTGCACTGAATCAGAGTGAAGACCGTTTACTTATCTAGCTGTTGAGCTTCAGAGAACTCTGAAGGTGCGCTGCAGGAATCTCAGTAGATACTAGCCAGCCATATAAATACAAGGCATTAAGCTCATTGGTTGCATGTCCAGCATGATCCAATCAGCTTGTGCCAAGTCATTTAACTCTCAGAATATCATCAGTTACTTTAACACCGTTAACTTGCACCATCTAGAGATTCATGGCTGAACTATTTATATATATATATATATATATATATATATATACACTGTGTGTATGTATACATACATGAACACAGTATATATATATATATATATATATATATATATATATATATATATATACACAGTATATATATATATATATATATATATATATATATATATATATATATATATATATATATATACACACACACACAGTATATACACAGTGTATATATATATACACTGGGGTGTAATGGTTCACAAAATTCACGGTTCGGTTCGATACGACACAGTGGTTTCAGGGTTGGGTACATTTTTGATACGGGGGGTGGGGCAATTGGTTACGTCTCAATGTTGGAAATATTTCTGTTTTAAAACATGAAGGTGAGCCAATGGATATCACACAAGCACGTGTTTGCACCCGGGTTTGCTTAAGATTTATGCTGGTGAACGTCTTAATCTCAGTCAATTCACTATAAGCAGAAAGTGAAAGTAAAAATGGAATGACAGAGTAATGACGAAGTTTTCGGCATCTGACGCCGGATATTCTCTAAGAGACAAAGAGAGACGAATCTACTTCAACATATGGTGATAACGGTATAGCCTATAGCTGTTTTCATTTATTTTCTTTATATTTCTCTTGTGGCCTGTACATACTGAAAAAAAAAAATGAGAAGAAACGTATTTTGTGTTAAACAGGTTGTTTTTGAAAGTCGGTGCTTGAAATAAAAGCTTTTTATTTCATTGATTTTTTTATTGATGACTGCAGTGTTAATATTTTAATTATAGGACTATAATTCATTGTAGGTAGCCTATAGACTAATAGACTTGTTTTAAAAGACCTTTTTTAAAAACATTTTAATTGAGGAGTACATATAGCCTTATCTTATCCTCGCAGCGTGTCAGTTATTATTATTAATAACTGAGTGCGCAGCTATTATTGCAGGGCAAATTAATTGTACTTTTAATTTAATAATAAAAGTAACTTCATAATAATAATAGGCCTAATAAAAATAAGAATGTAACAGGCCTACATTAAAGGTGGGATATGTAATTTTTCAAAAACACTTTAGAAAACTGAGTCGGGGCCGAGTCCCAAAACAAACTTGTATCCAATCAGCAGTAAGGGGCGTGTCTACTCGTGATGTGGAGGAGAGAGCTTTCAGTGCACAGAATGGACATTAGCCGAGCCGAGCGACAGAAAGATAGAGATGGCAGATAAAAAGCAAAAGAGGAAAATGTCTGCAGGGCGATAAGGCAAGAAGTAGGACCCGTGTAAATATCGGATCAGCTTTCTAGCGCTGGAGAGAACTCAAGGAGCAGAAGGCCTGCGATCGGACGCCGAGGTTGCTTTGTTTATTCTCGATAGGTGAGTAACACCGTGTCTACACCAGACGCGGTTTGCCTACACTGACTGCGATAAAGCGACCATTGAATATCATTTGTCAGCACGTCATAAATAGAACACGGCAGCAGTTTTCTGTCGGGGATTTGTCGCGCCGTGCAGCATCCAGTGTAGACAGCTTCACTGATTACAATAACTTCTATAGTATTTTGTCGCGCCACTCGCGTCCGGTGTAGACACGGTGTAACATTGGTTTTGCTTTGTTTCACAGAACTAATCGTTGCCTGGGTTGCATACGTATGTGTGGGGCGGAGCTATCAAAATAGGGGTGAGACACTTTTGGGGTAGGGGCCTGTTTGTTTTGGTGATTTCAAATATCAATATTGGCTACCAGAAATCGCTTACCCCACCTTCAATTGGAAATGCCAAATCCTCTTAAGATTGCCAATAATAGATGTTTTTGTCAATATCTCTGGCTATCGTCAATACAAGATCATCGTATTTCGACGCACCCCAGCAAGGGGAGGTTATCGCGGGGCAGACAGCACGTTGCCTGTTACATCGTTTGGCCTGCGTTGTTGAGCGCAGTGGCACTGATATTTCACAAACTTTAAGATTTTATTTTCCAAACGTAATAGGATTATGCTGCGTTCCAAGCAGGTTCTTGAACCCGTAAGTCACGACTTCAAACCACGACTCACGACTTTGTAGCGTTCCAGGCAAGTCAGGCCAAACTGCCTGAGCGCAAGCTAGATTTAAACAAACCAGCATGGCGGACCGTACGGGGCTTATGCTCATTTACAATAATTTCTACCGCCAAAGGTGCTTTCCTTGCTTATTTGAGGGAAACGGAGGAAAAAGGCGCATAAGGCAAGAGAAGCTGTTATACCTTTTATTTTATGTTATTTGTATATTTGGAAATGTATCGGTAGGGGCTGCCATTGTTGTTTCGCGGGCTATGTGACGTCAGAGTGCCGGAACTGGGAGTACATCGATCTAGTACGAGTTCACGAGTGGGAAGTCACGGGTTTTACTGCCGTTCCAGTGCACTTTCATGGGTAGAAGGTTGGAAAAACACGGGTTACGGGTTGCCTGGAATGCGGCATTAGTCCAACAAATTGTTTGGTTTGGAATGCGTACCGAACCGAAAGCCTCGTACCGAGCGGTTCAATACGAATATGCGTATTGTTATACCCCTAATATATATATATATATATATATATATATATATATATATATATATATATATATACACACACAGTTGTGCTCAAAATTATTCATACCCTTGGTAAATATGATCAAGGAAGGCTGTGAAAATAAATCTGTATCATTTTTCCTTTTGATCTTTTATTTTAAAAATTTACAAAAATGTAGCCTTTCATTGCTGTGATCACTGGAGTGTCTTTGGCCACTCAAACTATCCTCCTCATCTTGCTTTAAGATAAAATAGACCCACGTCCTCTTCCAGGCAGATTTGTAACATTTTCTGTCGATTAGAAATTTTTAATTATTGCCCTGATGGTGGAAATGGGAATTTTTAATGCTTTAGCTCTTTTCTTACAACCACTTTCTAATTTGTCAA